>CM053513.1:49407438-49476727 GCA_028627145.1 Eidolon dupreanum
CAGCCCGGCCAGGTCGAGAGGCAAAGCTGAAAAACCTCCGAAGACCAAGGCAAAACAACCCATTTCCGACGATGTTCTTAGATGAAAGGCCGGCCACCTCTGGGGAACTTGGGCCTGTGCCCTCGAAAACAAGGGATACTTCAAACAGTGAAAGGTGCAGTCTTCTTTTCCTACCAAGCCCAGCATGCTCTGAGGCTCCCTCCAGGCCTCAGCTCAGCTCACAGCCTGCTGCTTTGGAACGCGAGGCGTGCCTGGGCAAAACACATCCCGAATGGAAATCTGACTGACAGTGCCTGGTGCTGTTTATGCTTGTATTTACCCAGGCTCCCAGCCAGCCACATAAATTATAAATGCTTCTATAACCTGCTGGGGAGTCCAAATCCACACACGGCACTAAGAGAAGAGCAAATGATTTCCACAGACAAGTTAATACATGGTTTAAACCTCTGGCTTATCTGAACATTAAAACTAGAGGCTATGTATGAGAATGGTAACGCTTTCTGTGAAAACTTTTTGATTAAATAACCTCAGAATCACATTTTTTTAGGCCTAATAATATTAGTTTAGGAATTTTTTTTTCAGTAGCCATAATAAAGACCTAATAGTATTTTTGCAAATTCTTTATAATATTCAAAATAATCACTTAGATCGGAGGTCAGCAAACTTTCTATAAAGGGACAAAAAGCAAATATTTGAGGCTTTGCAGACCATTCAGTCTCTGTTACAACTATGAGACTCTGTAGCAAAAAGCAGCCTCAAGAAAATGCATAAATGAGTGTGGGTATGTTCCAGTAAAACTTAATGGACATTGAAATTTAAATTTCATATAATTTTCACGTTATGAAATACTATTTTTCTTTAGATTTTTTTCAACCATTATTACCTTGTGGGCCATATGAAATGGGCAGATTTGGCCAGCAGCCCAGTTTACCAAACCCTGACGTAGACAGCTGAAAGATAAATATTGCTGCTGTCACCAAAACAGCTACAGGGGCACAAAGTTCAGGGAAAGGCAGTGCAGGGGAAAGGAGGCAGGATTTGGGGTGTTTTGCTCCTCTAAGCAGATTCTAGAACCAGCAGCATCAGCACCACAGCCCCACCTCAGACCTACAGAATACAAATTTGCACAAAAGTAAGACCTGCAGGTTATTTGCAAGTCTGAAGGTTCTATCAACATTTGAGAAGGTTTGGCGGTGTGGTTTAAAGCTTGGGCTCTGGAATTAGGCCTCCCTCAAATCACTGGGCCTCTCATTAGCTATGTGTTGTTGGGCAAATCATTATTTTTATTAATATGCCTGTTTCTACACCTAACAAGCGGCGGGGGTGGGGGGTGGTGGTGATGATCTACGCTAAACACTTAGAAAATGCCTGGCAAGTAATGTTTATTAAATCCTTACTGATTCATTTGCAGAAAATCCGTGCCCACGCACATACTCCTAAAGGCCATTTCCTTGAGGACACACGTGTTTTCAGCCAGTCACTTGAGCTGAACTTCTGCGACAACAGCCCGCCCCGGCCCAACAATTCCATCCATAAAAGAAAAGAAAGACGCCACAACTCCTAGCCGCAGAGTGTAAAATATATTGATGGTTGCAAAGGGAAAACCTGGAGACATTTCAGGTCTGCTGAGATGGCGTGCAGCACATACACATGCTCTGTTTTTTGAAACCACGTCATTAAGTTTTCAAATACATCTCTGTTTTGAACGATGTTTCGTGTTTTTCATTATCACGGTTTACTACTCTACAGCTTCTCCTAGAGTAAATAAATAGAATGGCTGTTTGCAGAGCAACTACAGACTTATTTAGATATTTAACAAGGTGAACTATTTCGCAATTAGATCCACCTTTAACAGCAAGATGTTTTCATTTGCTTTGTTCACTGCTGCGGTGGGGGTGGGGGTGGGAACTTTTCCAATTTATTCTTTGTTCACATGTTTAGTCACAACAGCCTCCAAAAAGCAATGAAAAATAACAGTCTGTTAAAAAAATTAAATTGTAATTAGGCCATGGGTTTTTTTCCAAGACCCTTAAAGACAGATCGTTTAAATTTACAAGAGAAAAAAAAATAGGCGTCATGGAAAACTAACAAAAAACTACTGAAAAATATATCTGTGGAACACAGTGGTTAGTTGTAAACAGCTCAGAGGGGCAAAGAAAACAAAAAGTCCTCCTAGAATGTTCAACAGTCCAATGACAAACTCTGCTTTTTTTCCTAGTGGCTTTTTTCCTACCACAGTGTTGAGCTTCATTATTATATTAAATAACTTATATGGGTAAAAAGGAGTTTGCTAACCAGCAGCCAACTCAAAACCTAGTCCGAAGAGGGAGGAGAGGAATTCACAACACAGCACATACTAAGGGAAACAAAGTCCACAGTCAGCTTTCAACCAGTCTTTCCCCTCCTGGCAATACCACTGAGCTGAAGTTTGGGATCTAACTGGAGGGTTTTTTTCCTCTCCCTCCTCTCCCTTTTTCATTTAAGTTAACAAAGAAACCTGGGCTTCCTAAGAGCCAGCACTCAGCTGGGCAAGTCCCAATAGCAGCAAATGTTCAACCAAATAAAAAAACACACACAAAAGAAAGCTCCATCCAGGTGCTGAGCTGTGATTCACATGGAAATTCCAGGAGATGAATCATGTGCAGAGCTGGGATCTTTAGAGGATTCTTTCTCAAGTGTCTTCAGTGAACATTTCAGTCTCACAAAATCTGAGTCAATCTGTCAGCTGTGGGAAATAAGTTCCCCATCTGCTCTTGAGTGAGCTTCCTTGCCGGACTTCATAACTTTGTGTAGTACTAGATGCCAGACGACAAAAGGCCAGCCCCGCAATGATGCGTGACGCAGAAGCAGCAGCAGCAATCAGCATCCCATTTGTTAAACTCTGCCTAAGAGGCTTGACCTGAGCAATCAAGAAGACAGTATAAGAATGAATATGACAGATTATTCAACATAGGATTAAAATGCCTCATTTTGTTTTTTTCTGTTTTAAGTTCTTTTTACATAGTTAAAAAGAGGAAGAAAAAAATATCGTGTTAAAGTCCTGTTTTTAGGGGAGAACTGCTAGTCACTATAATATTGATTAATGGAGATGGCAAAAGTTTGGTTTATAGGTAAATCTATATCTTGGGTGGCTTTATATTAAAACAAACAAAGGTCTCTCATGATAAAAGGCTTTTAGATATGTGTGGGTCTTATCCCAGATGGGTTTATTTAGAAAATATAAGCATCTCACATTCCATGCCCACTGAGAGCATTTAAATATCAGGTGACAAGAAAGGTGTTTACCCTCAGAAGTATATTTGTCATTACCACTGCTGAACCTAAGAGTCTGAATGAACCTACAGAGCCAGCAGAAACGGTGTCTATGTAAAAAATATTGCCTTCGTATATACAAGTTTTCAGGTGGGTACTATCAATCTAGAATAATGTCTTAGTACCCACTAACATATGTGGTTTTGCAAATGATCATAGCCTATTTTATCTTCTGTGAGGTTGCTATGCCTTAGCCAACACCTGCAGTCATCCAGTATCTTTCCTCAACTCTGCAGGAGTGTGTCCAGTGCTATGGCAGACACACCATATGGAATGTCCCTATGGAAGACCCTGTACTTGTTCTCAAGGGACTTACATACTAAGAGGAAAAAGCAGCATATACACTACAAAAAAAAAAAAAATTACAGGAGAGGAAGATGGCCTCAGAGTGCACGAGTTCAGGAGGGACTGTTTCTGAGGACAAATGGGTCAGGAGTGGTAGGCATTAGAGCAGTGCCTTGAAATTGGACAGGATATGGAAAAGGCAGAGTGTGTGGCTTAAACCCAGACTCGAGGGAGAGTTTCTTCTTCAAGGCCCTTACAATTAATTTTAACATGGAAACCATCTTCACTGGGTTTATATACATATTTCCTTATACACCATTCAATCTATTTGTGCCACTGCTAGTCCCTCAATGAATTCTTATCAGAAGCATTGTTACTGGGCACTTTTGCATATGAATTCATGGATTCATATCTGAATTTACACCAGTACAGTACACCCTCTTTTTCACTTCACATTTCTAAATTCTCTATGAAATTCTTTGGTCACCTTTCAACCAATCAAATGTTAAATGTTATTGTATACTGCATGTACAGTACATACAAATATGAGAAGTAATTGCATAATCAATCATTTCATTAGCTTTTACTATTAACCTATTGACTTATGAACCTTTCCACTACTCAATATGAATATGGCATAAAAGAATAACATTAAGAAAAGAATAACCAGAAAAGTATGTGGTAGGTTTGGATTATTTTAGTATGTCTGGATTTCACAGGTAATGCAGATACTAGGTATCATTTATGTATAGTGAATTTCTCTGCTTACCAATTTTTTAAAAGCATATAAGGAAAGTGGCAATAGCTAAGTTGTATGTTGGGGTTGTACCAACTTAATGTTTAAAAAAAATAGAAAGGGAGGATTAAAAATAGGAAATATATGGAAGGCAAATTCATCTAAAAAGGATAAAAGGAGTAATTCCAAAATCTTTTATCCGGCAAGATGTATACTCTGAGGCTCATGTTTTACACATGAACAATATTTAAGAGTGTAGTTTTTTAATTCCAACATAAAGTAATAAAAGATTTTAACATAAATGTGCCACAAGCAGGTACAAAATTTGATAAAACTGGAATTGGTCATCAGCTCATTGAGCTGCTACATTCCCATGATTCCAGGCATTGGCCCTACCTTCTTTATGTTTGTGTTTGGGGATAAAAGAAGCACCTCTGATCCTTTACCTATCACCATAACCTGTTCTAAGAATAACAATGCTAGTGCCACTGCTCCTCCTCCTCATTGAGAAATACAAAGAAGACCTACATTTTCCTTTGAAACAAAATCACAGAAACCCAAATATGTCTTAGATATATATCCTGGTTCATAAAACCTAGCCCAAAATCATTTAATGAAAGCTCTCAAATGACCGTGGGGAAAAAGAGAAAATGAGCTTGTCAACCTTGGTACAAAAAGGTACACGTTCCCAGAGTCTCTTAGTAGAAATACATATATAGTGATTTTGCTTATATTATTATTATATCCTGGGCTGCTTTTGCCTATTAAAGTATCTCAAATGGTTAAAATAAAAATGTATCTAACCTAGTGTCATTTGAAAATACATTTATTTGAAAATATTAATAGATTAACATAATTTTTAAATTTGAAGATTCTGAGTTATGTTTAAAGTTCCAACTAACTCTAACTAACTCCCTCTCCCTTTCTCCCTCCCTCTCTCTCTCTCTCTCTCTCTCTCTCTCTCTCTCTCTCCCTCTCCCCGCCCAATCTCTCTCTATATATACAAAGGGGGACCAGTATTCAGTCGAGAAGCGATACACTCAAATTTACTGACCCATTTGGCATTTAGATCTCTTTTTTCTCAGGCCACATAAAATTTTAGTGTTTGAACTGTTCAGAAATATTGTCTGAACTTATCTTTTAGATGAAGGGAATGAGTCAGTGCTCTTTTTACCACAGCATGGGGTAATTTCAGTTCCTCATTCCATTAAATTATAGGAGATAGAAAGAAAAACAGAGTCACTGTATGCATCTGCCAATATAAAGAAATGAAAGACAATAAAACTGAATGATAGCAATGAGGATTCTCAGCTACAAAGATTCAGTTAACAGGAACTAAGATGAAGAGGATTTGGAATACGCAGGCAGGGACTTTCTACAGAGAGCATGTGGCTTTCTCCAGGTAAGGCCAACATCTCCTTTAGATTTGCAGAGCAATGAGAAGCAAAGAGACTCACCTTAAAGACTTCCATCTGTCTTTCTCTATATGATTTTCAGGTCCTTCACTCTCATAGGAAGCCAAGTACAGAGCTACAATGGACCAAAAGTGAGAATGCATTAACACTGAGGCCTTCAACCAATATATTATTCACCAGCACCCATCCTCATTCAACCTGAGCCAAACCCTATAGCAAAACACATTCCTTAAAACCAAATTATGGCAGAGAATAGTTTCATTAAGAACACAGAATATTACTTTGCCTCTGATTGACCATCTCAAAAAAAAGGGGGCCTGTAGGCCAAAATGGCACTTAGTGAACTAAGAGACAATTTATCAGGCAAAAAAACAGCTTACAAATGCAAGTCACATGATGCTGTCACACACTCACGGTAATGTCCTTTACAAAGAAGGGGATGAGCGGGGAATCTTTCACTGATAGCTTTTATATTTTAAAAAGTCCTTAGAAAAAAGCCAGATTTTCTAGGCCAACTTTCCCTCCTTCTAATAAGTGTTCTTTATTTTTAAATCAAAAATTATCTTCATCCAAAGATTTAAAAGCTTGTTATTAATCCTATGTAGAGGTTTAAAACAATCAAGTCCCCTCTAGAATGATAATATTGAAAATGTTCTTCAGTCATTATCATGGATACATCCATCTTCTATAGGAAATTATCAGTTATTAGGTACTACCGATTTGTATAATATTAGGATATAACAAATCAATAGGATAAATCTCCAAGTCTTTTAAAAACTAACTCTCTTCTGCTCAATTTTTTCCTGTACATCATCAATCACTTTATCAGCCTCAAATTCCCTAATGTTTTAACAGGTCAAGACTTTCCACTACTTTTTTGAACAGCAGGAAATAGCAATTAATTATTTTTTTGTTTACTTAAATTACCTTGACTATCAAGATATCACAAAACATTTTTTTTCCTCCATTGAAGCGAGCCCAAAGAAGGAAAAAACAATCTTTCAATAACTTTCCATTGATGCCCAAAGCTCTGCAAATCTAGTATCATAAAGATATGTTTAAACCCAGAAACATATGGTTTATGGGTGACTATTAAGTGCCTGACAAATATCTTAGGAATAAGTTACAAAGTTTTCTGCACAACGGAAAACTCTTGAGATGGAATAGGTCAGAAGACAGGTTTCATACTATATGAGGAACTAGACGCCAAGCATTTATACACTAATTTCCTAACAATTGGGTTTGGGGACAGTGGTGGCAGCTCCAGCTGAATGACCTTACTCACCATCTTCACTGAAGACTGGTACTGTGAGCAAATACTGCAATATCTTCCGGTCCCTCTCAAATGGACACTCCACTTGTTTCCACGTCATGAATTCACTCACTTGTTTGGCCAGTTCCCAAAATTTCTAGAAAAAAAAAGAAGAAAAGGATTTAAAAGCAGTCATCAAAAATTATAAGCGTGGAAGAGCCGATCCCATTTCATGTTTCCCTCTGGCTTCTAATCTTCTGAACTCCATAATTTTTTAATTTAATAAAAACTAGGTATAGGTATTTGCTAGGTATATGTAAAAATATACTCAAGTACTTCTAAATAATTAATAATAATGGTGCAGCTAATTTATCCTACTCAGTATTGTTATTTTCTTATAAATTGTAGAGAAAGAGAAAACTTGGTTCTAGAACTTCAGAATCAGCTTTGGCTGCCTGGCCTGGGATGCAATGCTGGAGACGCTTGCCCTTCTCTGTGCTTAGATTTTTGCAGCCTGCCCTTACCTCGAAGTTGACGTGGCCGTTTGGAAGGCGGTTGGCACAGCCCTCATTGAGGAAATAAATATCTTTGATTAAAAGACTGAAGAATGGTATCACAATCTAAAGAAAAGAAAAGATTTTGGTTTATTTTGGGCAAACAAACATTGAGCCTCTGATCAAACAACACAAGAAATTAATGAACGTTAACTCTGGATTACATAAAAAAACCAGAGTGAATTAAGATAGGATTTTGTTTAGTTCCTATGACAGCAGTTTCCTCCTTTACATAATTTTGCTTAAGACACAAATGCTGTTAGTAACCAAAACGCAGCAAAGACCAGAGGCCTGGGGAGATGGAGGGCTTCATGTTATTCATACAGTTTCCCCTGTAGTTTTCTCAATGCAAGACAAGAGCATATACAGGTATACCTCAGAGATATTGTGGGTCCAATTCCAGACCACCGCAATAAAGTGAGTATCGCAATAAAGCGAGCTGTAATAATCTTTCTGCTGGTGGAGTGTCTTGCCTTCAATTTGTAAAAAATGCAAAATCTGTGTGCTACAATAAAGTAAGGTGCAATCAAACGAGGTATGGTTATAATAAAATCTGAACGTTCTAACTATAATCAAAGAGAAAAGATCTAAAAGAACTCTAGCTTTTTCATTTAGCAATCCTTTACCTAGAGCAAAATATTAATACAATACCTGTCATCGCAGGTACCAAGATTTTAAGATGTGTGACTCACCTCCTTGATAGGACATGTATTGTTATATCATTTAGACATCTACATTTTAGATGAACTTTTTTTTAGATGAACATTTTATTAACCCTCATTTCTTCGAAGACATTGCTCAAGGTAAAGTGAGAGAGCTCAAGGTTTTAGGTAATAGTTACTACAGACTTCCTATTGAGTAAATCTGGCCTTCTTATGCCAGAACAAGTTAGCACCTGTTCTCATGGGGAATCACTGAAGAAGTACTTTGTATAATGTGAAGAGATATGCCCAAGTGAAGGAGGAATATAAATGTGCATTTTAAAATTATTATGAAAAACCATAAGCTTTCTTTAGTAAGAATTTCTTGCCTCATATCTTTAGTTTGATGGGGTAGTTTTAATTACTTAACCTAAAATAATAACCTCTCAGAAAGTTGTCAAAATCTATTCTAATAAGCCAATAATGAACAAAGAACAAAGCTCAGACCAGTAACTTCCACTTTGTCTCAAATGCCAACATAATTTTAAAGATTCTACATTTGCTACAATGCAACTGATACTCCAAACACAAACTATAGGCCTATGTTGTTTACCCAAGAGCAGGTTCCTCTGGTTTCCCTAAACTTATGACTTATGCAGTACATCTCTACTAAATGAATGGAATGTCTAGAAAACACAGGGTTTGGCTCATGCACCAAAATAATAAATATCAATTTCTACTTCTAGAGAGAAATTCAGATTTTCCCCTAAAGTCATTTAAAAAAAAAAAGCTTTGATTCTTTTTGTTTCATTGATCTCTGAAAATAGTCAAAGTAATCTTCAATTTTGAATATACTTTTAATCATTTGCTATTGTCTGTGGAAGTCTCTTAAGCTGAATTGTTAAAGATAACTTGCTCCATCAAATATTACTAGTGTTTCTCTGTTATTTTAGAATTAAACAGACATAGTGGCGATGATAAAAGCACACCTGAACCTCATTTCTTTGAAAGACCACTTGTGACTCTGTCAAACATCAGTTTAAAATCTGGCTCCACAATTAACTGGAGGCAAGAGCTAAGGGTCTGCCAACTGTTCCCCTTGGGTCAGCCCAGGCCCATTACCTGTTTTGGGATAACCCTAGGAACCACACAGTTTACATTTTTAAATGGCTAGAAAAATATCAAGTGAATAACATTTCATGAGCATGAAATTCAAATTATAATGGCCATATAGCTTTACTGGAAAACAGCTATGCTCATTCATCCACATATTGTCAGTGTCTGCTTAGTGCTACTCTATCAGGGTTGGGTAGCTGCAAAAGAGATGGTGCTGCCCACAAAGCCCAAAATATTTATGATGTGACCCTTAGGAGAAAAAGTTTGCCAATTCTTGGTATAAACCTAATATATGTAGAAATCCTACTGTCCTCACCTTAAAATGGTAATAGCAGTAACTACATGGAGCTGCAGTGAGAATTAAGTTAAATCATGCAGGCTTCACTTCAATTAAGCACTCCCCAAAAAATCAATGGATTCCATACAAAGGGACAGAAACATTACTGATGCACTTAAAAGATAGTGAGGCTATATGATTATAAGGCAGCCTCAGGGAAATGAGGCAATATTTGCATAGTGTTAACAGCTTTTAAGCAAGAATGCTACTTCTGTGCTCTATTCTATAGTGCTGGGCTATAAGACTGATGAGGGGCTGATCGTTTACTACTCCATATTGATATTTAAACTTTTCCTAAGTTCATGGCATGTGCCTTTAGTTGGGTGGCAAAGGCTGTATCTTATATGGTTTTTGCATTCATGGTGCCTGCAAAATGCTCCACCACTGATTGAATCACTCTCCTAAGAAAACAGAAACATAAGTTATCTTCATTAAGATACTTCCCTGCTCTATTCCTTATGCTCATATGCAAGGAAAAAGGCTCACAGGCTTCTTCAACTTCTCATTTACTCATGGATAATTCCCTTCAGTTCTGTAGCCCCCATATAAATCTAACAGGAGAGTCTAAGGACTTTGCATTTCCATGAGCTAAAGTGAAAGTATGGGTCACTAACAGGAGAGAGCAAAAGTCTAGTTTCCAGGAGGTCTTGCCAATGATGTCTTCAGTGGGAGAACTTCTCAAATAATAATGCCTTCCAACTCCCTCTCAAAATACTCTTAATTCAGAGAGTCAGCCACTGCACCTCAAAGGCATGATCATCAGTTCCACACCTAGAAATGCCAAAGAGCAGGAACAAGTGCCCATGAACAAAAGCGAATGGTAAAAGGACTGAAAACCACAGAATCATATAAAGAGTGGTTAAAAACCTGAAGACGTGTGTTCCTAAGGCAAAAAAATAACTATTTAAAGATCATTTAAGACCCCTATGTGGAAGACAGATTTGATTTGTTCTGTAACATGGTATTAGATGTGCTACATTGGCCACATAAACTCGAGATTTGAAAGGATACCAAAGATTCTATTACTCTACTCACGTTGCCAGGATTTTAAAATAGGAAATTACTTAGGAATAAAGAGAGTTTACTCTCACTTCATAAAAGAAAAAAAATCCAATTCTTTTGAATAAAAGATGGATTTTATCTAGAAATGTTTTCATTCATAGTCTTTGAGAACAATAGTGAAAAAGAAGCAGCCTATTATTTCAAATGATGTCGATTTCATTCATTTTGTGAACTAGAGAGTACAAGTCATATGCTTAAACAGAACTGGTTTAAAAATACAACAAAATTAAGCAGACATAATTTTTTCAATGATGTAAAGGGTAAATATTCCCCCTGCCCCCGCTCGGAAAAAGTTATGAGAGTCCCACAGGTATAATACTCAATGAGATCTTTTTTGGGGTGTTAGACTTCAGAATTCCTTTCACCAATGCTGCAGCTCCCTATTAAAAGACAGGATTCTATGGCCCCCTCACCGAGGCAGAGCCCACCAAACTCACTGGGGGCCAGGCAGACGTGCAGAGGGAGATGTGAATGAGAAGCTGCAGACAGCTCCCAAAGCATCCTCACACTTCAGGGCCCTAGGATCCTCCCATGCATGTGCTTAAAAAATATCTGATTAGACCTTTTCTCAATCTAGTCATAGGAGTACTCAGGCAAGTAAAACTGAAAAACTGGTAAACTCCACTGGGCTAAGTTAGAGAGTTATTTCTGCTTCATCCCCTCTCTGACCTTATTTCTTTACTTAAAAAAAAAAAAAAAAAAAAGATAACATATTTATAATATCTCTCAAACATTATCAGAATTGATATTTCAGATTTGTTTGAGAATTAGCACAGCTTTTTTTAAAAAAAGGTGAAGTTTCTTTTTGTGTTTGTTTTTATTTTAGATCACTGAGGCTAAAGCTTTTTGGGGGTAAGTGAATAAGATGGCCTAAATGTTTTTTACCTTCATTTTCTTTTATTTGTTGAAGATACAGTTTAAGTTAAAAGATGAACAGAATCTATGCAGAAAATAACTTCCATTAAGAAACTCCATTAGCCCTTTGCTATAATTAGGTATTTCCTTCTCAGATAACACATCTCCAAATGTTGAAAGGCTTACCCTTCCCATATAAAGATATATAAAACTGAAATGTGCCAAGAAAAGACCCTCAGAGTCAAGACTATGGTAGATCCAGGATAGTATGAAATTGTTTAAGGGTAGGGTTGATAGAGTAAGGATCATTAATTTTTCAGACATCATTCCTATACTTTTTCTGCCACCTACATATCCAATTAGTAACAGCAGGCCTAATGCTACAGCAACTAACCTACTTTCTGAAAATAAATGACTTAACCATGGGATGTAAGCTAATTCTTTTAAGAGAAAAGGTTACATTAAGTCAGCTGCCTTGTGCAGAGCTTAAATGTCTATTTTTCATTAAACCATATTACTCTCTAATGCTATTAGTCATCTTAACATGACAATTTATTGCTTGAAATGCGACTAAAACACAAGACAAAATAATCATTTAAATAATGCAATAATAACACAGTGATATACATTTGCAAAGTTCTACATCAAATTACCTTTCCCTTTCCACAGTCCAACTTTCCTTTAGCACTCCCCTTCCCTATGTGGCAAGTGATAAAATTTCTACAGTAGATCAGCTTGCTTTCTTAGAACTGAACAGGTAAAAGCAGCTCAGTGTAGCAGTTCACATTACATTTCAGTGGAACACATGGCAACTCTCCCATGAATATAACTCTTTTAAGCACATACCTTCTCTCTGCTACTATGAGCAGTTAAAGATCTTTGCGCTGCCCCACGAAGAGCTGTTCGATAATTATAGAAATTGCTAGAAGGGTCCATCTGGTGCTGTAAACAAAAGAAAGGAGAGGATGAGCTGTTTACTTCTCACCTAGAAAAAGTTTACAAGATCGTACTTTTAACTCTACATAAAAAATTCAAAATAAGTTAGGGAATTCACTAAGAATATGATTTATCCCTCTTATACCCACACACAGGCATGAAACACATTAGAACACAAATATTTTCTTTCCTGAGATTTGGTTTATTTACATAAGCTGATGTCAACTTTGATAATGTTAAACCCAGACAAAAGTCTTTCCAGATTAACTGCTGAGATTAGACTTAAAACTGATTACAAAGAGTCAAATACCAACATAAGAAACCATTTCCTGGTTTCATTTGAAGGTTAATGTGTCAGTTTATGGTTAGCCACATACGGTGATCCAACACTTTATAGTGAAGTTGTTCTTTGCTTTTGGTAACAAATCTTCACAAATAATTGAAGTATACCAATCTTACAAGAAGGAAAAGAAATTTACTAGATAATGTGAATAAAGCAAAATATAATGTACCTACTAATAATTCCCAATTTGGGGGAAAACTGAGGAAAAAATACTTTATTATCTCCAAAGAGTAGATTCAAAGAACCTACATATCAATGTAATAATAACACGAATACGATTCAAACACAAATGCCTCTTTGTACAAGCCTTACTACCCTGAGAAGTATATTGAAAGGGCTTTTTCACAGGTTAGCTGTATTTGTTAAAAGAATGGTGAATGACTATTTCTTTATGGATGGGGAACCCCTCCCCTGGGACACTGTAAATAAATAAAATTAGTTGGCACATACTGAAGTAGAACTCCAAACTGTTCAGGACCCATATTCCATCCTGGTATACAATGTGATGTGAATGACAGGTCATCATGTCTCAACTATCAGTGGACACCTCTCTCTCTCTATGAAAGCACTAGTCCATAACCCGATTTACCCACCTCCTCCATCCCTACTCCTTTTCCTTTTCCTGGGTCTGTGGGTTTTCTTCTCTGTCGTACTACGTGATCAAGAGACACATCGTATGGAGGAATTCCACTTTCCAAGTATAAAATGTTACTTAACAGCAAAACATCAGCTTTACATACCTCAAGAATGTCAAACTTTGCAGTCTTCACTTTGGCCCAAGTTTTCTTTAGTCGAGAGACTGGGCTCATATTCATACCAGCTTCCCATTTGAAATGGGCAGAGGGGGAAGAAAGTTGAAAGAGAGAAATAAGAAAAACCATTCTAACTTACACTCTAACTTTCATTTAGTAGTGAAAATGTGTTCACTACTAAGATAATTTATAAAAACCTGCCAAACAGTTTTGCAAAGTAGTCATACCATTTTATATTCCCACCAATAATGTTTGAGAGTTTCAGTTGCACTTGCTCCACCATCCTCACCAATATTTGGTTCAACTAGTCTTTTCATGTTAGTCATTCCAGTATGTGAAACAGTATTTCACTGTGACTTTAATTTATATTTTTCTGATGACTAGTGACGTGGAGCACCTTTTCATGTGGTAGATCTTTTTTTGTGGCGTGTCTATTCAAGTATTTTGCCCTTTATTTCACTGGGTTCACTGGGTAATTTGTCTTATTATTATTTGTAGGATTTCTTATAGCACCAGGGACCAGTGCTCCTTTAGAATCTAATGCCTGATGATCTGAGGTGGAGCTGCGGCAGTGATACTAGTGCTGGGAAGCAGCTGCAGATACAGATGAAACTTCGCTTGATTGCCCACCACTCACTTCCTGCTGTGCAGCCCAGTTCCTAACAGGCCACAGACAGGTAGCGGTCCACAGCCCAGGGATTTGGGATCCCTGTTTTATAAAGTCTAGATACAAGCTTTTTCAACTATATATATTACAAATATTTTCTCCCATGATATGGCTTACCTTGACATTTTATTAAAGGTATAAGAGGGAAATTAAATACTAAACGTATTCCATGAACTCTTTTATACTTAAAACTAAGTCATCTTCTATTATCTAGACTGTGGACCTTTTAGGTTCCTGATTTAGATATCATCCTGCTTACTATTTTCATGGAGTAAGGCAAATAAAGAGCTGAAACTTAGCCAGTATTTTTATGGGGGAGACAAAGAGGAAATGACACACACACCAAAAAAAAGGGGGGGGAGAGAATTGGTTGAAAGGGGAGATTAGGTTCAAAATTATTTAATTAAATTTGGTGGATTCTCTGGCTTCAAACTGGTCCTGACTCTAAAGAGCGAGGTAAGTATTCAAATATTTACAATGTGTAGGATGGCCATATTATTTATCATATATATTAGGACACTTTTAAATAAAAGAGTCATTGTCAATAATTGTAGCAAGACAACAGGTTTAATCTGGGAAAACTAAGACATAGTGTTATCCCACACCCACTGTTTATGGAATGAATGGAAAGACACATGGTCACTGGCATTTAAATCCCCATGATAAAGATGAGGAGTGAAGTCTGTATTCCAAAGTAATAAGGTCTGCAGGTGATAAGTACTAGGAGCATGGGCAGACAGAAAGTGTTCCAGTTTCACAAGTCACCCTCTTATCCGTGCCGATGGAATCATGTAATTTAGTCTCAGATCAAATATTTCTATAATGCTTGATAAACAAGCTGCCCGAATTCTTTTAAAACTCTTCATTTAGATAAATATACTTCGCTTATAAGCTTTTATAGACATAGAGATGAGGATAAATTGACTAAATGCATTCCATGAATTCTTGTATATTTTAAAAAGATTATATGCACTTGTACCAAATTGGTTTTAAAGCATTCTAAACATTCTGAAACAATTCAGGATTATAAAGTACAGTTTTCAGTAATAAAACTGAACTATTTGAAAATTTTCAGTGGATACATTTCACAGAACTTATAAAAATAAAGGACATGTATCTTCTAGAAAACACTCACAGATTATTGCCATCAAGGAATTAAAGTTGCCAATGTTAAAACACTCCCGGGCTACGTCAATGAAATACTCAATCATTCTTGCCCGGTGTTTCTTCTTTACAGGCTGTATAGAGGGGGGAAAAAAAAAAAGGAGAAAAGTTATCCAAAGGTATCCAACATGTGGGCACTACAGATGTAAAATAAATACAAAAAAATAATACAGAGCTAAGAGACAGAGAAAATTCATTTTCTCACCATGCAGATCTCTGTAGCAACCAAGTAGCTGAGACGATTAAACCATTCCACATAAGCCTCTAAATTTCGTGTTTTCTTTCGTTCACTGTAGCAACTCTATAGGGAAAGCAAAGTGAGCAGATGAGTTGGAGAAAACAAAGTATTCATTAGGCTCCCATTTTTATTAGATATAGGTCTTTATTCTCAGTTTATGGATCAGGAAAGCTTTCTAGGATGGAGGTGTTGGGGGAGGGAGGGAAAGGGCAGGAAGGAAGAAGGGTGGAGGAGAAAATGAACGTACCACTAACATTCTTGACTCTCCCAATAGAAACATCAAAATCCCATAATGTAGTCCACTGAACCCCTACAATCTAGAAATGTACTTTTATACATTCATAACAGTGCCCTTCCCCACCAACCCCCCAAGAAAACTATTAGTCTGGGTGAAACTGTCCTTAGAAGCATAATTCAAAGGAAGGGTTTTGGCTGCATTCTAAAACAATCAACTGATTAATGGGATGTAAACACCAACTGCTATCAGCACAGCAAGGAAAAGATGAGCGCCCAGGGGACTAGAAATTTTTTTCTTAAAATTAAGTCTAGCGCAAAATTTTGGAGTATCATGTAGCAAGAAATGAAATTACTTCCAGGGTAGATAAATGGAAGTCTACACCATCATCATCCTTAGCTGAGTAATGGCACATCGGTCAAAAGCCAAAGGAGTTAAGCTCATCTCAGAGTTGAAGGCCAAGTGCAAACAGGTTAATTATACCCGTCTTTTCTTCCTTCCAAAAATAACGAATAAACAAAAAAGCACACTAGCTTTCTACTGATTGCAAAACCTAATCTTCACTTCCTGTATGAGGGAAACTATTCTAAGGCCGGAAAACAGCTGCTGCTCCGACTCCTAAAGAGAAGTTCCCGTTAGTGGGCGATAAGAGTCTTTGCCTGATAATTCGAAATGCTTCTGGAGATCGCTGCGGGGGGAAACTTCGTATATATGTACACTGATTTTTACAGTCCATGCCCAGTGTTATTGTCTTTAACTGCAGGCTTCACTCGGGCAATAAACCTGTCATGAGGATTCACCGCGGAAAAAGAGGTCAGGCCGTAAAGACCTTTACTCACCACGCTGGATGTGCATCCTGTCTTTACTGCCCCTGCTGTTATTCAATCATGAGCAGAGTATTTTCTTTCTGACTTAATCTGCTAAAACCATTATGCCTTTATCTCATACCCTCATCACCACAAAGGCCTGCATCTACTTGCTTATTAAATTTCTCAATAAGGAGGAAGAAAAGGCCCAGAGTTGGTCACAGGGTAACAATATTATAAAGGCACTTAGAGACCTGACAAGAAAAACTGCAGTGAATTGGACACAGATGATGAAAAAAAAGTTGTGATTTTAAAACCTAAAACAAAATAGTTCCAATTTTTGTCTCCTGTACCTACTATCATAGGCTAAGGAATTCCATTTCTGATTTCAGGGGGCTGGCATTTGGGGTAGACTGATTACCTTATCGTTGTCCAAAGGGTCCTTCTGTACAAATGCCTGAACAAATTCTTCTGGCCCAATGTAATTGAGCCTTTCCTGAAATACAAACCCAGCAGGTCATCAGGATTAGAGAAAATGAGAAGAAATGGGCTGTCAACTCTGTTTATCGGCTTTTAGCACTACCCACCATTTTTTAATGCAGTTTGTAAAATGAGCCTTTAACCCTAAGCAGAGGCAATGTTCTGCTTAAGTCAACACTACATTAGACTGTGAAAGGCTAAATGAGTTACGGAAAAATTAATTAGAAGGGGAAGATGAGGAAGATCAATCAACTCTTTGCCCTTCAGTCTTGCTTAGTATTTAAGGCGAATTCCCAGAATATCAGAAACATTTATTTATATTCACATGTCTAAACAAAACCAGTTCCAGCTATTTCATAGATTATTTCCCATTTGGATTATTCTAATCTCTCCTGTGACATTACTGCTGACAAATGCACTGTCTAGTTGCCAAGGCAAACCAAGTCTGTGGCTGAAAAGAGCAAGGATGTCAGCAGTCTTACCAGCTCTATGTGAGTCAGCTGTTGGGCCATCGTGTAAGGGTCACTGCAGATGGTAATGATGTCCCTTTGTATGGACTGTGGCTTGGTCTTGAGAACTGTGAGCCGATCCGTAGATGTGGAGCTGATTTTTGCCAGGACTTCTTCATACTGGCTGAGTGCAGCAAGTTTGCGGATTAGACACTGGATCATCTGCTGGACGTTCTTCCTATATGTCTGCCGGGGAATAAGCAAAGGATCATATCCTGGCTCTGCACACCTATCTTCACCACTATGTGAACTCAGACTATGTACTTAAATAATTTTACCTTGATGGTAGAGAACCACCTTGGTCCAGGGAAGTTAAAGGAGGATTCAGCCTAGTTCTAACAGTTTAAAAGATATGCATATACAGAAGGTGTCTTTTCATTCCTATAAGATTTAGTTATTTTCTCAGGCTGCTCTTAAGAGCACAATTCAGGTTGGGCCATAGGAACACTGCGATGACGTTTGAGATAAGCTATTGAAGGAATCAATAAGATGTAATAAGAACCACATATAACTAAATGTTCTCTGGGCTGGCGTAGGAATGTACTGATTTAATTTTGGTGGATTAAAATGCATTGATCTCAAGTCGAGCATCCTTTTCCTAACACTTTTTCTTCAGGGTCACCTTCGTAATTTCCCCTATCATTCCCAATCTCATTAGTCTGAAGGCACAGACAGCTTCCTGACAAAAATACACCATTACTTCCCACTCGCCCCTCAACCACCTTTCTGACTTCCACTCATAACATGGGTGACCACAGGACACAGTGGATATTCACTTTTGGTATCTGATCTCCACTTGCCTCATGTCCATTTCTTTTGCATTCAGGCATCAGTGCTAAAGTTCACAATCAAACTCTTCCACGTGGCAATTCTCCTGGTAATGCTACTACTATCTGCTATCTTATTTGCTATTGCATCATGCTACAGCCACAATGCTTAAGAGAAACTGATTTCAAAAGCAATACATGTATTACAGATCAATGTCAGCTCCTTAAATTTTAAAAAACTTGTTTAGTCAAAAAAATAACTTCACAATCAATCAATCCCTGTAGTACAGTTACCATGATATGAGTTATTAAGTTCTTTTATTCTTCCTTTTCTAGTTCAAAATTGCCAAACAAACAATTATCCTTTTTGGTAAATTATCAGAGAAAGGCGCGCGGGTTGATTCAGTGCCAGCACGATCTTTAGATTCACAGCTTCAAAGGAGGGCAGTTGTGGAGAATTTAGAAAGGCTTGTTCATGCTTCACTACCTAAACAGCTCCTTTTTAAAGGTTACCACAATATCATTTTCTGAGATTAATTATCTGAAACTTAAATGGCACCTTACCTACAAGTATAAAAACCACACAATTTTACAGAGGCATTTTGGCTACCAGAGTATATCACAAAAACTCTAATGAATAGATATTAGCATACTTAAGCCAAAGAAAATTATGAACACATCTAGAAATGATCAATTCTCACAGTCCAGACAAAAAAGCATACACAGCCTTCTTTTTCTTTTCTTCTTCTCTACTTGTCTGGTGTATATTCCACTGAGTTCTTTTAACTGGCCCATTAGATAACCTTTATTTCTCACTATATTCACAGACCACCCTAAAATCACTAATGAAATACTTAAGTGTTTAAAAAAATTGAACCATCAAAAAAAAACTATCTTTCACATAGCACTAAGGTTATCAGTTTAGAAGATGGTTATCTTTTTGGTAATATGCTCATCACTCAAAGAAAATGCCACTTTTTTTGGAATTCAAAGCAATTCTAGGTTGAATTGAGAGCTATTTTAAATCCCCTGTAGGGGAGTGGCAGCAAATGGGTGAAGAGAGGCAAAGAGTATGAACTTCCTGTTACGAAATAAGTTAGTCATGGGGATGAAATGTATGTCATGGCGACAACAGTTAATAATACCGTATTACGTATTTGAAAGTTGCTAAGAGAGTAGATCTTAAAAGTTCTCATCACACACAAAAAATTTTATAACTGTCTAGTGACAGATGTTAACTAGACTTATTGTGATCATTTCATAATATTCACAAATATCAAATCGTTACAATATATACCTGAAACTAATATGATGTTTTATGTCAATGATACCTTGATAAAAATAAATAAAAAATAATAATAAATCCCTCATCCTCATTTCCCTTATCTCTTCTACCTTCATAATTTGAGTCACATTAAAAACCTATGAATGTAAAATGATTTCTTCAGTCTCCTGTTTCAAATGTCATCATAAATGCTGCCCAGGTGATTCTGATTTGCAGCAAAGTGTGAAAACCAATGCTCTACTAGCATATCTGGTGAAAGATTCCTATTCTACACTGTAAAAAATGCTTTTTTAGGGAAGAGGCCGTAGAGAAATGTATAGTCAAGGATTCAGCTAGTGAGCAAAGCAGGGAAATATAAGGGGAAAGTGTATGTACATGAGAATGTGGGAGGAAGCTATTCAAATAATAAAGACCTAGTCTGTGTGTGTGTGTGTGAAAGAGCACGCATATATATGTTTGTGACCTCTTTTAAAAGTTTCCTGCTGTCATTTGACTCCTTAAGAAACAAGGCTTTGTGTTGTTAAGCATGCTTCCTTACTGAGTCATGAATTGCTAAATATGTACTTATTCTTTTTTATAACTTCTAATGCTGGTGACAGTAATTACCTGGAAAATAAAGATAGAACAAAGACCAGACCCTTAAGAAAGAGAAAATTGCATTCTACCCACTATAGTCATTTGTCGTGTAATTCAATCATTAATTTTATTTCATGTTTCTTGCAGGCAAGTCCTAATAAACCACTTCATTTTGGGCAAATCCCCAGGGGCTAAACATATTAAGCCAAATTATGTGGAACTGTCCTAGCAGATTCAGAAGAACCTGACTAAATTATATATGGGGCACACCTGGATTCATTGACTGCCAAAAAAAAAAAAATCTGTAAAGTCCCAGGCAAGAAGCAGCAAGTCTCAACCCAAGTCCATGCTCCTTCTTGTGTAGGGAAATAATTTTTCAGTGGAGGGAAATATTTTTTTCTTATTCCAGTAATTGAATAGGAAACAATCTGTTCATTCATTCATTCATTCACTCAAATATTACTGAGAGCCTATTAAGTGCCAGGTACTGAGCTAGGAGTTAAGGAAGGCATGGTGGGCAAAGCGGGTAGAGCATGGAGTCCAGTGGGGAAATATAAGCCATAAAAAAGCAAGTAATTACTAATCACAGAGTGCTATAAAGGAAAGGGTGGTGAAAGCCTATAATGGGAGGGGGTGTGTGATCATGGTTGGGGTTGTGAGGGAAGGTCTCTCTGAGGAGAGACACTTAAGCACATGACAAGTAAGTGGCATGCCAAATAAAGAACTGAGTAAAGAGCATCCACAACAAAATTTTAGAGCTGAAAGGGACATGAACACAAGATAGTTATCTCTATGATTTATAGAAATAAAGAAGGAGTGAGGCATTTAGGGACTTGCCAAAGCACACACAGATCAACCAGATGCCAAGTGTGGACCCGATTCTGAATACTGGATAGAAGTAGAAGGAACAACAACTCATTGTGAAACCCAACCTGATAAAAGCAGGTGACACCTCGCCACTCAAACCTTAGGTTAATCAATTCCTTGGTTAGACTTGGCTTATGTTCTCATCTCTTTCCACACGGAAAGCCATCTGAAAATCTCAAGGGTTTATCAAGGATTTGTTATTAGCACAGGAATGCTGATAAGACTTCAGGTCAGAAGGCTGTTTGGCCCTTAGCATAGTTCTAACCCAACCCTTGAGTGGCTTGATCTTATTAAAAAAAAAAAAAAAAAAAGATCCAACTGGCCGATACAGATAGAAATGATCTCCCTCTCTCCCATGACAAGTATAAGAAACCATCCATTAGGCACTTTCAGAACACTAACTTTTTATTAATGTTTATAAAAAAAAAAAAATTTAAGGTGTTCCTTTTGGAAAGGACCAAGTCACCATTCCATCTTTTAAAAAAGCAACAGAGGGAAAGTTAGCTGACCACCATATCAGGAACCTACATACAACTTAACTGAAATGAAGCACTGACTGACTCAGAGCTTAGCCTTCATATGTGAAACAGTTCTTGTGAAGTCACTAATCTTTTGAGTAGCTTGTTATAAACTGAGGTCACTGAGCCAGCATTGACCCTGCCCAGCAACCCAACAGCTAGCCCTTCTAACAAGAGATTTACTACAAAACCGCACTGTGATGCTTAACTTTGCTTTTGTGAATGAGGGACTGACCAATTCACACTTTGCTAGAAAAGGTCACACAAACTGGTAAAATGATTATAACAGAGATAACTTGCAAAATGACTGTGGAAACCACTCGTTAGGCCTTATGAAAATATGCCGTCTTCAGCATCAGGGCTCAACATAATGTCATAAGGGGACAGTAAAAGGGTTGATTCCATTTTCATGAGAACATAATGCAGGCAAGCAAGTACAAATTTTTCAAGTGCTAATATCTTATAAAATTTTTGTCTGATTTATTTATTTTTTTTAAGTCAGGAGAAATGGTATTAAAATGCATTCACCAGAAGTGTACAGAGTAGAGAGGGTGTCCTATCACATGATCTCTACAGCATGCCTCTGAAAAAAATGAGGTCTTAAGGAAGGTTATTTGCAATTGGAAAATGCATTTTAAGATGAACAAAACAAGACATCACTACAACTGCAGAATGCTTCAGCTATCTTTTTCTATGTGAAAATTCTGTATCTGTGCCTAAGTGATTTGTTCCCAGGAGCTCACCAGTAACACAGAACTACAAAGACATCCTTGCCCAACAAGCCTCAACATAGAACACCAGCCCTCCAGGCCTACTTCAAAGAGGATAACCTTGAATTTGCCACAGCCAGTTAGCCCTTATCAAAGGCTCACCTAAGGGAAGCGATATTTGTGAAAGGTAATCTAAGAGACTTACTTTCCATCTCTACCGACTGTAGGCGCTAGCCTTGAATCAGCTTCCAGGCACCAGATGACTTGTCTTTGTCTTATCGCACAAAGAATCGCCTTTGCTAATTTACACATTAAACCTGTGGCCTCCATTTTTTATCAAGGAGCATTTGTTATAAATACTAAACAGAGTAGTTTCCATGATTTCATTCTATGCCCCCTACACAGAGTCTCTCATAAAAGTTTTTAAAAATTGCATTTAATTTAATTCCCTGAAGAATTATTATGCTTTCTCTTTTTCTGACAGTGAAAATAATATAACCAATTGTAGCTCCCTTTTATTTGGAGCTTACACTCAAATCATAGCATTCCCATCCTACTTAACCAGTTCTCAATATTAGCATATTTGTTTTTTCCTTTCCATGGTACAAACTGTCTATATCTATTTATAATATATTAACATACTACTTATTATCTGTTAATATATCATATGTTGTTTATTTTACATCTATTAGTGTTTATATCTACCAATATGATATTTATTATCTAACTTGATATGTCAGTCCTTTTTCGAAGGAAGAAAGGTGTAAGTAAAGTAAAATTAAAACACACTTGCAAGAGGGTAGGGAGTAGAACGAAGAGAGTAAAAGAGGTCAAATATATGGTGACAGAAGGAGACTGGACTTTGGGTGGTGAAACTCATATAATGTTATTAACCAATGTCACTCCAATAAATTTAATTTAAAAAATAAAATTAAAAACATAAAAGACACCCAAAAAAGCACACTTGCAACATGAATCCTGTGCATGAACTGACATGAATATTCCCCCAAATTAATCACATAAAACTCCAGATCATTCCTCTTTGAAGTGGGATTATAAAATCATCCCCTTTAATACACCAAATAGACCGATATGCTGGGTGGAGAACTTGCCCGAAGGTAAGACAGAAAGGAGGCAGTGGAGATTCTGATGCCTAACTCAGCATCATTTCCTACCAAGACTCTGTCTAGAAGTTCAAGAGGCTGTGCTAAATTCAGATTACCTACCTCCTCGCCACTGGCTATTCGGTGAGCCAGATCTTTTAAGTTTCTCATCATTCTTTCATCCCGAAAATCGTAAGGAAATGTTTCTGTCCATTCTGTCAGGAGTTGAAGGATTTTGGGTGCAATTTTCCTTATCTGGTTCTAGGGAGAAAAAAACAAATCTCATTAAGTAAATCTATTACCATGGATAGATTCAAATAAATAATTACCAAAAAAAAATGACTAAAAATAAATAATTACAAACAGTGTCACTGATAAACTTCCACTGTAAAGTCTTTGGGGCTGAAGAAGGTCTAGTCTCCCCACCCCCAAGTCAATGCCAAGTGTCACCAACTTAAGACAGGATCTAGGGCTCTTTCATGGTATTAGATTTGTATTGTGCTCTTTATGCCATTCCCAACTCCCTTTGCATATCCATGATATGATTTATGCACTTCAGCCTGGGGATAAGCCAGGGTTACTTAAGGAAACCAACTTCACAACTTCTAAGCGCAGTTACCACATCTAATAGAAAAAATTTTACAGTTCAAAACACAGCATTACCTTATCGCTGCTAGGATCACTTAGCCTCTGGTGCTCAACACATAAGTGGCAAACTTTGGCCATTAGCTCATATGGATGCATAAATAACCGAGAACTGAGTAGAAAGGTAAATATGTACGTTCTCTGCGGCAAGAGAAAAAAATCATCATGGTTAATATTCTCTAAAGCGAATATCTTTCCAAACGTTATACATCTTATTTCATTAAGTTCTTTTGATCAAAGTTTATATGCTGCAGTTTTGAAAGTGATGCTTACAAGTAGTAAAACACTGTAAGATGGATGTCTCCTTTACCTTCTCATGTATCTTTTCTTTAAACCATACTAAAAATAACAGAAGTGCAAGATAAGTTTAGCTACTAAAATTATTCACAGCACATTTTTACATCCATCCTCCAGAAGGCAGGACACCAGGACACATAACTTACTCTCATAAAGAAGAATGAAATTCAGCCCCAAGAGGTAAATCTGACTTAAATATACCACCCATAAAGAATCATGTGCTGTGTCCAAATATTATGGTAACTCAATAGAAACAAAAAAAACACCCAACCAACATCAGCTCAAGAAGTCACCAGTGTGTCCAGTGTCACACACTGAAGTGTTTCTGTGCTGTAAGAAAAAGTCAAAGGCGGGCTTTCAAGTA
Organism: Eidolon dupreanum; assembly: GCA_028627145.1. Classification (NCBI taxonomy): domain Eukaryota; kingdom Metazoa; phylum Chordata; class Mammalia; order Chiroptera; family Pteropodidae; genus Eidolon; species Eidolon dupreanum. The sequence continues at coordinate 49,432,266 of CM053513.1, forward strand.
ATCTATTTACATGTCCAAAGGCTAAGCAATCAGATAAAATACAATATCGTACTATATGCTTTTCTTTAAACACATTGTCTCCTAAGAAGCCAGTAATGAAGTAGTGCTTATTTGTTATAATAGTTTCAGACTCCCAATGAAAAGAAAAATTCCATGGGTTCTTTCCCCCCCTTAGGCGCCTTTAGTAACTCATAAACACTTACAGAGCTGAACAAGAGACTCCTTTTACTTTTGATTACAAGTTTTCCCTGTGTGGCAACATATTTGAAAATGCTATGTAACAAATCACACACAGAGAGATAACTCAGTAAGAAACGTTATGCTGAATTACAGTGGCAAGCACAAACTATCCTTTGCACACCAAGGTCATTATTATATTTATAAAAACATGAATTTAGTGTCTAAATATTTTCATGAAATATTTATCAACAACCAACTGTTGGTTGACAGGGTCAGCTGTAGCATAAGGGAAGTGGAAAAAAATATCACTTGCCCCAGAATTAGAAAACCTGGGTTTGACTGCTGATACTAGGAGTGAGACCATGTGCAAATTACGAATTTCAGTTCTCTCTCTAGCCTCTTGGAATTGCTGTGAAGACTAAGCAAATGTAAATGAAATGCCTAGATTAGAAAGTATTATCTACACAGACGCCAGTTATCAAAGTTAAACATAAACAAGTATGTCATCTGAGGTCCATTCTATACAGAATTGCACCTAGAATGTAATTCTTATTCTCTTTGCTATGCATTTTCCCTAACTTCACTTTTCGCAGCCTAGTGATGATCTTGGAAATAAAAAGGCATTAAATATTCTGGGAGCATCCAGTGTTCTCTGCCACGTCTATTTAAGGACCAAGGTATATGCCTGAATCAAGCCTTCAGATACTCCTTCTAGATGGTACCTGATTCCTACAATGTGGTAACAACCAAAAGAAATTGATATGCAGACAACGACTAAAATCTGAATCATACCCAGGCTCAGTTTGATCTCAATGCAGTCAATAATCATATGCTATTTCTTATTAGAAAAATTCTTAGCAGCCCAGATATAATTCTGTAGTATCTAAAGTCCCTGACTACTATACCATAATTTCTGCCGAATACCAAGGATGTGTTTGAGAGGAACACGGATACCTACATCTGGATAGTAATCCACATTAGGTACTAGGTGCTGGATGAGCGCTTCCAGAGATCCAGAGAGGAGGTTGTTGTCATGGTAATACAACCCTCCACAGCTGTCTTCTGCAGACTGATAGAGGTTTCGGTTGTAACCGCTGCTGTCAAACATTGCTGAAAAGGGAGGCGTCTGAGGCATGCTTTCCTAAAATAAATGAAAAAGGAGAAAACATAGTGTCAGTAATATGCAGTCCAAAAGAAAAGTAAACTGTAATAGACACTAGGCTTTATTTAATAGTAAGGAGGGAACAGGCAGTTTTAAAATGTTAGGTTCTGATACAACATCAGAACCCATCAGGAAGTGCATCATTCTTTGAGTAACACATGTGTGTATACTTTTGAGTATCGAGCTCACTAAATTAAATACCATAAGATGCTTAGATCAAAGGATCCAATCTGGACTTAGATTCAAGTCTCTGGCTGCCACAGTCAGACATCAGTACTTCACATTCGGTCATAAAGGTGGAGAGGAGAACTGCACTTCATTTTGCTGTACCCCACTGAGGCAATGTATTATGCTAAGGAGGAAATGTGTAAGCCTGCAAAGTTCTTTGGGCCGTGTATTACATAATACTTAAGAGATACTGACCTAACCCTGGGCATCCTAGGAGATAACTAAAACAAAAGTTGAAAAAATGCAACTGTAAAAGAGGCCTAGAATTAAAGCACACAGTGTGTGTGTGAATGTTTATAGATGTACGATGCCTTAAAAAATTTAACACTGACTCTCCAGTTTTCACTGGAAGAAGGGATGCTATTGATTTTCACCCCTTTTTGTCAAATTCTTTTGGGGGTGGAGGGCTCTATAAAGCCTCAGTTCTCAGTAAACACACGGGCTGAGAAGGCATCTGATTTGGAGAACAAGGAGTGCTGTGACATTCCTCTTCATCTGTGTGCTTTGCAACTCACGAAGCCCTTGTGAGAGGGTGTGCTCAGCAGAGGCCAGAGGCTATTAAGTTATTACTTGGACTCCTAGGGACAGAGCTCCCAGCCCTGAGAACAGACTCCTAGGTTCTGCAGCTCATCTGGACAATGGAGGCATTCAGGAGCTGCCCAAACTGAGGGTTTCAGAACAGTGAGAGGAAGCCAAACTCCAGCCTTGGGTTGACAGGAACAGGGTGCATGGAGGCTGCAGGAGGATACAACTTGGGCTAATTCTTCTTTTCAAGATGCCAAAAGCCATGTGATTCCAAATGGGGGAGGGGCGTGGAGTCCAATCAAAACTGGCACATCCCTCGCTCCTAGCTAAAGTGTTCCAGCTCCACAGAATGGGGGCCACAGCCTCACAATATGTGCACATGCCCCCTGCATCAGCAGCAGGTGGCCAGGAGTGGGATGTTGGAAAAAAGAATCCAAGATAAAGCTGATCTGGCAGGTGAAAAGGGCATTTAGGGAAAGGAGCATCAAGAAAAAGAAATAGAGAAAAGACTTCAGCATTTCGTACTCTGTCCCATCCATTCACATACCAGCACTTGAGGAAGACTGTAAAAGGATCCCTAAAAACATAGCCACGAATGGGAAGAAAGTGATCACTCTATCTTGGGAGATTTGTTAACATCGGGGTCATCGCTGCTGTGCTTCTCACCTGCACAGGACACAGTCACAGCCAAAGAACAGGAACTATGGAATGTAAACGTTAACACATGTGTTCCACACTTCATTGGTGAGACCTCCCACATGGGACTGACAGTTAAATAACTAGGTGTTAACATTTTATAAGGCAATGGACAAGGTATGTTTTTGTCCTCTTCAAGTTTCAAACTTCCTCTGCCAGTTTTCTCTGAGTAAGATTCATGTGCAATATAATCATTACAAATGGGTTATCTTTGGTAGGAAGAAGAAAAAGAGCCTGTCTACTCTTGCCCAGAGAAACTCAAAATGTCCTTAAACTGGGATGCTGGGACCTGAGATGAGAGCACCTAAAAGTTAGTTCTGAGAACCTAGAGGGAATTGGTCTGGATTTGGTTACCTGCCTCTGGCTTTAAAAAAAACTTTAGATGGTTAAAACCACACAGACCACACGGTGTTCTTCATCTACAGGATGACGAGTGAAACTCACTCTATCATGCCCTGGGAGTTTTTTTTTTCCTGCCAAGAACCATGAATTTTCCTTGTTTTCTCCACTTAATTATTCATCACTTCTGAAACCATGGTAATAAATTAAGTGCTTTTGGGAGTTGGCCGACCAGGATTTGGGAATTTCAGAAAATGTTAAAGTTCAAAAGGATCATAAAAATCATCTGGTCCAGGGTGGAAAATAGATCTTATTTCACTTTCTAACATCAGTCAACTAAAAGTGCTTGCCTAGAGACGTGAGGATGAATGAGAAGGATTCAGACGCTGTAAGTAGGTGGGAGAGTGTGTGTCCTAAGTCAGCGGTCCCCCCGAACCTTTTTGGCACCAGGGACCAGCGATCCTATGAGAATCTAACACTGATGATCTTAGGCAGAGCTGAGGCAGTGATGCTAGCGTTGGGGAAGGGCTGTAAATACAGATGAAACTTCCATGGCTCTCCCACTGCTCACCTGCTGTGTGGCCCGGTTCCTAACAGGCCAGGGACTGGTACCAGTGTGCAGCCCGGGGGTTGGAGACCCCTGTCCTAAGTGATTAGCAATGACTACAAGACAGTCATGGGAGAAGCGAAAGCCCAGTGCCATCACGATCTGGTCCATTTCCTTGTTTTATAAGTGTGCAGACTGAGACTATGGAAAGTTAAGTGAAGACCAGGGTAAGATCACACAGTGATGTGACCACAGCACCAAGTGAGCCCAAAGGAACGTTCTTGAATCTTGCACCTCTGCTGCCTTCAGGTTATTAACTCTATGCACTGACCCACAAAAAAATCATGGCTCACTCACTCAGAGCTCCCTTTTAAGGAGTTGGCACCAGAAGCCACCAGGTATTTGTAATTTTAATTATTTACTTCCATAAAGCAGATAAGGACTTAGATTTAGTGAAGTCGTCATTTGGCTCTTAACAGCCACGAAAACTTTGGAGTCATTTACCACCACCACCACCCACCCCACCCTTGCCACTGTGTTTTTCATCTGGAAAATTACTTCTAGTTTTGCTCATCCCTTTCAAAATTCTAAGTTAGAACTATCGATTTTCTTTATAGCAAAGTTATTCTTATAGGAATGGCAAAAGGCTTTTGTATTGGTCCTTGGAAATGTGTCATGCACAGGATTTGTTTCAGGAGGTGCAAAATCTCAACGCTTAGAAAACCCCCCTCCAACCAGGCACCAGAAGAAAATACTACAAATAGCAATGGAAATCAAACAGGTAAGTTAATTGGAGTTACAGCTTATTATATTTCAAAATCAATTTTAAGAAGGTAGTATGTCAAAGGTCATTTTCTGTCTTCCAATTTGCCCAAAGTTCTGTTGCTCATCAGCTGATCTGATTTTCCCATGAGCCACCCTGATCGTTGAACTTGCACATATCAACTGCTGAGACTCAAGTCATTCATTGTGACGCTTATTAATGCACACTGGTAATATTTTTCTATCTTGCCATATACTCAAGATAGCATCTTTTCAATTCCTCAGGCCCTCTCCCTTCTTTAGTGGTACATTCTTCTACTATGGAATCCTGCGTGCTGGCAAAAGTCTCCACATTCCACAGTCCTTTACTTCTCTGACTCCCCCTCAAGGGCCTGTGTAGCATGCTGGAGAAGGCTCTGAGAATATCAGCAGCCACCACCTGTGTAAGGCTTCCTGCCTACAAATGCCTTTTTGGATTCTACAGCCGCCCTGTTTGGGAGACATCCTCACTGTTTTAACTGCACAAGAAGCTGAGGTTCAGAAAAACTAATAACTCGCTTAGGGTTACACATCAGATAAGGGACAGATAGGGCAGGGTTTCAAACCTAGGTCTTCAGATGTCAGGTTCAAAATTTATCACACTACATCATGTTCTACTGAAAATGGTCTCTCTGAACTTCTAGTGTTTAACCATAAAATGAAAAGCCTGTCAGTTTGTCCCAAACTGTAGCCTATTAGAAAAATTTATATATTTTACATGTTCTACATAAATCCTTCCTCCAAAGATTTATTAAGGCCATTAATTACTCTTATTACAAAGCAATATTATCAACAAAAGTATTTAAGCTACTGACCTTTGCAATCAAAACATAATCCTATCTAAATAGAGATTTCAAAGATTCCTTTTTTTCTAACAGTAGAAAAGAATAGCTTTATTAGAAGCGATAGTACACTTCTACATGTGGAAGCAGGCCTGGCTCAAAGGCCCAGAGATTCTAATATACATTTCTTTATATTTTCGTATCTTTGAAATTGAGTTGTACATTATCAAGTGATAAGAAAACATGTTTAGTTAACAGTCTTTTTCAGCAATATCTGAAATAAAAGAGCATCTTACAATGGATGGCATCTTAGAGTCAATGAAATACAGTAATATTTGCTTGTATGTACTTTATAGATTTCCAGTAAAAAAATTTAATGAGACAAATGACCAAAAGAAAGATCATGGGTCACAGTATTCATCACTTCTAGGCATTCTCTAACAAGTGGCCAGTCCAGCCATTTTCTAGAAAGATCAACTGCCTGTTTTAATAGATGTATTTGATAAACAGGGGAAAGGTCAGCAGCATGGTGCAGAAAGTGCTACTTGTGAAGCATATTTTTAAATACCTAAGAAGATAAACATAGATTTTTTTTTTCCTCCCAAGTATCACCCACACCAAGAACTACTGTTTGTTCAGTATTACTCAGATTGGACATCCAGGACTTCAGTTCAACCTGCTTCAATTTTGGAAATGAAAAGTAAGGCTCGGAAGATTAAATATTGGCTTGGTTCTTGTTTAAGAAAACAAATACAGTATTCAAGTACTGGACATGAGAAACCAGAGCAGTGTTTCTCCCTGGGTGCTATTAACTCTAGGAATCCTTAGCTAATGACTTCCTAAAGGAAGAAGGGCTAAGTGTGAGGCTGCTCCCATTTATTTATTTTTAAATCTCAATGTAGTTCTGATTTCTTCTTATCTGCAGCAAACCTTCTCTTTACAGGTCTCACAATTAATATTTTCCATCTCTGGAGTCCTATAAACTTTCGATTTACTCCTCTCTGCCCTTTCCAACATAATCTCAAAATCAACTCCTCAAAGTTAGCCATGCTTCATTAGCACAAATTTTGCCCAACCCAACATACCTATCTATAGGGACCTGCTAACTCAAAATCTTGTTTAGGAAAAAGAGACTCTTTTGCTAAAATTAGAATGCCTGACAGCATGAACTTAAATACTAGCATTAACTGTTAAGTCAAACTTCAAAGCAATTCATTCCTTTGGAAAGAAAGATTTGTATTAGACACTTGAAAAACTGCTGATTTTATTCAAATCACTACCAGAAAGATAAGGCAGAGGGCAGGTTAATCTCACAAGCAATGGTCACCTTACAAAGTTTCATAACCAGTTACTGGAAACTAAGAATATATTTTATTTGTCCAATGACTCAACTTTTTTAGGGAGAGCACAATCCTCTCCCCACATTGCCCCCAGAGAAATCCAACAAGTTTGCATATACTTTCAAGGAACTCAAGACCCCAGAATTAGACTCACACGTGGTGGCCTGTACAGAACCTTGATATTATTTATCTACCCTGCCTCAAAGGAAGAGAATGTGGTGGTTCTGAAGGGAATGTGGTCTTAACACATTCAAGACTGGCTGCTTAGAAATCAAGGAATACTTGTGTTTTCAGGTAGTACCAATCTAATGCAGTGAAAGAGAATTTTTAAAAAAATACTTCTTTTGGTTTGAGAAGGGGGATTTAAATAGTCTTCTTTTCTCCCCCTAAATTGAGGCAGCCCTTTGGAATACAGAAGATGCAATGAGACAAGGAGAAAGAGATTGTGTTTTTTTTTTTAAACAATGATCCAGGCTAAAAGAAAGTTTAGCGGCCACCAAAATCAGCATGCGAATTACAGGTTCTGCTGGAAAATGTCTCAAAGGGAAGTAAAAGATATATCCAACCCAGGTATGCAAGAGGAATGCTCTTAAAGTTAATTTGCTAAGCTGAAAAGTTGGTTGACAGACAAGATATCTTACGGGGCAGCTAATTCAGTCACAAAGATATATTATGTCCTTCCAAGGAGCCTGAAAAAGTTCAGCCTGACATTGATCTAGCAGCAAGGAAACAAGCTCTGGGTGATTTAAGGGATGAATGGATTTGAAAGGCATGCCTAATGGTTTCAAACCAACTAAAGCACTAGATGAAAAGCTGCCTTTTTCTAAACAGCAGACTGTGTTTGAATTAGCAACTGCTTCTGCACAATGTTATTTATGACGAGGCAGGTGCATCAGGATAAGGTGGTTTCAGGTGACAATTCAAATTGGAAAAGAGGTCAAGGAAAAGATGGGTGTAGGAACTAAATCAAAAGCTATCGTTCGACATCTGCTATGGGAGCATGTAAATCTCTACCTGAATGTTGTCAGCATTTCCTTCTACGCGCAAGAAAAGGCAGGAGTCAAAAAAAAAGGGGGGGGGGTTCAACCCTTACTTCATTAGTGCTTCAGTGAAATACTTAATAAATCCAATGCCTTTATATTTATCACCATTTTTAGCTTCTGTTCAAATGCTGGGCATGTGTCCCAGTGGGGGGGAAAAACCCACTAAGGTGGAGGAAGGCCTCCCTTACCAGACTTAAATTTTGAAAGCATATTTGTTTGGTAAAAAGAGGTTTAATTTAATATCCTGGAATTACTGGTTCCCCAATATCCATCTAGGTTCCAAAGGAACCCTGTACTTTGGTGAGATGCATCTTCTTCCTCTTTTCATCTGAGGTTCCAGAGTTCTGAATGAGAAAGACTTCATGCATTTCAGCTTTAAGCTAGTTGATATCTCACTGGCACTGCTGGATCTTAGAATACAAGGATTGGCTGCATGCTCTTAGAGTATATCTAACTATGGATTTGAGTCAGGGTGAAAGGCAAAGTCGAGTTTCTGACACTATCTAAAAATATGGCTTATTTGAAGCTTGAAAATGTCTAAAAAGATTATCTTCTCACTTCTTTCCTCAGCCAGGCAAAGTCCTAAAAGCAGAGATTTCTAGCAGCAGTCTGAAAACTGTAGAAATGCTACACTTCTGCTAACCTCCTTGGAAAAAAATGAGGCATTGTGCTGAGAGTATAACATACAGAGCTGACAACTCAGAATCAACTCACTTCTTCGGCATGAGAACAAAAAGTAACTACCAGATAAGTACATTCTTTGAAACTGATCTCCAAATGTTTAGTAGATTTCACAATCAAGAGGGGGAAATCAGTGTTTTTATGGAAAGAAGGTCCTAGTTCTCTCCACAATAATGAAATGGTGGCATGATGTTCTGACATGTTATATAGGCTTCTATACAAAAAATTAATTTGCATTTTGCTTCATTTGTCCTAGATGCTACTTCAAAAAAGTTCTTACTAATTCCTAATTGATAAAGGAAGGGGATTCTGACTCAAATAATGACCATCTTTGCTTTCCCTGGAAGAAAAACAAAGCTAACATCTGTCATCTTTTGTCTTGGGGATATCTTATTAGTAGTTTATTAAAACACAAAATGACATTTCAGTACATGGTAGCTGTAAATGGGCCTAGATAGTCATTTGAAACTTTTCTGTGAGATAAATCTTTATTGTGTGGGAACAGATCACAGAACGTGTTGACATTCTTTATGCATTAATTGTTTTTAATCTGCTACAAATTCCATGCAGTTCATGAATTTAACAGTAGATGGCTCTACATGCCTCGTTTTTGAAAGGGTTGGTGATTTCCAGCAATAACAGTCCATGCTGATTTAGAAAAGTCAAAGTACAGCTAGAGTGCTGGGGAAAAAAATGAGAAATTAGTGTTCATGATCTTGGCACACTGGACTTAGGAAAGTGGCATTGTTCATTCTGTACAGTTGAAAATATATACTGGCTGATAAAGCCAATTAGTCTTATTTCCTTAGGTCTTAGGCACCCGTCTATGATGAGATTTAATTATTTCATTTTCCCAGAGGAATAAAAGTGATCCTCTAGATAATCAAAATTATCATTATCTAATTAAGTGCTGTCAAAAAGAACTTTCTAGGATATTGAAATTTTTTCCCCTTCAGCAATGTTCAATACAGTAGCCATTAGCCCCATGTGTTACTCACTGGGCACTTAAAATGTGGCTACTGCAACTGAGAAACTAAATTTTGTATTTTGTTTAATTAAACTTAAGGTTAAATATCTCCACGTGGCTCTTGGCTATCACACAGAACAGCAAAGAAATAAGTAGCTGAGTCATTATTTATACATGATAGATCTCAAGGCAAATTATAGAATATCATATGGGATGAATATCCTTTACTAAAAGGATGTATTTTTCTAAAAGCAATTCATCTCAGCAGGAAAATTACCTGATACTTAGTGAGGACATTTAGTAAAGAAATAAAATTTTCCTTTCTTTTTGCATTTTACTATAAAAACAGTTACTGGGATAATTTTATTTTTTGGCTTCAAGTTCTTGAAAAACTACACTCATGCCTCCCCCTTCCATTCTTTTAGATAAACAGAAAGATACTGGTAGTCCATATGGTAAAGTTTCTTTGTACCTTCCCAGTGTTAAACTAATTTTCATACCAGGGTTTCCTGATAAAATTTATATCAATTGAATGATTTCCCAGATACAGACATACCTTGAAAATTAATAATATGTAAACCTAAGAAAACATGACCAGTTAAAAGTTTAGTAAATAGTAACACTGACTTAATAAGTCAAAAAAAATTCCTGACTTGGCCTTCTTAATAATTAGTATTTTAAAATACACTTGCAGGAGAAAAACAAAAACAAAATGTAGTTCAAGAAAATACTAACTCTACAGAATTTTCATCAATAAAAAGAAACTTCACTCTCTTCTCCTCATTTCCATGCACTCAGAAAGTAGCTGAACATCTAACTACAGATCACTTCATTCTTCATTCTTTCCCCACTAATATAGGGTACATATGCATGAAGTGATAGTACAGCAAAATAAATTAGTTATTACAGAGCTAAAATAGACTCGTAAATCATCTAGTTCAACACCCCATCTAATTTTACAGATATTGCAACTATAGGGAGAGACTGAGTGACTTATTAGGGCATCATGTCAGCTAAGACCTTAGTCTCTATTCCAAAGGCAGAAAGCTGCCTGCCATAGCACTAGGCTACGACATCTGTCATTTTAGGAGAATGGAGGGTTGCACAGATCTAATTTTTTGTCAATTTCTCTTTAGAATCAAAAAAGGACAACTATGGTTTTTGAAAAGTAAAAGGGATGGGAAGGTAACACCTGAATTCAACCACTAACAACAAAAAATACCACAAATCTTAAGTAGTATTTTCAACAGTACAATTGGTCTCTAAAATCTCACAAAATGTTAGGATGGCCTTTCCATTTATTACTTGTGGCATCAGAATCAAGATTCTCAATCTCTGCTTCAGGGATTCCAGATTCTTCTCCCACATAAGGGAGAACACCTTCCTTTCCCCATCTCCTGTCCGAGGTGATCAGCTCTTTGGGGTCATCGAAATGCTCCACCAAAGTCCAATTCTTCCAAGTCACCTTTGGAGATTGATACAGTTGATCTCATCACTTCCTGTGCCATATTAGGTACCTTGCATAGCATAGACTGTCACCTAGCTTCTCCTCTTCAATATTCTGACCACTTCTCCTCTTCCTAAATAGGTGTTATTCAATTGATTATTTTTTGCCTACTGTAGTTTATTAGCTAGTAGTTAATTTTAGATTGTAAGAATGCGATGTTAGTATATACAATATACTAATATTATATATACTATATACTAAGAAATATGTATTGTTACAATAAATGATAAATACCTAAAAACATATACCTAAGAATAAATTAAATTAGATGCTAAGCGAGGGGTGGAAAAGATGATAAATGTAAATGTTTTCTGGTGATTTTCTATTCCAAAGACAGTATGATCCCCAGGTATCAGGTGTGGTAGTACCAAATTAACTGTCTAATGGAGCACATAAAATGGAGCAATACTGAAAATGCACATGGGAGAAATAAATCCTAAGAATTTAACACTCCGTTAGACAATCAGAAAGTCCAAGGCCAGTATGCTTAGCAGCCAGAAACGCTGCCACCTCTAGGAAAACAAAGGATTGAGGGACATGTAGTGGAAGAATGCCAAGAAGAAATTTGCTAATCAGCAGCTGATCTTCTTGTCCTTGTTAGAAAATCTGGGTCCTCATTGGCTCAACCACTGTCTCCTCCGCCCTCCCCCAAATAAAATAACTATTAATGATAGGGTCTAACAAGCTGCCACCTTTTTTCTACGAATATCTCAAAAGCCAAGAATTTTTATTTTTGTTATTTCTTTTTAGACATCAATTCTACATTTGCTCTAAACCTCATTTGACCTGTTATTTTCCTCCCAAATCTTCCATCACTGTATATACATACTCTGGTTAATTGCAACCTTCCTATTTCTTAGCACAGGCTTCTGACCATGGTCCAATTATGTTTTAAATTAAGGCAGCCGTCACATGCCAAGTTCTAGCTACTCTTTTCTAATTATTCACCCCATCTGAGTCTGACTGTACCAGACATTATTCAAGAGAGCAAAACCCTAATTCCTGGACTCTTCCCCTTTTAAAAAGCACCCAGTTTAGAGACCCTCCCTAGCCCACAAGAGATCATTCAGGGCTAAATATAGTTCTATGCACACCAACAGTTCCTGATCCTCCTCACATGGTGCTGTTGACGAAAGACTCCTAGGAGACTCATTCGGCCCAAACACACGTACACAACTTTGAGTGTATATTCATCTGTACACACTGTACCCACCGAATTAATCGAATTAATCAATGATGACAGATACATCAACATTCACAAGAGAAGTAGCATCCCAGAGAGCTCCGCCTGCTATTTATTTATCACAATTGTGCGACCCTCTGCACTGTCAGAGGACTTAGCTACGTTGCTTTCGCCTGAATTCGCAGTTCGGTTGGGGTAAGATGCGAAGCAACGTTCAAGTGGTACACACACACACACACACACACACACACACACACACGAGCATACACACCACCACCACTACCACTACCACCACCACCCCCGTTTCGCCTTCTTCTCTAGTAGAGCACTTAAGTTTTCCCACCGTTGTGCTAGAAAGAGGAGCCTCCCCGCAAGCTAGCTGCCCGCGAGGCTCCCAGGTACCCCCAGTTGACGTTATTATCTCTTGGCCAGGTCACCCGCAGCGACTCACCTAAGCTCAGGCAAGAGCAAGGCAACTCGTTGTGTCCCAAGTTCGCCAGTTCAACGGGGGATGAAAGAATATCACCTCGTCGGTGCCGAGCACATGACTTCTGTTCCCTTGTCCCTTCCTAAATCAGACCCTAGATTATAAGGCTCCAACATTAAATATAAATAATCCCCCACCCACACGAAAACTAGCCAAGAAGTAGAAGGAAACAACCTAGCTGTGCACAGGAAGGGAGGATGAAGAAAGGATAGACATGACTAGAACTCAGACGTATCTTCAAAAACTGTACCAAACTAGAAACAGAAAGCCTGGCTGCGGGATCGGGGCAAGAGAAACAAGGCAAAATCCAAACCTTTCCCCACCCGAGCTCCAGAGGCTGGGCCCCGCACCTGTTGGCACCGGTTCGGCTCCCGGGACCGCCGCAAGCGCCCTCGGTGGCGGGACAGGGGGTTCCCCGGTCTCTGGCTTTTGCCGGGCGCTGTGCGCCAGTAAGAGCTCGCTCGCCCTTGGCTCTCCAGCGTCCCGGCTCGCGCCCAGCAGGCGGGGCGCAGTCTGCGAGCCGGGCTGTCTGGGGGCGCAGCTCCGGGGCCGCCCAGGAGAGACCCGCGCGCAGCACGATCGCGCGTTTCCGCTGCGGGTCTGTGTCCTGCCTAGGAAAACAGCCTCACGGGCGAGCAACCCACCTGCAGATGAACCCCAGGTCTTCGCCTTTCCGGCTGTTTGTCTCGCGCCCACAAGTGCCACCAAAGGACAGGGAGCGAAAGCGCGCAGGAAGAAGAGGGGAAAAAATCCCGCACAACCAGTCGAGCTCCTTGTTTACACTGGAACTACGGCAGGGCCGCCGCGCACACCCCCTTACCTCCAAGCGCCCGCCTCGCGCCGCAACCCCGCCCAGCCCGGCAGGCGCGAACCAATGGCGGCGCAGCTCTCCGCCCACCCCGCCACCGCCTCCTGTGCCGGGGACCAGCCCACGCGTCCCAAGGGGCGCGGGACTCCCCCGGCGCTGTCGCCCCGCTTACCTCCCACGCTTCCCTCCCACGCTGCGGAGGCCTGCGGAGCCCGGCGCAGCGGTGTTTACCAGCGCTGGTTCGGTTCGCTCTGGCCGCGTGCGTTTCCGCCGTCGTACACCTGCGTGTGTGTGTGTGTGTGTGTGTGTGTGTGTGTGTGTGTGTGTGTGTGTGTGTGTGTGTGTGTGTGTGTGTGTGTGTGTGTGTGTGTGTTCATCCACCTATGTAGTACCTGTAAATACCGGCCCGACTCGTTATACAGTCTCTATTAACAATTATGAGCTAAGGTTTACTGTCCATGTAACTTTCAGAAGAGAGCTGGGAGCAATCACAAAAACATTTGCTCAGCAATTATTTACGGAGAGCCTGGGTGCTAGGCATTGTGCAAAATGCGGGGGGCACACTTCAGGCAAAAATAGGCTGGTCCCAATGGTTACCCAAACAAAATGTAAAATTGCGGCTGTAGGAAGTTCCACAAAGGAAGGGAACCTGTGCTGTGAAACATGATTCTGGAGGCAAAGACAAGAGGTCAGTCCTCAGTAAAGGCTGTGTTGTCATGGTAACCACATACTCTATCACTGGATACTTGATAACTATTTTAGAAAAAAGGTAAAAACCTCAATACTTCACCTTGTACAAATAAAAGGAAGCTGGAGGGAAGAGACAATAGAAACAAATAAGGGAAGAAAGAGACTCAAGGAAAGAAAAAAACTTAAAACATCAGGAGATTCTCTTGCCAGCTATGTGACCTTGAGTAAGTAAAGTAGCTTTTCTGAGCTTCAGTTTTTCCCCATACATAAAACAACACTGTCCATGCCTGTCTTGTAGGACTGTAATTAGGATTACTGTGATACAGAAACCTTTTATCATTCCTGCTCTATCTCCTCTCCCTACCTCCTCCTTCCTGGGGTTGAAACAGTCATCTTGAAGTTCACCTTGCCTCTTCTTAGCTGATTCCTACCTCATTTTCTTTATCTGTGTCTCCTCTCACTTTTCTTCATCTAATTATATTCTCTCTTCTCTCCTGCAAAGTGGGTCTCCCTGACTCAGTAATTCACTTCCAGCTCTCTGAGCCTCTCTGTAGTTTAAAGAAGTCAATACTGCCAAGAGCGGTTGGCTGGGCCAGCCATGCAGAGTAAAGCACAAAGGCTTGGGCAATCCTGCCCAGCTGCCATGGTTGTGCTGGTTGATTAGTCTTTCCCACTGTTTTCCATTCTGATTCTGCAACAAACAAGCCTTAGGAAGTTGGGGAAGTAATTTACAACCTTGAGACTCCTAGTCCTGTAGAAATAAATTGAAAGGGTTGGACTAAATCAAAATTTCTTAATGGAAAATAGTTGACATGTCTTTTGTAACCACTGAGTAGACCCACCAGCCCTGGAGATTTTGCCCAGTTTTACTTTCTGAAGTTTTTCCCTACCCAAACAAAAGATGTTTATTTTAGTCTCTCAAAATCTAAAATGGATACTATGATAATATTGTGCAGTACTTTACCAAACCACATTCCTGCTCCCCATTCTGGTGGAGCCCCCCAGAGCCCCTTCCAACTCCCTGTGTGAGAGGGGATACATAAGGGGACACAGCTCCAGACTAGGTGGCCCAAACCCTAATCCTGTCTCTACAGCTTAGCCAGCTATCGAACCTTACAAAAGGCACCAAAAGACTGGGCTCTAGTTTACTCATCTGAAAATACCAATCATGGTTTATATAACTAACTTCTTGAGAAGAAGTTAGTGTTGAGAAGATTAAAAGAGATAATACATGAAATGAGTTGGGAACAACGTCATTCAGAGAAGCCTTCTCTGACCTCCTTATTTAAAATTGCAGTCACCCCCACTCCAGATCTTCCTTTCCTCTTTTTTGTTGTTTCCTCCAGAGAACTGTGTATTTTACTTATTATTGGCACTCACCCCTCAGTAGAATATAAGCTCCATAAGAGCTAGATTTGTTGTTGTCATTGTAGCTGTTGTTTTCCTGCTGTATTTCCAATGTCTAGAACAGTGTCTCACACATTATAAACACTCAATAAATATATGTTGGTTAAATTAATTAATTATTGTCCAGCACATGATAAACACTCAATGAATAATAGCTGTTATGATTAATATCAATTATTCTCTATCACAAAAAGATATTATTTCTGTTCTCTACTTCTCATAGTTTCGTTCTAGTCTTTTGATTCTGTTGGCTCAACTCTTATCTCTATAAATGTTGGTAAGCTCATAAATACTAATCAAATTGGTGCAAATAAAGCCCTGCTGAGTAGGACCTCCCTCGAGTAACAAAAACAGCCACCTATATTGAGCTTCTGCTATATGGCGGACTTTGTGCTAAACATTGTTTTTCTTTTCCTTTCCCCTTGGACCTCAGATGCACGAAATTCAAGCAAGCATCATGACTAATCCATATCCAAAACTCTTTAATTTTAGTCTCTCTCATTTCCCATCTAAAATCCCAGTTTTCACCATCCTAATGGCACTTACTCTTTCACACAATATTTAGTGTGTTTTTCAATCCACCTTTCATAAACAATGATGGTATTGTTTTGTGTGGGTACCACATGAGTTACTATGCAGTCCATTTCATTCTGTCTCTTACTGGTTTTGCTCTAGCTTTTCATCATCTATCCATATTGATATATGTTGATGTTATTCACTCCTTTTACTCCCTGTTGAGTATTTCACCATATTTGTGTTATGTTTTTTATTTACATTATCTTTTATCCTCAGCAAAACCCTAAGATATAGGTACTATTCTTTTCATTTCTGAGATGAAGGGATGAAGCTGAGGAAGGTAAGCAACTTGCCAAGGCCATTTAGCTGGAGAAGGCATGAATTAAGCCTCTATCTCTCTGATTCCAATGTTCCTGCCTTCTCACTCAATAAAATGTATTTAATTACTTACTATTAGATTTACAAAATAATGCCTGAAAAAAATCTTCTATCATTAATTGGATTCACTTTTCATGCCTAAGATATTGCTGTTAAAACTAGCAGATATTTAATTTAACTAAAGGCCAGTTATTTTCATTGCAAAACATTTATTATTTGTCTCAGACACAAGTTTAGAAAACACTTGAACTTTAGACACTTGAATCTTTGCCCCAGTTTATAAGAAAAAATAAAGGCCTTGGTCATATTACTTACCAACAGTCAATCTAAACCACAGCCTAGACCTTCTCACTTTCAAAGCCAAGGACGCCAAGCCTATTTTTGATATGTATGATACATATTGCCACTCCTATATGTTGACAAAAGATTATGAGTATTTTATAAAGCAAAAACATGAAGGATGAATTTTTGAGAAAATCATTTAACAGTTACTAAGCAAGGAATGTCAATATGACTTTGCAGCTGGTTAACTGTCCAATAGCATCTCTGATCTAATCACAGCTTCTCTAAAACACCTAACCCATGTTTTTAAAAAAAGTTAAATAAACAAAAACCTATAATACCTAGAGTATGGCACAGATATCAAAGTATATATTTTATATAAAGAAAAAAAAGTAATTGCTATTGCATAGAGATTAGAGTTAAAAGAAGGGGGAAAAAATATAGCTATTCTACTTCCACTCTACCCTGTTCACAGAGGACAGACCTTAGAGAAAACCCCTTATCTTTCCCTTGCTTGTTTAGTGTGCTTTTCCTTGACTTCCCTTTTCTCATCATCTGAGAGCCTAGAGTGAAAGGGGGAAGGAGGCTGCTTGGTATGCTTTGGTTTCATGCGCTCTTCCTGCTATTGGCCTGAGTTACAGGAATTCTGATCACAAGGGGAGATCATATTGGAATTTCATAGTAATAAAAAGTATGTATGTATTTGGCATTGACCTCTGTTCATACATTTCCTTGGGATCTGAGAAAAGGATGATGAAGGCAAGACACAAAGATTTAGATATTCAAGATCCTGAGTTCCTGCCAAGTTGCGTCAATCCCTTCATAACTATAAAATGAACCCTTCCACTTAGGAGTTTTTGTGATGAAACACACGATTGGGTCAGCCTTGGAATGGTCATCTCAATAATAAGGTCAAAAATTTGTTATAGTTTATTATGTTCTTTCACATACATTATCTCATATAGGGAGAACACTGGATCTGTGAGGGTCAGTCATTTCTAACAGTGGTCATTACAGAGGCATACATCTTCCTTTCCTGGGACTACACAAAATATCATACATAACCATTTGTTTAAATTTGCTAAGAAAATACTCTTAAATAGAACAGAATTGACTAGAAAAGATAACTTTAAGGAAGTCTCTTCCACATGTCCATGTGATCCTTTATCACTGTCACTTTTTATCTCCAGTCTTTAAAGTTATTTAAAAGAATGTAACAGCTGCGTGGAAAATTCCACAACAGATATAGTAGGTTTTCAAAGTCCTCTAAAAAGATGTAAAAAATTACTGTATCTTCATTTATAATAGACAAGAACTATTGAAAGGCAAATTTATTATTTTCCCTTTATAAACCTTATTATTTTGTTAATTTGTCAATTCTTATTTACTTTTACAAAATAATTATTTGCAGTATCCTCAGGAGGAATACCGATTGAGAAATTAAATATAAGTTGGCCTGATCACAGGGTCAGGAGACAGTCTCATCATCTTCATTGATTATGTAATCCTAGTGACATTTTTCTGTGCTGACAAAGATATATTTCATAACCTTAAACATATATCATTTTGTTGATAAATCACTGTTTTGAGTAGAAATTCAACTGTTTAATGTAAGTATATTTAGATAAATATTCTTTATCCTATAAAATTTTATATGAATAGAAAATACACATATATTTCTCTATTTCTAATGTCTTTTTTTAGTGTTTTTGTCTGGTTCCTTGTGAATGAGTTGATCTTATAATGAATTAAGAGAAAGCTTTTCTGTTCCAAGTTCTTATAGCCTTTAACATTAAGTCTGATTATTTTGATAGATGATCCCCTCAGTTTTGACTAATTACCAATCTATGTCCTAGAACATTGAATGGGAAGGGAGAAGGAATAAAATGAATAATAGAATAATAAAATTTTAGAGCTGGAAGAAATATTAATGATCATCTCTTTTAATCTTTCCCCACCCACATTCTACCAACCAAGAAATATTTTAAAGGCATTTTGAGATGAGGAAATTGATTCCTAGTGAGATTAAATGATCTCTCTCCAAGGCCATCCAACAAGATAATAGCAAAGTTACAGGAGTTAAAGGATGATAAGCCTCGGACGATAAGCCTAAGATTTCAAACACTACATGATTTTACTTTTTAATTATTCCTTCAGTGGTGAAATCTATGGAGCTACTTTGACATTATAGAAATACAATTTGTTTTCAAATATTGGTGATGACTATTCTTTATTAAATACTTAATAAATAATAAAAAATTCTCTAGATGTTGCCAATGTCTTTTATTAGAATCCTCTAAATATTGCTAATATGATTTATCTTATCTAAAATTCAAAACAGTAAAATGATAAACTCTTGGTTGTTTTATCATTAAAGTATCATGGTCTAGACTATTAATCAGACTTCATAAAGTATATTCAAGAAATTATATTAATTAAAAAAAAAAGCTTCTCTAGTAAGCATTTGCTCATCACCATAAAAACATATCCCTAAGGTATTTCCTCTTTCATATAATAAAATAGTTGATTTTCATAAGACTATATCTTTTTTTTAATATTAGAGCATTATTGTGATTTCTAGATGATTCTAGGAAGTTTAATTTTGTAAAGTGTCCAAACATTCATTTTCATATATGGAAATCATTATATCTATAGTAAAACCAGAATTTCTGTACAATATATTTAAGTAGATATTTTTATGGAAAAACATAATGCTAAATAGATTTTCTGCACAAAAACAAAAGAAATAGATCATGTAGCTTAATCGTATTTCTCTAGCAAATTAGAGAAAATGGCTGTCTTTGGGAAGGGGTGGAGGTAAAACTGGGGATGGGAGATAATGGGAACTTCAACTTGATTTCTTTCAAAAAGAAAGACATAACTCAGATGTGACAAAATGATTATTATCATTTGTGCATGGTGGGTACACAGGTGTTTTTACTTTTTATTTTATAAATTTCTTCCAAAAAACAAAATAGTTTTATAGTCAAAATTAATATTTTTCTGATAGCTATAATACATAGCTTTAAACTATATTTAAAGTTTACATTTTAAGGCAATATATACTGGTAAAGTTATTCTTTTACCTTTTCTGCTCACTGATTAATCACATTTATAAAGTATAACTGTCAATCGAAAGTACAGAGAATTTTATTTGGTCCCACTGTACAAAATTATAATATGTGAAGTTTATTAAAAAATACTATGCTTCTCACATAGTTTATGAAAACTATCCCTCGTTGCTTTGTGGTGTGATTGTGTGTATTCCCTCTCAGACAATAATGTGTATTGTGAATTAACACACAAAAGAGCTTTGATTCTTGACTAGAACCTGCTTTAAAGTCAAATCTCCCACAGACTAACACCACTAGCATATGATTAATGTTTCTAGGGCCTGGAATTAACTGGTGATAATTTTAGAATCTACAATTATTCACATAATTATCTATAATTAGCTGTCTCTCAAGAGTGGTCAAGAACTAAAGGAAAACGGAGGTTGGGTAGATGGATGAAATAGTTCTCTATTAGTGAAATGGTCCATTTACTTCAGATGTGTTGAGAGAGTCAAGGTGTGTGTTTTGAGGTGTGTTTGGATGACAAGGTGGGGTAGAAGGACATGGCTGTTGCTTGTAGAAGTAGAGTCTGAACAGAGTTGGGAGAGAAGAAAAGAGGAATCTTTCTGGCCCATATTATTGCTCAATGATTTTAAAGAGATTTCCTCCTAAGAAGAAGTGTATAAAGAAATAGGCCTACGCAAGACCAAGGCCTTTTCTACAGAGGTATGAATTTAACACCTCTCATGCCAAGAAATTCACCACAAAGGGTAAAATAAAATGTCTCACTCCAAATAAAGTTCCTTGGGTAAATAGAACATATGCCTTAAATTTTGCTTTGTTTTGTCTTTTTTCTTTAAGAACTCATACCAAAACTCTTTAAAATGCCCTGTCTGCCTAAGTTAAAAGTCAAGCACCAGCTCTTACAAAAGGCGATCATGAACCCAAACTTTCTAATTTCCAAAATTCTAACAAGCTGTATATTTTTCCCAAAATATTTCAACTAGGACATACTGTTTTGAAAATAACTCTAAATAGATGCAATTTTTGTTAGCTTTACTGTTGCTCTTGCATTAAGGCTAATGGCAGTCTGTGTCCTTCCCTTGGTGAGAAAAAACCCATATACATTGCCAGAACCAATCTTTTAAAGCATATCACAATGACAACTCCAGGAACATCTCACCTGACAAGTAAGTGTCCCATTAGGCTTCATAAATTTGTACAGTTTTTAAGGTTCCTTTCCTTTCCCTTCCCTCCCCTTTCCTTCTCTTTCCCTTTTTAAAGATCTACAAACTACATAGTGATGAAATTTTTCATCAACCCACACTTCAAGAAAAAAGGAATATTTAAACCTGTTAAACAAGAGTTCTTTTGGAAAAAAACAACCATATATTGAAATAAGTCATTTGCAAAAAAGGCTAGCAGCATTTGTTCCAGAGCACACTAAATGAGGGAGAAAATGCAAAATAAGACACAGCCTATAGAGAGCAAGCAATGAAAGGGACTCTAGAACGAGAGAAGTTGGCCAATATTTCAAAGAAACAAATACAGAAGATCCTATAAAACTTGCCCCTCCATTGGAGAAGTTAACATCTCAGATTCTTGTTTCTTCAACTGTAAAATTTGGGCTGGATTGGATTACATTATTTAGAGGTGTCTTCTAGCTGTCAAATGTTAAGACTGTTTTAACTGTTAGTTTTTAGACCAGTCCCATCTGTATACTTAGGCAGCCAGTCTAGAGTCTTGAAGAGGCCCACAAGCGATAGACTTGACCCAACCCCACTGATTTTATGATTATTGGCACATTCTTTCCCTGGAGTTCAATGTCTGCATTACTGTAGTGACTGTGATGCTTGCAAGAGTCCCTAGGGATCTGCTTTCACTGTTTCCTAAGGCTCGGCCTATACTAGAGACAGAGGCTGCAAGTAAGCGTATCATGGCATAGTGATACCTCTGCTCTGGTTTTGGTTAATGAGAATTGAGATTTAACTGTGATGATGGAAGGCCTATTTCTGGGACTAATTTCTTATCCAATGAAATACATTTTGTATGGTGTAACCAACCATTCTCAATTTGCCTGGGACTGTCGTAGCTTTAGCATTGAAAGCCCTATGTCTTGGGCAAAACTTTAGTTCCAGGTAAACTGGGATTGTTGGTCACCTTAACCCCACAGATATTTACTGAGAACCTACTGTGGGCCAGGCTCCAAAAAAGGCACTGGGAACTCAATGAGAACAAAACAGAAAAGGTTCCTACTGTCATGGGACATCTGGGTGGGCAAGACAGACCTTAAACAAGGAAACCACCAGTTGTTATAGAGAGTGATCATTACCAGGATGAGGGACAGCTGTGAGGCCCTGCTTAGACAGAGGCAAGGAAGACTTCTCTTAAAGTAAGACCTGAAAGACAAGGAGTATGAGTATTGCTGGGACAGGTTAGGTCTAGGTAATGTCTAAGAATAAAGAGGCACTTCGAGAATACCTAATCACTCTTCAAAATTATTTTATTTATGTATTTATGTATTTGCTATTAGAATTATATTTAGAATAAAGATTCTAATAAAATAATTGGAATAAAAAGTACATATGAGCAAAGACTTTATATATAACCACTCCAATGCCCACAACAAAACTTGGTATTTAGTTGGTACTTAATATCCACTGAATAAATAAATGAGTGAAAATATTGCTACTTTTTGATCTACTATGTAGCTCCCCAAACTCACTTTCCCTGAATTATTCACCTTTTCTCAACCAGCCTGTCCATAAAACAGATGGAGTTGTAGATACTATGGGCCATGCAACACCTGTAAGCTTTAGGCTAGAGCTCTTCTGAGCCAGTCTGTGTCTACAGACTCCAAGATAAATCTTTGAAGCCCTTTCCTTTGCTCTGTGCCCACATATTGGCTCATAAGACATTAGGTGCTCTGCTACCTAAGTGGCAGAGATTTATCTCATAGTTTTAAGCCTTCAGCTTTATGGTGACCAGCCTCCAACAGTAAGTTCTAGTGTTACCAATTAAAAGAAGGCAGAAGTCTAATAAACTCACCATTTCTATCAGGAAATTTATCACCTCCCCAAAAACAGCTCCCCATATGACCTTCTCATTTCTGATCATGGGACCTTTATTCTCAGGCTTGTTGCCTATATCCAGTCAGCAGCTCTATCCTCTCATTTTCTACACCCCAAATTCTCCTTCCATTCCCTTGCCATTTCTGGTCCCATGGCATTCAGAGATTAGAGAAACAACCACCTACTTGATCGCTGCCCCCATCCCACCTCCAAGACACATGCAGATACGCATATACTATATTGCTAGAATAGACTATCCCTGACATGTGGTATCTCAGGAACTTGCATTGCTCAGTTTCTCTAAAACTGACAGTGGTTCACTCTATTGAAGCAATCAAGGTTCTCAACCCAACTTCCTAATGTTATCTCTTATTTTTGCTTTTAAATACATAATAATCCAATTGAGTGAACCTCCTGTCTCTAGGAAAAAAAAATCTATGTCTTCCCATCTCTATGACCTTACTCATAGAGATGAGTAAATTACCTAGAATGAACTTTCACAGTCCCAAAATTTATTACAAATAACTGTTTCTGCCTGCATTTTAGAAAGTCATTAAAAATATCTTAATTTCTAGAAGGAAATTTTAATACCTGGCACAGCCTTAATAACGAATCATAATGACTATCATACTGATGATTTAATACTACAAACACATTTTTGAACACTAGTTGAGTTCTCCTATTGTGGGTTTTAGAGATTCAAAACTATAGTTCCTTATAGTTGATGGATACGACTAAGAGATCCAGAATTGACGATCGCTCTGAGCATCAGAGGGTTGTTTATAGAAGCAAGAATCATTTGTGACTATCCAAATTAAATTTAAGGGAAGATGGTGGTGGGCGACTAACATATATTGAGCATTTACTACATGCCAGGGATTGTGCTAAGTGCTTTCTATATACATATATTTATTTAATCAGCAAAACAATTCTATAAAGCACTTAATATCATCTCCAATTTCATAGAAGAGGTAACTGAAGCTGAGGGAATTTTTTTTAATTGTCTAAGAATGAACATCTAATAAATGACAGAACCAAGATTTGGACCCAGGTGGGCCTGACTCCAAGGACCATGGTTTTTGCATGACAGGAAGAACACAGTCTATATAGGAAACACATAAACATTAGGTGGATTTGTATTGTGGTAATTGCTATAACTAAAATAAATCCAAAGCTTATGTGCTTTCCATTACCACAAAAGTGGTTACAGTACACTTTGGGGGCAGGACAATGGTATGTAATGATCAAAGTTACCCACAACGGAAACAGGAAGAACTTGGTTCAAATCCTGACTCAGTGTGAACTTGAACAAGTTTAATCATTACAAGCTTCAGTTTTCTCATTTGTGAAATTAAAATAATAATGCTTGTTTTAAAAATGAAATAATATCATGTACATAAAGTCATAAAGGTATTAGTACAGTATTTAGAACATAGAATTCACTCGATAAATGGCAGTTAATTAAATATAATGATCATCACTATCCAGCAGACTCTTTCATCCTTAGTACCTCAGCTTCCCCAAAATCCTTTAAAAAGTATGACTGTAGTTTCTTTCTGTATGTGTGGTTTAATTTAGTGTTGTTGAAGAACCATTCGAAAGTTGCTGACACCCTCAAATACTTTAGCATTGATCTCCTAAAAATAAGGATATTCTAGTACATAGATATTTACATACCTAGGTACCTAAGAAAAATGAACAATATTAACTAATATCATCTAATTTCTTCTACATATTTAACATTTAAACTTCCTAAATTGTCCACAAAAATTATTCAGAAGGGTTTTTTGAACCAGAATGTAATCAAGATTGATGTGTTATATTTCGTTGCTGTTCTTTTGTTCTCTTTTAATCTATATGAGACCCCATTCCCCTCTCAGCATTTTCTGCTTTGCTTGACATTGCCTTTAAAAAAAGAAAAAAGAAAAAAAAAATAGGCCATTTGTCTTAGAAAATGTATCACTTTCTGGACTTATCTGATATTTTTCCTTGAGGTGCCCTTTAACTTGTTCTTCTATCCTCTAAGTTATCTGTACATTGGAATGCAGCTCTTAAAGACTTATTGCTTTTAAGTTAAACGTTGTGGCAAGGGAGCTTCAAAAACAATGCTGTTTGTTGTTCATATTACATCACATAAAAATTTCCATGACTACTTCCTCTTCAAAATATTTTGTGGTTTTGTCGCTCTCTCTGGGATATGACTAGACCACTGGTTTTCCACTCTAGCCTCACTTAGAATTATCTGGGGAGTTTTAAAAATTTATTTGTTACTAAGTTACACCCCTACAGTTCCTGGCCTAGGGCCCAGGCATTGGTCTTTTTGTAAAGCCTCCCCAGGTGATTCTCATTGTAATCAGGGTAAAGAGTGACAGGTTTAGAACAAACTCTGAGAAGGCAAGAGGCACACCTTTCTGGTTTACTACTACATATTTGCAGTGTTCAGTAGAATGCCTGGCTCATAAATACTGCTCAATAATACATGCTGAGTTAATTTTCAGCATATAGGCAACTCACCTTTCTTTCATACTCTAGCTTTTCCTGTTTTTCTAAACATGTACTATGAAGCCAATAGGTTAATTTTATAATAGACGTAACGAGAACTATTTTCCAAATTTCTGAAAACTACATACCGACTGAAAAAGAATCATTTTAAAACTTCTAAGGGAGGAAAGGTGCAATCATTTAACTATAGTGTTAGATTAATTCTGTTGCAGACAATTCCTTTTTCTTTTCTTTTCACATTACCATTTCTTCCACTTCTTATTGTAAGGACTAGTAAAAATTATTCTGAAATTACTTAGAAAGGAAAAATGACTGGCAGTTTCTCTTAGTTGTAATTGTTTCTTTCAAATATACTGAGCAAATTCAACCATGTAGAGGAGCACAATAGAAAGAGAAGGACTTTGGGTATAATTGTGCTTCCATTTCTTCAAATGCGACTTTGGACAAATCTTAAAAACTGGATAAAAAGATGTATCATCTGTTAGGGCTTGCCAAAATAAAGTACCTGTAGTTTCAAATACTGAGATAAGAATGATCACCTTCTACTAAAAAAGAAGCCTATCCTATAGCAAACTTAGGAAATAGAGAATAAGTGCTTATTTATTGTACTTCTACTAAATGGAAATCATCAACAACCCAAGAGAAAATCAGTCAAGGATCTGAACACACAGTTTGTATCTGAAAAGGCCTTTACACAGATGAAAAATGTTCAATCTGACTCATATTAACAAAAGTGTAAATTAAAACTATATTGAGCTCTTTTTCTTTAACTCATCAGTCTGGCAAAAATCCACCGTTGTATATTACAAAGGTGTGTACCTTTTGATCCAGCAAGAAAATTATCCTATAGAGACATTCCACTCACCAAGTGAAATAACACTTAAACAAAGTTATTCATCTCTTCAGATAAACAATAAGAAGCAACTAACTATACATCATTAGAAAACCAGATAAATAAGTTTTGATACATTCACAGAATCAAACATTTTTCAAGTATAATAGAAATAATAAGGAAACTATGTACTGACATGAAATGTTCATATACTGTTTAGTGAAAAACGGTACAGATTATTATGAAGTGTATGCTATAATGTATGTAAAAAAGCAAAAAAGAAGAAATACACATTTGTACTATATTTTTTACATAAAAACTTGGGGGGCAGATCAGCAAAGAATGATAAGTGGTTTGCTATTTGGGGGAGGACATGGGAACTAAGTGGGTAGAAGATTGAGAGGCAGAGACAGGAAGGAAACTTCACAGGAAGGACATCTTTTTGTGTTTGAAGTGTATAAATATATGACATATTCAAAAATCTAGATATTCCTTAAAAGCCCTATCAAAAGTCCTGGGAAAAATTGTATTTTTAAAACATAGAAAATATCCCAGATATTCTTATAGTTCTTATTCTTGCTGTGGAGTTTCAGAATCAATTCTATTCTCAGTTTCATGAAAAATGAAACTGAAACTGCATACTTCTCATACACCCAGACCTAAAACATAGACTCAGGAAAAAACTCAGGAGAAAACTTATCGAGATAATTTCTAATCTTGAGTTTTGTTGTTCTACAGAAATTCAAAGTTTTAGAATATATTTAAACATGCACTATTGATAGACCAAACAGACCACTGTTGGAAGATATCCATTCCAAGGCTAGTGCTTACATAAAACTGAAGTAATGATGTCAAAATACAATTAGTCTCTTTCTCCCATGGACCCTCCATGAAATCCACAAGTGATGGGGCTATCTGACACTGTGATAGGAGGAGAATGCCCTCTAAGAAAAAGAAGGGATTCTTTCTTCACAAATAAATCAAGAAGATAAAAAGAAATTGTGGTTTACTAATTTGGCTCTTAGCATCTATTACTTTCAGTCACCAGCTTCCTTTGTGTGTGCATTCTATTACAAAAAAAGTATGGGACTCTTGCTGTATCACTAGCACTTTGTCTAATGCAATGCATATAGTAGGTATACCGTAAAAGTCTGATGGACCACAGTAAAATACATCTGTGTTCTAGGGTTTCTGTAAATTTATCAAGTCAGATACCCTTTCCCTGTCTTAGTTCAATTTCTTTATCTGGAAATGAAACGATAGTGCCTAACTTGGATACTTCAGAATTTTGATATGGTAACTAAATAATACAATAAATATAAGAGACTTTGGAAAATGTAAATTGAAAATAGGACTATTATTACTGCCATTATGACACAGATATAAACAGAAAGGGCAGAGGAAGAAAAATGTGATTCTAGAATATGTTGCATGGAGAATTAATCTCATTTTTACAGATGAATAAAAGGAAACCTAGAGAGGTTAAATAACTTGTTTAAAATCAAGTAGCCAGTCAAAAGCAGAACTGGAGACAAATTCCCATCCAGGTGTTTTGGTTGACTGTCTCACTTTTCTACTACTCTATTTTTATCACTTTGAGAGCACATGAAAAACATGAAGATGGAAAAGGCCGCATGATGACCCTGGTCTCGAGAAAGCTGGAGAAATAGTGAAGAAATGATCAGAGAAGGCACCAAGAGATAGCAGGGTACTGGTCAAGTCCTGGTTTGATCATTACAAAAAGGAAGGGAGTGAGTAATAGAAGCTTTTTCTGAGGATTTCAGATTTACCAGCATCTTTAGATTTTTACCTCATTTAACAGTCAAAACAATATAATTATTGTCATCTCCATTTTCTAGCTGAGGAAATAAGACAAGAAGCAGTTAACAGACTTACATGAGACCAGAGCGCTAATAGGTGTCCGGGCTGAGATAAAATCTGCGACCCTGAGTCAGGCCCTCCATCACTCTGACTCATTCCACAATTATCAGTAAAGATTGTAGAAGAGGTGGGCCCAGTGGGAGAGTATTAAATATGGTAACTAAATAAAAGAATATTTAGAATATGTGTTCAAAATTTTAAAATAATTTTTCACTAATATTTTCTTTCTGAACTTGTAGGGCAAGAGATTAGTAAAAATCTCAAGACAGATTCATGTTGGGTGTTTTCTGTTTGAGGGTGAAAAACCTGGGGTCATTTCTTTCAGGTTAATACCTTTAGGATTGTCCTCTTAGAAGAATCAGAACAGAGACTTTCAGTCGATGAATAAACACTAACGAACACATAGTAGTCTTTGGATGAAATTAGCCTGGGATGTTTTATTTTTCTGTATTTAATAAGTTCCTGAATAATGATAATATTTAACACATATTACAGAAATTTCTGACTCCCATGCACTGTTCTGAGAGGTTACACATTCACTGAATCTTCATAACTTTATGGAGTTCTATTATTACCTCCATTTGCAAATGAGGAAACTGACACATACAGGTTAAATACTTTGTCCTAGATCGAACGGTTAAAGAATGATGGAGCTAGGGTTCAAACCCAGGCAGTTTAGCTAACAATACTCAACATTATATAGTACAATATTATATAGTACTTTGCATAGTCTTTCACCTAGGACTTCACCTAGAAAGCAATCTTGTGGTCTAAACTAACACTCTTAATTATGGAGTTGGATAGATAAGTATTTACTTATTCTTTAAGTCGGCAGCCTCCAAACTTTTTGGCACCAGGGACCAAAATTAGATCCTATGAGAATCTAATGCCTGATGATCTGAGGTGGAGCTGAGGCCTTGACTCAGACACAGATAAAGCTACCATCTCTCTCCCACAGCTCACCTGCTATGCAGCCCAGTTCCTAACAGGCCAAGGACTGGTACTGGTCTGTAGCCTGGGGCTTGGGGACCCCTGCTTTAAGTCATTCAATTATTCATTCATTCACTATGTATTATAAATTACTATGTATGTATCAGCCTAAGTAATAGCAAAAATAGATATGATTGCTGTTATCCTAGAACTCAGAGTCTAGTGGGGAGAAAGGCTTCAGTCAGATAATTACAGAAATAAATGTAAAATTACAAACTCTCATAAGAAGCATGAAGAAAAGGACAAGATGTTATAAGATAACAAAAACTTTAAAGAGGTATGTGTTCCGGTTGAGGGCAGTTCCTGAGAAAATGACCTTTGAGCTGGGATTACAAAACAAGAGACTTTGAGTTGTTTAACATGTCTAAATCTCAGTCCTTACCTGCAAAATAGGGGTAGTGACTTGTCCTGAAGTCTTAGTGAGGTAATGCAGAAGGTATTCCAGCACTAGCAACTACTTAATTAATTATAGTTATTGGCTTATGGTCATTTTTATTTTTCTCATTACTCCTTGACCAGTATCCAGTTAGAGAACAGAAGTAAAGAAATAAAGATTTAGGAGACTAGCAATCATAAAAGTAAAAAGGATAGGGGAAAAAAAGAAAATATTTTTGAAAATGCTATAGGTTCTAATTTAAAAAAAAAAAAAAGAGTGCTTCGGTAAAATGAATAGTATGTTGTAAGTTACCACATGGGAAAATAAATGCATACAGAAAACTTAATGCTTTGTTCGTGTTTTTCTGACCTCCCTCTGCCCCAGGATTTTGTCATGATATTGCTTATGTCTGCTGATAGTACATTTTTCTGTGTTTTTAAGTATTTCTTTCATCTTTATTCCTGGATTAACTGATTAATTGAAATGCTCTTTTATCCAGAGCTTAATATGGCACCATATAGAAGAAAGGGTTAGATTGACTTAACCTGGGTGTAAGAGCCTTGGGGGTGAGGGTAGAGAACCTGTAGCTCCAATGAGGAAAGATGTTTCCAAGCTAATATATGGGTCACAGACAACTTCCAGCCTGACTGCTCTCTGCTTTAGCTTGGCAAGGAAAAGAAGAAAAGCTGTGAGTTAAGTTGATAGAAACTTACTCTTTCCTGAATTATGAGGTGTCCTTCAAAGAATCTCTCAGGGTCAGGGGAGCGGGTTTAGTAACGCGACATTTTTCAGACAGAAATTTGCTTTTGCCCCCTTGGGGAGAACATTTCAAAAGTCCAGAGGACAATTCAAAATGCCAGGAGCCTAGCCAACACTCCATCAAGTGTTGAACTTTGAACTCGATGGAGGTCTGGGCCCTGGAAATCCGGGGGTACACACAGCCAGACCAGTAGGGAAGCCAAGTGCTCATGGGAGGCTGTGTTGATGTGGACACACGCACATTCTTACCCAGAATCCAGGCTCCAACTGCTTAATCTGGGGGCAGGGGAGAAGCTGTGTAGGACAGGAAGGCGGCAGGGAGAGGGGCCCACAGGAATCGTCCAGGGCCATCTCTTCATCCAAGCTAAGTCTGGACTTTAGCTTTCATCCCTCATTTAACCCATCTAGTTTCCTCCTCGTGGAGTCCAGTCTTTGCAGCAGCAGCATCTCTGAGAAGTTTAGCTGACTCAGGTAAGGTACTCTGGGAAAAAGTTCCCTGTCCTTGATTCCTGGGTACCTTTGGCCCTAGAGTTTCCATCAGTAAAAATTTGCTTTTCCTTAAGTACTCTAAAAGCAACTAACAAATGTGCCTAACTTCCTCTCTTCTATTTCTTATGGGAGATATTCAAAAATATTAAAGAGAGCTAGGTTACAATAGGAGATATGGGACATTAAGTGTAGAAAATCCTAAAGAGCCACCATTAACTATGAATGGAATTGCCATGTTCTCTTTAAATCCAATGGAGTTTTTCTCATCATCACAAATAAACATTAGAGGCATCTTGTGTTTCCAAGGTGATTCCTAGGGCCTGACCTTTCATTAAAAATGTAAGTTTTGTAACCACGTGTGCATTTTTCCTCTTGTAATTAGACCATTGTATCTGAATATGGACAGATGATAACAGAATTTTTGCCCCCTCCTCTTCCAAGCACACACATACATACACACACTGGAGGGATGGGATAGGGGATATAAAGACAAGTAAAGAAGTGAGACAGGAATAGAGCTTTAGTGGCATAAGGAGGCAAAAAATAGAATCACCATCGCAAGTCCGGAACTGAGAGAAGCTTTTTAAGGCAAGATTACCCCCAAGCCTCTTTATCCAGAAGCTCCATTCTTCAACTCTCCTCACCACGCAGGCAAAGAAGGCAGGCAGGTGCTGTTACAGTTGCAAGGATGGTACTCTACTTATTTCAAATTCTTAATCTTAAAACCACACAGCAAAGAAGATGCCTTTTCTTCTCTAGAATTTGAAGAATGTGTTTTAAAATATATTTCCTGTGTTTCTGTAGTCATTGGGTTATTTACCATGTTTAGCACATAGTAGATAGTGAGTAAATAGTTGAATGACAACTATTTGTCATTCAGCAAAACCACACAGTAAAGATGCCTTTTCTTCTCTAGAATTTAAAGAATGTGTTTTAAAATATATTTCCTGTGTTCCTGTAGTCATTGGGTTATTTACCATGTTTAGCATATTGTAGGTAGTAAGTAAATAGTTGTTGAATGACATACAATGTGAGGAAAACAATATGCATTTCCAGATGACCAGAGAACTGATTCCTGCTGCCTTATCAGGAAAAAGAATAGTTTGTCGTCTGTCAAAAACAAAAGGCTCCAATCACACAGCTCTTATGGTTAAGCTCTGCAGAAATAGAAAACTACTCTTGTTTGTTTCTTGACCTGTGACTGCTGTATCTGGCACTTAGCTCTAGAAATAAAAAGAAAATAAAATATCTAAACAATTTATTTTAAAAAGGCCCCTCCCCCAATACTGTTTGCTGCCACCTTCTTTTTTTTCCTGCTTCCTTCTTTTCAGCTTGACATCCTCTCAAACGCTACCTGACAGACTGCTGCAATCACCCTGTGAATGTAAGTAATTTCCTTATTGACAGCCTCCCATTCTCCCTGACATCTGCCAGCACTCCCTGACACTTGAATAAGCATTAAGACATTAACAGTCTGGCACAGGTTTAAGGGCTGGAATAGTAATGCTTGGCAGGCCTGCTGCACAAAGCCACATGCAAAGAGACCCCCACTCATTCAACTCTGCTGTCCTTCTGGTTAGAAAATGTGGCAGAGCCTAGGGTAAATGCCGATTATTCGCTCGACTGCTCTGGCATTTTGGTGTCCTCTTAGGCCATTTCATACATTAAAGAAAAAGAAAAAAAGACGCCTACTTGTGAGGCAGTATGAAAAGTGACTTCATAAAAAGGCAGGTCTTTGCTCACTGGAATGAATTAATATTTTTAAGGGGTTGACTTTGTGTGCAGCAGATATACTCAAAGGGACTGACTTAGAGTAAGAAGCAAAGTCAAGCTCCCCTGACTTACACATAGAACAATTTGCATCATGCTTTTTTTCTGATAATATCATATTCTTCCCAGATACTAGCTGGCAAATGCCATCTTTGTACCATGGGTTTTTTGAAAGCCAATTTTCAGGTCCTCAAACAAAATTATTAGGAAAGAACACTACAGTATGCTTCTGTTCACTGAGAAATGGCAAAGCTGTTAACATGCTTGATGTTAAACTGTTAAGTGAGTCAGAGAGCTGCCTCCATGCTATTCTAAGTAGGGCTTGTTTTGGATCAGAAACCTGTGCTCTGCATAGGTAATGCTAAAATTAACATCAAAATAGAAGGGGCAGAACTGTGAATATGACACTTTTCCTTGAGTGAAAAATGACTCAATATGGTTGCACTTGGGAAACAAAAGAAGAGTTAAAATAGGTTTTGCATAAGTTAAAGATAGTCTAGTTAAAAGTTCAGGCAAGATGTTTCCCTTGGAGCATTCAGTGGCTCAAGATTTTGACATCCTCTGGGGACTAAGAGCCCAGATTCTTCCACTCCTCCAGTTGGCCTGCTGTTAGGACAGCGATGTCACAGAGAAGAGCCATTATTTACATAGTGATTCCTTCTGCAGACCCTTCTTTTCTCTGTTGTTTAAACTGAGCCTGGGGTCATAATCTCTGATTTGCAAATGAGAGAGAGAGAGGCTCAAAAAGGATAAAGGACTTTCCTCTAATAACAGAGGTAGCGAAAGGTGGGCTCCTGGGTAGGTGTGTTTCCTAGCGCTCCTGGGTAGGTGTGTTTCCTAGCTCTTGGCCCAGGGAATTCAGTCGATATTACCAGGGAAAAGGATAGTAAACCTGGAAGGAGAGTAACAAGCTTTCCCGAGCCAAAAGAGCAGCCTGTGATTGTAATTAGGCTGGCTAACTGGTATCTGATGGTACACGAAATCTGCTCCAATTCGCAAAATGGTGCTGCTCAGATTGGCTGGGTGGTTCCCTTGAGCTTGAAGTCATTCCTTCCTCAGCACAGCAGGAGAATCAGAACCAGCCACATGGTGGGGGGATGTATCTGAGTGTGGATAGGCAGGAGGAGTTACAGTTGTTAAACTAAATTACAGTGATTTGCTGTTTAACAATGGGGATACATTCCGAGAAATGCATAGTTAGGAGATTTCGTTGTTCGAACATCACAGAGTGCACTTACACAAACCTAGGTGGTATAGCCTACCACACATCTAGCCTATTGCTCCTAGACTACAAACTTGTATGGTGTGTGGCAGTACAAAACACGAGATTAAATCAAGCACGAGAGAAAATGATGCAATCAAGAGACACGGTAAATACGAGATGTATGAGGCTGCTGCTGGCATCCACAGTATACTTTTTTACTTATACTTTCATATAAGTAGAATACACTCTAAAATAATGATAAAAACTATAGTATAGTAAATACATATGTCAGTAACAGCCATTTATCATTATCAAATATTATATACTGTACATAATTGTATGTGCTATACTTTTGTATGACTGGCATCCCAGTAGGTTTGTTTACACCAGCATTACCACAAACATGTAATGTGATTCATTACCATGTTAGGATGGCTACAACATCACTAGGTGCAAAGAATTTTTCAGCTCCATTATAATTTTATGAAATCATCATTGTATATTTGCGACTAAAACATTGTTTTGCAGACCATGACTGTAAATGCCACCTCCAGGTTTGCTACTTCAAACTTTGAGTGTTTAAGAGTATGGACTTTGGAGTCAAGGGAACCTGAATTCAACTTCTGCCATTTAGGCTGGCCTAAGTTTAGTTAACTAATTCTCAGTTTCTTCATTTATAAAATCATGATGACAACCATACCTTCCTTACAGGCTTGCTATGAGAACTAATTGAATTAACGCTCTTTAATGCTGGTGTTTAGCACAGTAAATGCCCCCAAATAAATGTTAATACACTGTTATTATTAGTTGATATAGAGGCCTATCAAAGGCTACCACCTTTGTATTGTCCATTCTCCACCTCTTTAGCGGTCTTGCACTTATTTCAAATGCATACCCCAAGGCAGATCATGGTCCTTGTAACTATAATAATCATAACAAAGGCTATTGAGAACTTAATCTGTGTCCTGTGCATTATATTTATTTTATTTAATCCTGTAAATTAGTGGTTATACTTCACTCTCACGGATGGGGCAATTGAAACTCAGAAAGGTTACGCAACCTCTCCAAAGCTTCACAGCCAATAAGTGTCAGACCGGACTTCTAAACTGGGGTCATCTGCTGCCAAAGCCTGGTCTGTATACTTCCGGGCTAAACCACCTTGCTCCTGCCAGAAAGTGGGCTGCAAACCACAGGAATTTTGATTCTCTCTTCTCTCTTGGTCCACCATCCACACGATCGGGAATTCCTCTCCTGCTATTCCAGCTTGTAGGAATCTTTCACACTTGATCCAGCCTTTGCATTCACTCTGACTACCCCAGTTCAGGGCTGCTTTTCCATCTACTGGACATCAGACGCTTTCTGGATGTCCCTTTTCCCACTCACATCCCTTTTTAGTTTGCCCCCACCACACACACACACTCATTACTTCTTGATTAGCCCCCCAAAGCCTAGCTCTTCCTAGGTCTTCCCTGAAGAACACCTTCAATAACTGCCCACATTCTGCAGAAGAAAAATTATACCAGTCAGCCTGACCATCAAAGTGCACTTCCTCCATAAATGTGCAAGTGAGCTTTTCGGTTCTCACTACTTCTCCTTGTGTACTCAGCGCAACACAGAATCCATAAGAGTAGAAATTTGTGCTTCTTGTTCATTCCTGCATTGTCAACACCTAGAATACTGGCTTGTTTATAGTAAGTGCTCATTAAATACTTGTTAGTTGAATGAACGAAAGCAATTTTCCCAGCCAAGATTATTGTACTTTCTTTCTAACTTGTTTTACTGTAGGGCCTGTTGGTCATTGAAAGACATGAAATCTGCTTTAATTTTTTTGAAGCTGCTGGTATATTTTTTTACATGAAGAAAAGCCAAAACAGGATTTTAAAACGTTTGATATATTTTAGAAGGTAATGTTTATCAAATTAATGGTTTTAACGGTTATTAAACAGGATGTAATATAATTGTGCTATTCAAAGATAATGATATGATTTATAAAAATATTCATTCCTACCGACGATATGCAGTGTGACTCAGTGTTGGACCACCAGTTAAAACAGTGACCAAAGTCTTGTTTACCCTCACCAGTGTATGCTTCGCTGAGGGCATACTCTTCTGAGGCCCCTGTGGAATGTGTGCCTTGAACTAATGGCTCTGCTGCCCCACCTCATCACCTGAGGCCCTGTCTTCATGCATTCCATTCCTTCCTCTCCATTTGTACATCTTCATTCCCAGTCTCTCCAATCCTTTTCTAGGCCTCCCTCCTCAGAAAAAAAAATCTCTTGTTACTTCCCCAGAGCACTCTAACGGTAGATTCATAAGTGTTTATGATTTATCAGTTTATTCCACGCATTTTAGTTATATATATCCTTACTAGGTTACTGAAAGTAGGGCCCATCATCTATTTCTGGTTTATCTTTGTAACCACTCTCTGCCTACTGCTTTGTATCATATCATGCTCACAGATGCTCAATATATATTTTTTGAATTAATAAGTGAATATGGAAATGCAGGTAAAAATAACATGGCTGAGGTCTTGGCATTAGGTGTTAGGCAGGCTTTACTAGTTGGTAGGGGGAGACAGAAAGAGGGGAACTGTGTCAGAAGGTTATCAGATTATGGGGCAGCACATCATGAACAGCGACTTATTGATTACAGACTATTGATTAACTGTATTCTTGAGCCAGACTGCTTGGGTTCAAATACCAGCTCTGTCTCTTAATTGCTATATAAACTTTGGACATCAGATGATATTTTTACCTACCTCATAGGCTTTTTGTAGAGTTTAAAGGAACTAATAAATGTGAAGTGTTGATTCTCATTGTGGTAGACTGCAATATTGTTTCAAATATTTATCTGCCTTTCATGTTAAATGTATCCATGCACACACACACACATATATCTCTGTCCGTTGTCACATGACTTATTGTGTTCCTTTCATTGGCATCAGGTTTGGCCGTATGATTTCTTGCTTTGACCTGTGGAATTTGAGTAGAAGTGACTGACATGTGCCATGACTGAGCAGAGGCATTCAGGGCCATTGTGCCCTTTTTATTCTACCACAAAGTTGACATACCTCAAATAGGGTGTTCCCATTCACTCTGGATCCCTCACTGAAGAAGCCATGTGGAATAAGCCTCAGACACCAGAACCAACATACAACACACAGGAAATAAGCCTCTTGTAAGCCACTGCGATTCTAGAGTTGTTGCTGGGACATACCCTGGTAAAGTTGACTCATAACCCAGCAAAAGAAGTACTCCATCCATGTAAAGCACTTAGAACAGAGCCTGTGACATAGGTAAGGAGCAATACTGATTATTATTACCCATGTATTCTGACTTTTGACACGACTTCCTAATTTTCCCTCGCTTGTCTTAAATTAAAAGCTTCATCTTTGGACTCTTCCAAGTATTTTGTTGTAGACAGTTATCTGGCTAAGAGTCAGAAGGTGTGGGTTCCAGTCCTAACTTACTTTTACTGGGGCTGTGTTTCCTCATAGATAATCATCAAGGTTCACTCCAGCTCAAAGAAGTTTCAGAGTCTACAAACAAGCAGCTGCTGGAATCTTACACATGAGTAAAGAAGTGTTGGCTCTTCCAGTTACAAAGCTGAGTGACTTCGGGGGGGTCTCATTTTTCCTTTACAGGGTTTATGTTAGGCTTTTGCCATTGTCAGTTTTGAAGGCAATGGCATTTGTGCAGGCTTCTGAAGCACAGCACAGTTGTGTGTGTGTGTGTGTGTGTGTGTGTGTGTGTGTGTCTCTGTGTGTGTGTGTGTGCGTGCGCATGTGTGTGTGTATATTTTCTATATTAAGTTAGGTCACAAAACTCTTGGAGAAAAGAACGGCTTCTTAGAAAAGGGCTTATAAAAAATCTTTGGCTAATTGAGTATGTGTTTAACCTATAGGTCTTAAAATAAAAAGCGGGGGTACAATCAGAAAAGAAAGCCAGGGTGTCATGGTTGTCAGAACTCTGGCCTAAAAACTAAAGCTTTGGGTTCTGCCCTTCTTTCTGCTATTAGTCAGCCAGGTGACCTTGGAGAATCACTCATTTCTCTGGGTTTCAATTTTGCTCTATGTAACAATAAAGGATCTCCAAATTCCTATCTAGCACTAATGTTTTATCACTATGATTCCATCAAAATTAATTGACAGGGTTGTTTTGTTTTGGTTTGGTTTTTTTACAAGCTTTAAGTGGCAGTTTTCTTAATTTGTAGAGATGGGGAAATACACTAAAGCAGGAAAATGTTTACAGGGGAAGCACAACCCACATAAATCTTGTGAATTGTTAATAAATTTTGGTCCTAAGGGAGAAATAAAAGAAAGAAGCTGATTTATAATCATTTAACAAAACAAGCACTATTTTGTTTGCCAGAAGAACAGGTGGCCTACTATCTCTTTCTGCCCACTTACAGATTTTCTGCTTCAGCTAAGGAAAGCTCATCTCTGCCATATTCCTCTCAGCGCTATTAAAATATATCCAGATCCTCAAAGTCTTAGCCAAGGTATGTCAAGTAGAGTGTGAGCACTAAAACTGGTCCATAGAATGATGTATTATTGATTTCAAAAACCAGGTCCTCTTTCCAATGCTTGGGATGGCAGGTGCCTACTGTTCTAATTCCACTGCTCTTGGCAGAGTTGACAGATAGTCCGGCTGCCATGTTCCACCCCCACCCTCTCCCCCTAGAATCCCACCACTGTCCTTCCTCAGCCTGTTGCACTCCTGCTCTTGGCTGAGATGGCTCTAAGATTGGCTTCGGTCAGTATACACTCTAAGTAAGAGCATGTGTTCTAAGGTAAGTTCCTAGGATCCTCCCTTAAAAAATATTCTCTCTCCCACATAGATTCTATGATTACTAAAACATGTGAAAGACTACCCCCAGCCTCAGAAAGGCATTCCAAAAGAACAGGTCATTAAAGTACCCTGCTCAGAGAACCTGTGGTGGAGCATAGTTGACTGATAGCCTCCGGCTACTCGGTTTTGGATCTACTGCAACATTCACTCCAAGGCCACACTTCCCCAGGGCTGCTCCTGGCCAATGACTGAGCACATTGGGGACACTAGAGCTGGGCCATTCCTGTCTCAAGGGGGATTTCTCAAATGGGCTCTTGTAGCTTAGGGACTCTCCATCAGGATGGCCAAAACTTTCTCAGAATTGTGCTGTGGTCTGAAATTCTTCCTACTCAATCCTTCCTTCCCTCTTTCCTTTTGTAGGTTTCAGGCTAGCATCATGGGCTGCAGCTTCCCCCTGTCTACTCCTGCTTCTTTCTACTTTATTCCTTATCCTTCACAGGTACTTCCCTCAGTAAACCTGTGACACACTTAATTCCACTTAGCATGTGCATCTAAGAGAAAGAGGAAAGAAGCAGGGCATGACATTTTTAAAAGTTTCTATGCCTGGTACATTGTATTAGGGTTCTGCAGAGAAACAGAACCTGGCAGGCTTAAGACCCAAGATGAGCAGATGTTTCAGACCAAGTCCAAGGAATGGAAAAGATCAAAAAAGTCAGGCAGAAGTAGTTCTCTTTTGCTCCTGGGTGGTGAGGAGGGTGTTGCAGGGGTGCTGTTATGGTGTCAACCTTCTTATTCTATTTAAGCCTTCAACTGATTGGATGAGGCCCACCCCAGTTAAGGAGTACAATTTACTTTACTCAGTTTATTGATTCAAATGTTAATCTCAACTGAAAATACCCTGAAGACAGGTCCAGAATAATATTTAACCAAATATCTGTGTACTCTGTGACCCAGTCAAGTTAACACATAAAATTAACCATCACACTCATGGAGTCCAACTGCTAATCAGTTAAATCACTTTTGCTAAAATCATGAATACAAGTCAAGTTCTCATTGTAGGAGTAGCGTTTATGTTTATATCTGTCTCTCTAAAAGTCTATGGATACCTTGAAAGTGGAAACCATATCTTATTCACTGTTAGATCCTAAGTACACAGTGGAAATTTAATAACTTATATTTATTGAGTTCCTACTATGTGCCATGCACAAGGTGCCAGGGGTATAGCAGTGAACAAAATAGACCAGGTTCATTCTTATGTTTAGGTGAGAGAGACAAACAATGCATAAAACGATTGACTATGTAATATAATGTCTCAGTGATAAGTACGAAAAGGAAAGAAGAA
Organism: Eidolon dupreanum; assembly: GCA_028627145.1. Lineage (NCBI taxonomy): Eukaryota > Metazoa > Chordata > Mammalia > Chiroptera > Pteropodidae > Eidolon > Eidolon dupreanum. The sequence goes on from CM053513.1 coordinate 49,471,874, forward strand.
TAAAGCAGATGAGGGGATAGAGGGGGATGGAAAGGCATCATTTTACATAGGTTCTCAGATATGGCTTGAATGGATAACAGAATGGATGAAAGACTCTATGAAGGTTTCAGGAGGTTGTATGTTGGAGCAAGCAGGAATTTGGAGTTACACAGAGCAGAAGGAAGGCCTCCTCCTCCACCCAGAAAATCGGCTCAACTAAATTGTTATTCTGCCCAGTTCTGGCCTGTGCTGTGTTCTTTGCCTCTTTCACTCCCATTTTTACAACTTGACTCAGAGTGGGTACAGAAATGCCTTTTCTTAAGCGACTCTTCACTGGAGTAGGTTTTTAAGTCGACTTTACCACTTGTACTGACCATCCTCAATATGAGGGCTTAGGGCCAGTTTCCACTTCTGAAGAAATTCCTCTAAAAGTGGTGCTCTGGAGATACTTCAGTAAATGAAGATAGACTTGGCAAAGAAATTCCAAGCCTGTCGGCAGATAATTAAGAGAGATTTTGAAAGCCTAGGGGGAAATCGAAGACGATTATGTATGTATGGTTTGCTCTAAACCACTTTTATTGCAATTTGAGTCCCATACAGCTGTGCAGCAATTGAGAGGTGAGAATACATGACCAATGAAAAAATAAAGCCAGGAGGATGCCAATCTTCTAGAAGCCTTAAATGAGCCACACATAAGTTGAGTTTTACAGTTTGTCTTGAGGAATTACAAAAACCAAAATAGGTAAGTTTATTGCAGTTCTAAGAAGGAAATGATGACGTAGCAATTGAGAAAAAACTTTTAAAATTTCCTCTTTCCTCTTCCATGTTTCTGACACAACTCCTTACTCTCGACAGAGATGTGGTAAGAGGAGTGAGGCGTTCTATGGAGTCATCTGAAGTCTTTGGAAGGTTTAGTGGAAGGATCTGGCCTTTTAACCAGGCAGGCCTAGAAATACAATTCAGTTCTTCGAGTTAAGAGCTGTGTGATCTTAGACAGGCTATTCAGTTGCTCTGAGCTCTGATTCCCTTGTCTGTAAAATACCTATTTGATGGAGTTGTTGCGATGATCACATGAGATAGGGTAAGAAAGGTGCCTGGCACATTATAGCTGCTTAATGAATGATGGTTCATCTTCCTGGAAAGACAGTTACTTCATAAATTCAAAATAAAGCACCTATAGTTTCTCTCTTGTTATTGATAACAAAGGTTATGATATCAAAAAATTCTTTGTGCAGAGCAGTGATCACAAAGCACATGCCTTTAGTAAATCTATAGTAGGATTGGATTTGTGATCTGTGGAGAAGTATGGCAAACTAGAGAGCCCGTGCCATCTAAAGAGGGTGACTGGAGGGCCCAGGTCCCATCCAAAGGGGCAACTAAAGGATTTATGCCTACTATAAAGGGGTCCACGCCCAATTACTGGAAGGCCTGAGCCCCAGCTAAAGAAGGCAATTGTTATTTAGCTTCTATATAGGTGTAATACAGATCCAGTATTGACAGATTTTTTTTTTAAATCCTGAAATCCGATTCTATGTAAAATTTCCAGTTCTCATAAAAGGGTTCCTAAGTCAACTAATAAAAAACACACAGACCACAAAAAGCATGTCTGCAGGCTGGATGAGGCCTGTGGGCCGCCAGTTAGTAGCTTCTGGAAGAGGAACACTCCATGATTGCATTCCTACTCCTTGTATAGTAAAATATTTTAGTTTTAAAATAATTCTTCAAATAATTCCACAGAGAGCAAAGAGTTCAACATACAAATAAATCTCTTCCTGTATATTTCTATATCTCAGACACCTAGGGCCAAAAATAACCTTAAAAACCTATGAAGGTTTTTGTTGTTATTTATTCCTCAGGACTCAGCTGAGCAGACTGTCCAATGTCTGTGCATAGGTAAAGATAAGCTGATGCCTCCTGATAAAGCTGTTATCTAGAAATATAAAATGTGATGATCCCCCACACTTCCATGGTATTATAGAGGGCTTAAAGCGTTTCTGAATGGTCCACAAATTGTTGCCTACGGATCTTTAAAAAGAAGGCAGAAGGAGCTTAGAAGAAATTATTTTGTTTTGTAAAGAATCTTTCTATTGGCTCAAGATGAGCTTCACAATAACAAGGAATGTTTCAGAGAACTGCTGACTGGAAACCGTCAGGGGCTGAAAGTATTAAGCCACAGTGTTTTGATTAACTTGTTCCACTAGATTTCTGACTTACAGAAGAGGAAAAAAAGGAATCATATTTCAATATCAAAAGTCACAATAAATGTTAAGTTCCATTTTTGACTGATAGCCTCCCACACACTCATACCCCCTATAACTAGCAACTATAAATTTAGAACATTTGTAAAATCCAGTAGGTTCCTAGAGTATGTGACAATCTGGTATATGATATCTGTGCATTGCTTATCCACAGAAGCCATCTCTTCCGGGGGAAATGTCCTGTGACATCCATTTTGATAGGTAACAGGCACATTAGGATGGAATTACCTCAGTTAGAATAGCTGTGATGACAAGGAGAGAGAAATCTTGGACCAGGAGAACGACGGGACATCTTTAAGGAACATCCTCATGTGTTCTGCACACATATCTTCACCAAATAATTGCTCAATCTCTAACTATTCAATAGGATTGGGCAAGTATTGAATCTTAGGTCCAACTGATTCAGTTTATAAACTGGCCATCTTAGTGGCAATACAAGTTAATTTGGTATTGTTTCTTTTTCCATGTTTCAATACTGATTTGAAAACAAATTTTATAAAGAGAATGTGAAAGAGAATGTGTCCTGAAGATGTTCATGTTCCTACCCATTCTATGCAGTATAGAGTTTCTTCTCTTTTGAAATATTAGGTTAGAAAACAGCAATAAGAATCTATGGAAGGGGACACAAAATTATTCTATCAAGTGATATTTCAAGAATCTCCTATAAAAAAATTGAGATTCTCTCTTATTACTAGGAAAATGCATATTTTTGAAGTTACAAAATTTAGAAACTAAGACATACATAATAAAAGGATATTTTGGGTAAAGTATATTGAGATCTTTGAGAGGCAGTCATTTAAGTAAAATAGTACTATTGTAAAGTAGCATATCAAGTAGCATTTCTAGTTGAAAAACAAATCTTCAGTTCTCTTGTTTCCCACATACTCTTTTCTCATGACTTCCTATCTCTAATACTGTAATAACTCCAATAATAAAAATATTTTGGCTCAGAAATCTACTCATTTGAATGTTGAGTATATTTTAATTATGATAATAAATACACCTTAGTTTGAGAAAAGCTTTTTGGAAAAAAATGAATCAAATTTAAGTAAGTGTAAACTATTTTTTTTTGTCACCATGTCCCCTAGGATTATGATGTTCCCAAGATACTTTATAATCTCAGTCAAGTCAACACTGCAATTGACTTAAAAAGCGGAACTCCAAGAGGAGTTGGCACGCTGGTTTGGCACTTAATGATGCTGGAGTTGTGCTTTCCCTTGAAAGAGTACTCCATTATGGAAATGGAATCCCCAGAGTGGGACTTAAGGGGGTGGTCAAGACATCACTTTGCAAGGTCAGTGAAGATCTGATTGGCCGTTTGGGTAGAATATAAGACATAAACTCTAATTGAGATGACGGTAACATTTCAATGCAGACTATTGCATTCTGCTCAAATTCCTGCTGTCATTTCAATGAGAATTCCTGGTCTTCTTTCTTACCAATTACTTCAAATGGGTAATGTTGCTGTGACCCACCAAGCATGTATTAGGTTTCCTTAATAAAGACAGATACATCACAGCAGTGGGTTAAGTGATACGCTGACAGTTAATTCTTGCTTCATTAAGCCAAACCAAATAATTCTCATTTAAATGAAGAACTCTACCCTGCTTTCCAGTAAATATTTGGTATCAGAGCAGCAATGAAAGCTCATGCTATGTAAACCTTACTTCACTTTGGGGGATCCTAGGACATTTCCACAAGTACCGCATTGAGAATGATAAACATCTAAAACAAAATGACACTTGTCCAAATAAATAGGGAAAATAAGCTTTGTGAAATCTTTATCTAGAGTTTGTGATTTTGAAAAAAAAAAATTTGTATTCAGTTTCTTGCTCTCTTGTTCAATCATGAAAATGCTGTAACCCTCCATGGGCCTCTCAGCCATTAGTGTGAATTAGACAGTCCTATTGAATAAGCTCTGCAAATCATCCTGTAGGAAGTGCCTGGGCTTTGCAGGCTAAGTGCACATTATACATATAAATCATTATCACTTTGGGGGTGATTAGAAAAGGGCAGGTATTTTGTAGTCTTGGCAATGCGTGCATGCCTGGGGCAACTGATTAGCTATTTCAAATTAATAGCTTAAAATTAAAATAAGCCCAGGGGTAGAATAAAGGGAAATGAGTTTTCTATGTAAAGAAAGCATCAAACTCTTCAAAAAAGTCCCTTCCCTCCCCCTCATCCTTTCCCTTCCTCTTCTTATCCAGGCTCAGAATGATATCTGCCCACCAGAGGACTTCCAGGGGTATGATTATCATGTGAGTTGCCAGATCTGACCGGAAGGAATGGCAGTGGGAACAACTGGAACCGAAGATGTCAATAAAGTGTATTTTTCTGTAGTTATCTCACAAAAGGGGCTTGAAAGTTTCCCAGGGTGAGTTGCCCTGTGGCAAGACAGGCTGAATCCTTGCTTCTGTCTGCTATATACCATCCTGCCTAAGTCGGGCAGCTTCTGGGGATACGGTGTGCCTTCATCCAGCACCCTGCTAACAGGGCACTGGTGCCTCCCATTCAGTGAGAACCATAAGAGAAAGAAAAAAATTCAACAGAGAAAAACAGATAAAACACACACATACTCTGTTTCCAGGGTAGGTGGGGGTTGGGTGGGTGCAGAGGC
>CM053513.1:49477227-49514727 GCA_028627145.1 Eidolon dupreanum
TTTTTTTTTTTATGTGAAGAATATGATTTAAGATTTGAGGGTAGAAATGAACAGAGCATATATTTTCAGGACACTGACCTGGAACAGAGAGCTTTATTGGGGAAAATGGTTCAAAAAGATTAAATTGGGACCAACTGATAAAGAGCCTTGAATATTATCCTCATAGAGTCTAATCCATGAGGTCTTCAGAAAGATAATGAAAGCAGAGTTCTGATTGGCCGTTGCTACACGGTTTAGCCCCAGGACTCTACTAGAGTCATGTAAATGGAGGTGAAGAAGTTGTGCTTCTCAAGTGCTTTCTTCTAGAGTGTTTATTCCAAGCCACACGCTCTGTGGATCTTGAAACTTGTTTTCACCATAGTAACTTGTTTTGATTCATAGTAACTAAACTCAGGAGAGCTGGTTCATAAAAAGCCTGTTTAATAATTTAGAAAGCTACAGATAATTATTAAGAAGAATGGGGTGTATGTATGTCAAGTAATTTAGCCTATCTAGTTCCTGTCTATTAGAAATAGCATTCTGGAAAATTAAATCAATATCAAAATGTTTATTGGTCGTTCATTCATCAATTTATCAAACATTTACTAAGCATCTACTAAATGAGAGACACTTAGGTAAGAAACAGCATGGAAACACTGAGACCTGCAAGTGGTTTAGTGATATTAGAATGCATCAAGAGATGGAAAGGGTGGAAGGCAAGGGTCAGGCTCCAGAGGGCCATATACTTTTTATTAAAAAGCTAAGACTTGATTCTCTGTATAATTACATGCCATTGACATGTGCTGTTAAGTTTGAAAACAATTCTTTTAACTTCTAGTTATGTATTATTTAATTTCATACAGCATTAGTAGATAGTATTTTACCTACTATAGAATACATGTGTTTGTACCAATAATGCTACTGGATTGAAACAACAGTAGATAGAAAAATAAATGAAAACCAGATATAGCAATCTCTCAGAAGCTAAGTTTCAGTTATAAAAATGAACCACTGGCTGAAGAATCACTATTATCTATGGAAGTTATCTGTATAAACAAAGAAATTGGGATACATATTATATGTTCAAATCAAGGAATAAATTAATTCCACAGATTAAAAAAGAAAAAGAACAGAATAGAATAAAATCAATATATGGGGGAAAACTTCTATCATAAAATTAGGTAGGCTCTCCTACTATGGCAGCTCTAAAATTTATAGGTCCCAAATTAAGTCTCATTACAGATTTTTAACTTAATTTTTGATAGCTAACATAGTTACATCTTTCAAAATCAAAACTATATGAAAATAATATATAGAGAAGTAATGTTCCCACTCTTATTTCTGTCTACTCCATCATAGCCACTCACCAGCCCTTATCATTTTTACCATTTTTATTAATTTCTGCTGAACTTTTCCAATCTTTATGTATAACTTACAGACACTTTGGTAAATATTAAATGTATTTAGAAAAAAAAAAAACAGGAAGGATATAAACCAACCTTTATTGGGCAACCACTACTTGCCAGACACTGTTAGGTGTTTTTCCATAAGTTAGGTTACCAATTCCTTGTAACAACTCTGTACAGTTGGTCTTTTAAGCCACCACAAGACCAGACCTCAGGTCAGGTGGGCAGAAAACCCAGCTCTGCTTTGTACTTTCTCTTCCTTCTCCAACCTCTTGAGTTTATAGATTGAATACACCTTTTGATTTTTATATTTCAACGCATTGCCTCACCTTCATAACATGTTTCAAATAGCTACCTTTTGAGGATTAAACCAAGTTGCTAATGAAGTATGTGGCATTGTAGTAATAGTTCTATAAATGGAAGCTATTATTTTAATGTCTCTGAGAGAACTTCCTGTGTCAGGGTACACTCATTCAAAATGTAAAATGATTTCTGTTTAACTCATAGAGATGGCCCCTTTTTGGATTTAGTCTGTTCTCTTGCTGAACATATCCCTGAGTAAGTAATAACCTTTGTCTACTCCTTATATAAATAGAAATAAATATAGGTTTTAGGTAACTAGATCCTTTCTTGGGCAGCCAAGTTTAAAGCCTACGAACAAGAAATATCACATTCAAGGGTCAGCAAACTTCTATAAAGGGCCAGGTAGTAAATATTTTTGGCTTTTTGGGTTTTCATTGTAACTACTCAACTCTGCATTGTATCACCAAAGCAGCCACTTAGCTAAATGATTTTTCCAATGAATCTTTATTATGGACACTAACATTTGAATTTTGTATAACTAACTACATGTGTCACAAAATATTTTTCTTTTGATTTTCTTCAACCATTTAAAAATGTAAAAATTATCTTTAGCTCATGGGCCATACAAAAGCAGGTAGTGGGTTGGTTTTGGCTGGTGGTACATAGTTTGCCAACTCCTAACATATATGATAATGATTTTGTAAAACACCTCTTGAATTCTCTCACTCATTCTCACTCTCCCTACCCCTGCTCTGTCCTGCTATTATGAACAGACCAACAGGGAAAACAAAAAGCCCTTTTGAATGAAATATTCCTACTCACTCAGGGAGCTACAATTTTATTTCTCTCATAAGCAGCTTATGGTTTCATAAATAATATGTAGTGATTCATATACAAGTTTAGTTATATGATGTCAGCAAAACTTCATGACCTCGATGCTAGAAAACCAATAATAGACAGTATATCCAGCTGCTAGGAAATTATGCAGCACTGGCATCTGAAAATGTGTAATTTCTTTATTTGAAAACCAAATTTCAGAGAAGATTAAGGTATTCTTGCATCTTGCTACTTGTGTCCTTTGCAGGCAGAGAGTTCTGCACTGGGGTACCAATTTGTGCAGGGAATAAAGAGAGCTCAGGAACTCCTGGGTTTTTGTCCTGGATGACAGCCTAGGAGTGAGACTTCTTTGGGACACATACGGCTGCTTCCCTGGAATGCTATGCAGCAGCCTCTGCCCCTTCTCCAGTGTTTGGTAGTTTCCATCTGTGGATTTTTCAGTTAGGGACTCTTGGAAAAAAAGACCTGAACTGCTGGGGTGACCAGTGAATACTTTTAAAATTCTTTTTAGATACTTTGTTGTTAGCACAGAAACTCACTCTTCACAGTGGTCAAAAAATGTCTAAATGTTGCAATTTTAAGAAATACTTAAATAGGGGCTTAAAGAATAACAATTGGCAAAATATGTGTGGGGAGTCAGAAATAGACAAAAACATAGGAAAGTGAAGGCATAAGATACTTTAAGCTCCAAGGAAGCAAGGACCTTGTCTGTCTTATTCACCTTGATGTCTTTTGTCCCCAGCCCTTGGCATAGTACCTGGCTCAGTGAATATTTGATAAATGAATTTAGGTAGAGGGGGAGAGGAATAAGACTAGAAAGACAGTCTCAGTCGGGTCTCTGTAGGAAACAGAATTCCCCCAGATAATTCAAGTGCTACTTTAATGAAGGGGTGACTTAAAGAGGTAAGGTTAAAGGAAGAAAGGGATGTTGAAGTACCCAGAGACTAGCAACAATAGGCTGATAACACGACTAGGGCTGAGAGGGCAGGAGCTTGGCAGAAAAGATGCAGTTATTACCTGAGACTAGTGCTGAGGTAGGGAGGGCAAGAGGAAGAAATAACCAACCTCTCTCTCCTCCAGCCTCCGTTCTCCTGCCAGTGCCTCCCGCTGGCGGTACCCAACTAGAAGCCAGAGAGCGTGAGAGTGGCTATAGAGAAGGTTGGAAAGTAGATCTGAAACAAACAGAATCACCAGTGCATAATGTGAATTGATTCTGAAAGCTGGTTTTTTAAAAAAATTCATGCCGTCACTTCCCCATGCCTTTGTTTATTCCCTGCTTTCCAGAGGTATATCCTGGCCAGTTCATCTTTTTGTCAATTGGATTGATAGGCTATTAGTTGCCACTGGAGATTCCAGATGAGGAAGTGGCAAAATACAAGGCCTTGGAAGAATTATCCATGTTCACATTCCAGCCTCACCACTCCTTAACTATAAACATGGGCTAGCTACTTAAAATCTCTGTGCTTTAATTTCCTTATCTGTAAAATGAAGGAAATTATGGTAGCCATTTCACAACATTGCTATGAAGATCAGTGAGGTAATCTAAATAACGTGCTCAGGTCTAATACTGTTGTTTTTTAAAAGCCTATATTCGATCAGATTTAAGTGAATTTGTCTCTTATGGAAGAACTTACTATTTAATTGATGTTAGAGTGCGGTTTTAGTGAATTTGGAAATCACAAAGAAGAGACTAGAGTCTTTTTATGATTCATGACCAATAAATTTCATTCTGGTTCTGTTGACCCAGGCTAAGAAGTTCCCTCCCTTTGGCATTGATTTTTCTGCCCTTAAACAAGACTGGATAGAATGTTACAGAGGTTTCAGGTAACACCAATGAAGGAAGTCCAGCTACGTGTGGTACATGTGATACACAGACTGCCATTGAGCTACCAATGCATTTCTGAAAACTGCTTCCTTGGCATTTCAACATTTTATTTGAAAAAGAGAACTGAAGCAGAAAGAAAATCAAACAACAACAGGAGGGCTTCGTTTTAAAACTCATTCGTTGGCAAGCTAAAATTTGTTTAAATCAGTTGGGGTTTCAAATGGGAGAATTAGCTTCTGATATGAACATGAATAGCTACAGTTAAAAGTCCAAAGCACATTTTCTCACCTTTCTCCCACCCACTTCCTTATTTTTGAAATAAGAGTGTCATGTGCCTTCTTAAAAGGTAAGAGGTATAACCCATGGAGTGCAACACACTCCTGTTTATACCGTCATTAAAGTTTAAACAGATATATACTTTATAGAAAGATTGGCTATAATTATGATTTTTCAATTCCCTCCTCATTTCTAATGTTTAGCATTGTTATAAAAGAAACATTCTTACTGAGTTCTTGATGAATACCTGTAGAAATTTCTAAAACTGTAAATGCATTTACAATTCTGATGTACCAATTTAACTTGCATAGGTTAAATAACAAGAGGATGTGAAAGTATTTAAATATCATTTTGATACTTGAGACTTCTAGTTATTTCAACATGTAGGTGAGCTTTCATGATGATTCTTAACTATAAATTGCTTATTAGTAGAATATTCACATCATACAAGTTAATGACTACTTTCCCAGTGAGTTAAGTTTTTTAAACATACCTAAAAAATGTATCTTTGGGGCCATGAAAGCCCTTAAGAATTGATTTTCAAGGACTTCCTATGATTGCTTAATAATATTCAAGGCCCACACTCTTCAGAATTACATGTTTTAAAAAATGTATATATAATATAATTACAACTATTTAAAAGAAAACAAACATACAAAACCAGTTGCATAAAACGATAAAAGGAAATTCACCGGGCTCCTAACAGTATTTTTTATATGGGAGATAGGAATAAAACGAAGGTTTAAGAAGTGCTAATCCCTTCCCAGGGATTCTTGGTCTGATCTAATCTTTTTATACCTTTCTTTAAGAATATGGTATCACAGGAAGTAGTGAAGAACATGGGTTTTGGGTTGAAATCTGACTTCATCACTTACTACAGAGTGATCCTACACAAGTACAAAAATCTCTATGTGTCAGTTCAATAATCTGTAGAAAAAAGATGGTAATATTTACCCTATATAGTTGTGAGATTGAGTAAGTGCGTGCAAATCACTTAGAACAGTAGCAGGAACTCACTTGGGATAAATAAATGAGACCTATTATTTTGTTATTTCTCTTCAATCTCTTCCAGCTCATGTGACCTACTAAGGGCAATAATAGTACTGCTTTACTTGTTTTTTGTATCCCTGTATGCTAACACCATGCTTAGCAAATAAGAGATGCTCAATAAAGATTTGTGAATATATGAATGAATGAATTATACACGTAGTATAATGTGACATAGAATGTCACTATTTCATCAGTAATGATCTAATGGAAATTGTTCCACCCCTGGTCTATGACCTTTCTTTATTTTAGTAATCACTTTTTAGCATCTGCTCTGAAAGTGTTCCAAGCCTCTTTGCACTGATCTAGGTCACTAGTAAATGGTCTAACTCATGATGTCACATGTATAAACCAACAGAGAGCACTTAAGAAGAGTTTTACTCTAAAACATATTAGCCTTCCTAGTGTTAGAAACTTTAGTCACCTTTCCAGGTCACATCTAAGACTAGGTCACATTTAAAGTGTAAATTTGATAGAGTCAAAAGGCATTGAGTCCATGTGCAAAGTTAAGGTTTATAAACCAATCAGTATATTTCTTTGGTACCACTCTCCTTTTCAGCAGCTGCAGCCTGAAGCTGTTCGGCAAAGCTGTAGTCGCCTCAAAAATTGTCTGGGAAGAGTCTGAACACACATAAATGGTGGGACTACACCTTCATAGAGTGAGTTTGCCTGAATTTTTTAAATCAATAATATTTAACAAAAGTATTACACGCTTAAAACCTATTTTGAATTTCTTGTGGTGAAGCAAAAATAATCATATTAACAGATATTGTAATTGCTAATATTTGTCTCTCCTCAAAGTTAGTTATTGGTAGGAAACACTCTCCTCGGCTTTCTTCTGTCCATGTTCGTCTTTTTTCTTGCCCTCTTTCTTATGCAGAGGCTGAACTTTAAAAATATTAAACACATATACCCATGACACACTTATATCTTCCCTTGTTTGAATAAAAAAAGAAATGTATGATGACAGCCCCCCCTCCACTTTAAGATGAGGTAGCTCAGGCACCCAGAAGTAGGAGTGGATGAATCACCTTAGGGAAGTACCTTATAGATCTTGAAAGGGCTGCACCCCCGCATCCCTAACTGCCCTTTATTAACCCATTATGGGTTATTAGTTTATCAAATGAAATTATTAACATACCCAAGGGATGAGGTGGGAGAAGCAGATTGGTCAGAATTAGTAAATGTCAAGTAAATAAGGTGCAATGGAGAGAATTCAGTGCAGGAGCAAAGGGTGAATGGTTAGGTAACACTGACTGGTATTTATATAATATCTAGTAACTTACAAAGTGCCTTTTACATATGAGAGGATAATAAAGGAGTGAAGAAGAGGGTAGTGAATTAGTATAGGTAGGGAGGCTCCTCTAACACATAGTCTTTAGACGTTAATATGGCCTTATTGTGATTTTAAGTTACACAGATGTAATAAAATATATCGAGACTACAAAGAAATCTGGATATCCCCTTAATTAACTTTAAATGTAAAATAAAATGGATCAAAATCTGCCTTAAAACTTTGTGAACTCTGATACCATTATTCCTTTCTATTGCAAGGAAATTTGATTTTAATAACTCCAAATCTTGGTATTGAAAGTGAGTTTCCAAGAGTTTTCATTCATCTGTTTCACAAGGTTCCCCCAAATCATGCACATGGTAAATTCAGATATAGCAACAGAATTGTAGCACAAGGACAAGAATGACCAATGTCCCTCAGAAGCCTATGATTGACCAGGAAGAAATCCATATTTCTAGCACTTATTCTAAGGTAGGCTCTGACTCAATAAGCTGGGTCAAGAAGCTTATCTTCTCAAATCACAGCTCAGAACAAGACTCAAGTCCCACAGGGTGCAGTTACCACAGTTTCCCCCACTCTGAGGTATAATATTATTCTGTATGAAACTTTAGAAGAAGGAAAATGTGAAAGTCTGAGAGCCAAGCCTACCCTCCACCCCAAAGGGCCATTATGTACCATTTTACTGCAATTTCTCTTTGCTTTGTTTTTTCCAATGATGCATTTAGCTACAGTAAGTAGAGAAAAACCCTATTCAAGAGAGTGGGGTCATTATCCACACACAAAAGGCTATTTAGTGAAAGAACAGCTCAGTCAGTTGAAGCTGTGGCTGCCAGAGACCAGACCCATTAGGAAAAAAGGTTAGCTGTTTAAGTGGGAATGTGAAACAAAATGTAATAATTAGGGCTAACTGGGCACCTTCCCCCCACCGAGAAAGCTGCCTGGGATCATAAACTAATTCCCCAAAAGCTCTAAGCTTAAGGGAAAGCAAATCATCAACTCCAAATGACAGTTCAGTTGTTAACCTTTACCCCAGAGGCTAGGTTTTCATTCTTTCTTTCTTTTTTTTTTTCTTTTAGGTATGTTTTTTATAGATGTCACTTTTATAGGGCTGGGCTGTTCTTTTTCTAGCTCACCTCTACTTACATGTTTCAGATCACTGTTGTGTGTGTGTGTGTGTGTGTGTGTGTGTGTGTGTAAACCATGAACAGAAATATATTCCAAAATTAACAGTAATTACCCTTAGTGATGAAATATGTGGGAGAACTGAGAATTAGTTTCTCTTTATTTTTCCCTCTGTACTTCCTAATTGTTCTTTTATTAACATGCAATATAAGAGTGAGAAAGAAAGATATAAAATATTTGAGATAAAATTTTCTACCATGTTTCCCTAAAAGGAGAAAAACCAATTAGAGTTTCAACATAATTAATCATAAGAAGAAAGGCGGTATATGCCTCAGAGAAGAGGCAGTGTCATGAAAAGATAGGAACTGACATGAATATCAGCCACCCTTCTCCTCTCTTCTTAGCCATTTGGTGGCAGCTGAGGTAAAAGTAATTTCAGACAGATATTCACAGTTAGTAATACGGTAAACTCTTAGCATTTAGTATAGGCAGAGGCACAGTTTTCTGGTTAATAAAACAAAGCTAGTTGTTTAATAGCTATTTCCTGTCAGATTTGTTGGAATGTTCTGGTTACTACAGGGTCACTATGTAATGGGTATGGGTAACCAATATTTAATCAATAAAATGGGCCTAAAATGCTACCGAAGATTTAATGCTTAATGATTCAGAGGCACTTTGGGATCTTGCAGACCCTTGACTGATTATTTTGAACATCGGTTATAAACATAAGACAGAAGATAAAACTACAAATTTGTAAGGGGTTTCTTTTGCTAGATTATATGACAAGTTTGTTTTTTATGCATTATTTCTAAAGTGATTTAAGGATAAAGTGGAGATAGAAATTAATTGCTCAGCAAATAGAGATTAGGCATTTTACTTTCACCTTTATGGACTTTCATTAACACTTGCTTTCATTTTTACTGCTCTCTTAACAAAATATTTACTGAGTGTAAGATATTTAATCCAAAAAGCATGATTCTTGTGTTCACATTGCTTAATTAATAATTTAAGAAGTATGTATGGTAAAGACATTTCCTTTAAATCACATGAGACTTCTTTCAAAATTTTTGCATCATAAAATTTTGTCTAAGTAAAGTTATGTCTAGGTAGAGAAAGGGAGAGAAAGAATCTTTAAATCTATAATTGCCTTTTGGTTTATGGGAAAACAGTAGATGTGAATGAAGAGATACAGGCCAGTCAAAGGTTGAGAAAAGAATATGAGTTTAATTCATTCAACAAATATTTTTGAAGGCCTACTACGTTCTAGGCACTTGTGATATATAGAATTTACTAAAGGAGACAGACAGTAAACAATAAGCATCATAAATGATGCTAAGTGATGATAAAAGTTATTGAAAAATAAAGCAGAGTACAAGAGATTCAAAGAGCATGTTTCTTCATAAAATTTTCAATAGTGTGGTTAGGGTAGGGTCCACTGAGGAATCCTTTAAGCAAAGCCAAGAAGGAGATGAAGGAGTTAGCCTCATGAATATGGGTAGGTGGGGTGGGGGGAGGACATTCCAGGCTACAAATAAGAGATAATAGAAAGGGAAAACTATTCATTAAGAAAAACAGAAAGAGTAGAATGTGCAAAAAAGAAGAAAAGGACAGTCATTTGAGGCAAGTAGGCAGCCAGGAAATTCCTAACATAATGTAACTTTGAAATGCTTGGCTTTGGAAATTGTGATTGGAAGAAATAAGAAAAAATAATCTCTTTGTCCAAAATATGATTAGCACATAGGACATGGATCTACAAAATAGATAAATGTGGTCCACTTGTACACACCTAAAGATTGGCATATTTCTAGTTAGTGGTTAGGAAATTAAATGCATTCATTCATTTATCATTTATGTTCTGAGAACTGCATATGCCAGACACTGTGTGAGGAACTGGGGTACAGTGATGAGCAAAAGAGACGTGATTCCTACATTCTTGGTAGAGATATACTTTAATTAAATGAGGTATTATCTTATTATAAGTGCTGTGGGAAATCACATAGAAGTAGAAAGCACATTATAACGTTACTTGACCTACTTTGGGAGTCAAGAAAAGCTTCCATTAGGAAGTGATATTTGAGGGATGAGTTAGTGTGAAGTAGGGAAAGGGAGATTCATGTAGGCAGAGGTGGAGGGAAGCATGAAATATTTGAGGACTGAAAGACCGGTGGCTTAAAGAGGGAAGAGATTTAGTTAGAGTTTAGCAAAACACAGGGCACATTCAGATGAGGCCATTGAGGACAGTTTAATAAAGGAACTCTTTACAATGGTGTCTGAATGGTTAAGGGAAATCAGCAAAGCACGTACAATACCCAAGAATGAAAACCTGCACCTATGCCTATATTTATTAGAGAAAACAGCTATACGAAAGAGATGCTTCACAGTAGCCATGGCTGTAAGAAAGTGCAGCCAGTCTGAGGCTATGCAGCATGGAGAGATTCAGGGGAATAAATACTGTACTGCAATCTCCAGCCATTTTCCCATCTCCTGCCTTTCTTTAGTCAAATGAACAGTTAAGTTGGACCCTGAGGGAGCCCTTTGGTGCAGCCCATAAAAGTCAGTTCCCAGGGCACAGAGTGGGGTGCAGAAGAATAAAACAAGGGACAAATGGAAACTATCCTGCAGAGTATAGGCCAGATCATATCAAGTGCGGATTCAGGTAAACGTTTTTCTAAAAGTGATAACCAGCAAGAGAAAGATGTGATTGGATTTGCATTCACAAAGGATAGTTGGTCACTCATATAATAGTAGCAGACTGGAGCTCCTCGTGGAGGATGCAGGAAGCTGAGTTGGCAGCGTTGGGAGAAATGTGGTTGCGTCTACTGACCTGGTGATTGTGGAAGGCAGGGAGGCGTGAGAAGACTCAGGAGGTAATGAGGAGATGGTGTTGGTTTGGAAATGGGAGGTGCAGAAGAGGGTATCAGAGGTGTAAGAGATAAACTCTAGGTTTTGTTTGCATAAGTGGATGGATAGTGGTGCCACGCCCTGACGGAGGACCAGGTATGAGAGCTGGGAAAAATCCTGAGTTTGGTTTTGGACATAACTGTCTTTGAGAACACCAGCTGTAAATGTCAAATCGGCACCTCCACTTAAGTAGCTGTTTAACAGTCTACTTTCATTGCACCCCATCAAGGCACTGTGCTGGCATTTTATAAAAAATATTTTCTCCAATCTTCAAACTACTGAGGCAGACATTATTTTTCCCATTTTATTGATGAGAAAATTGAGAGTTAGGAGGTTAAATATCCTGCTTTACATTCAGTACTCGAAACCCTGACATTTTTAACTCCAACTGGAGCTCTTTCTCTTTTGTACTGTTATACATGCAAGTCAAAGAACAACAGAAAAGCCTGTAGAAGGGGTTCAGAAAAAGTCAAAAAAATTCTATTATGAGGTTTTGTTTCATTTGGGGAAAATATGGGCTTTGTCACATTGAATTATAGAGTAGGCTCATGTGAATTTCAATTAATCAATCAATCAGCACTCCCTTAGCAATTATTCTGTGCTTAGAATTTTGCTGGCCATTATAAAAAAGATTATGAAAAGTATAAAATATGATTCTTGATTTCAAGGGCTTAAAATTTAGTTGAGGAGGCAAATACACTCAGGAAATAATTTTGCATATCATGACATTATATGCTGATAACAAAGTGCCAGATTGTGTATGGTTGATAGACTAAGAAAAGATAATATATAGCATCTAAGATCTTATTTAGAGGAGACTTGCATTGTGTGTACAAAAAGAAACTGAAGAAAAAAAGAATACTGTGTGTTGATGATCTGAGAATTTCTAGCAACTGAAGATTAAATGTCTCCTTCCCAGGAAATTTCTTATGATATGCAATTAATTTCAGATAGCTAAATGAAGTATGCATCAAATGGTCTAAGAGTTGAAGTTCATTGGAAACCTATTTAACTTAACATTTATTTTTAAAATTCTTGCAACCAAGAGTGCTTTGCTTTTTTTGATAGACAAGGGACAGCAATATGTTCATATCTTTGTTGAAGGAAAAGCTGAAATTGCAAATGTGTTTAAATCTGATACAATCTAAATCCTTATCCCAATAATGAAAATTGCCACCAACAAATCTTAGTCTAAGATCTTTGAGGCTCTGTAAAGATTATTCTTTCTGGGAAAATCATCTCGCATTTATTTCTAAACGGAAAGATAAGACCTCTCATAAATAATGGCACCTGGAAAATAGAAATTTTGTTGGTAGTTGGTATTAGTATAATAATTAACATTTGTATAGTAGCTTATGATTTGTAAAGTTCTTTATATTCTTTATCTAATTTGATAACTAAGCAAAGCTAAACTTTCATCAATAAGTTACATGGATATATAGTTCACCAGAGAGGGAAAAATATGTTGGTTTTAAATTTAGAAACAAAAAATCAGCCTTTGCTTCTTAGGCAGTAAGAGGGAGTTCATGGGTTTCCATACAATGTAATACAATGTAACTGTGTAATAAAGTAGTAATAATGACAGTTATAAGAATAACATGGATTGAGGCTTTGATATATACATATATCTGGTACTAGTTTATGCACTTATATGTATTGACATGATTAATCCTACAAAAACTCCAGAAGATGTTATCATTATTTCCATCTTACATATGAGGAACTAAGGCACAAGTGTTTAAATAATTTGCCAATGCCACAGGGTTTGAACCTAAAAAGTCTGGCTCCAGAGCTCACTCTTTATCACTAAAGACTCTTTCCAGAATCAAGTTGTCTTTCACATAAGCATTATTTCTTAAATAAAAGCTGTCAAACAGCTAGTGATTTACAAACAAAAATAAAGGGAAAAAAGTAATAAACATCATTGTGAATGCCAATCAAAACTCCTTAATAAAATTACATTGAAAGGAAGAAAAAGAATGAAAAAAAATCTGCTTAAAGAATTTTAAATTGAAATATTTCTAACTTTTTGACTAGTCTCTGAAGAAAGAGAAGGAAGGGTTAAGAAGGAAGAGACTAATTTATGATCCAAGAATAACCCAATGTTATCAAAATTATAAAAATATGGTTTTCATCCTTTCTAAAAATATTTCCTGCTTTACTTGGAAAGAACACTAGAAGTTCTTCTAATATCAGATAATTCCATTCCCAAGCAAGAAAGAGAGAATCTTAGGACAAACAGAATGTTCTAAAATCTTGGTACCTCTTTGAAGACCCCAGACTCTTTAACCTATTCTTTACATGGGATGTGAGAGGTGCAAAGGAATTCTTTTAACTCTGTCCTCTTTGAGGGTGAGGATACCTGGCACGCAGATCTACCCAGCTTTCCAGAATTCTCTTGTAACAGGAAGGAAACTTTGTCCCTTGAGTTCTGAAGATATCTGTAACTTGGGGTGGAAAATGATAACTCATCACTCGTTCTGATAAAGTTTAAAAAGGATGTTTTTTAAGGCTGCTTTGCATCTGGAGATGGAAGAAACTCTTTCTCAATTTTCCCATGAAAAGGCTAAAATACAGAATTTTTCCTAGTGTTTTTATGCAGTCAAAGAGAGATGGGTGTAGACCTCATGATATCAGAATCTCCTCCCTGCTGCTTAGAGTTACAAATTCATAGGGGAAATGTTCAAGGTCTGTGGGTGCTTAGCTTTCTGACTCCTAATCTTGAAAACTACCTATTACCTCCTGTGACAAAGGAAAGGAAAAAGTATTTTGCTTCTTCTGATGACAAAATTAAATTTTCTAAAGTGATATGAAAAAAAATGTTTTATTAAAAACTCTTATATTGTGTTGAACTTTTAAAAAATTTAGAGAAAAAGACTTCTAGAAGGGTTTAAGTCTGTGGAACACTTTTTATCTAATTAAGGGAGTTTTATTGATATAAGAAACAAAATCTTATAATTATAGAGATCATAACAAGAAACACTGAGCATGAACATTATATGGATTTTGCCTCATTGTTTTTCCTGACCCAAATAAAATTCATAATATTAAAAATAAGCATGCTATACATTTTGGCCAACTAATTCATTCTTCATTTTAAGACCTTGAGCAGTGTTTGGCAGATTGTTATCGCAAAACAAAGGGTAATGAAATCAATTTAGTAAGCCTCACCAAATGCTAGTTAAGCATTAAGAAGTAAACATGAAATCAAATGGACTAGAAAAGACATATTAGAGTATATAACCCATGGTAAAAATAGTATTATTTCATGAAAGTTTGTTTCAATTATTCACGTGTATGTGCACTGAGATACAGTATAAAATGTCTTCGTTATAAGAATAAAAAAATTTTTTGCAAGCCACTGCCATGGAGACATTGCTGGACAAGTATAGCAGCCCAGTTCTGGTTGGTAATTCTTTACTCACAACCCAGACCTTTACTGTCAAGAGCAACAAGCTAAATTTTGATACAGTTACATAATGAATATCATATAGCAGTGAATGTGAGTAAACCACAGCTTTAAGCAACAATATAGATAAATCTTAGAAACATAATATTAAACTGAAAAACTAAGATGCAGAAAAATACATAAAATATGTATGAAGCTGAAAAAATAAGCAAAATTCAATGTTATAGTATTTAGTGGTACATGTTTATATGATAAAACGGTTAAAATAAAGCCACAAAGCAGACTTACAACAGTCTTATAAAGAAATAAATCTATTTTTTCTTAAATTTTGTCTTTGGTAGACTTCTGATAACTAACTTTATTCCTAAAACACTCCACCTTTCTCCATGATGGAGTGGCCAATACTATCCCAGACAACTAAGCTTATCTAAAAATAAGATTAGCTCTCAACCAGCTGCCTGGAAATGACAGAGTAAGTAAAGATCATTTTCTCAAAATTGCAGGCTCCCCACTGTGATGCTGCATAATGTTCTTCTTTTCATTGCCTCAGTTTCTCCAGCTGCAAAGAAAAAAATTATATGTAACCCTGGATTCCCACTCCTTCCTTATCCTCCTCTAACCTTCAAAGAATAAGACCAAGCATTTAAAGCAGTACTTCACAAACTTGCTATTTGATGGACACACCATCAAAAAAGACTTTGAATGGCTGCCAAAATACCTAGCCCCAATGCAGACAGCATAGTTCATTTCATGGTTCAAGCCTTTTGCTATAAAGGAGCAAAGTGCTTCTTGAATGGGTCAAAAAGCAGCTGCCTGCAGTTTCCTATCTTTAGAGAATTAAATTATAGAAAAAATGTTAAGTGCTCACTTAGCAGTCAGACAGTAGTTTTTATCTGCAACCTCACTTCATTTCCTCAATATAAGTACACACAGTTCCCAAATCAAACACAGTCTGTGTTCCAAGTTCATTGGAAAGTTGATTGTTTGGAATTTAAACTATCTTTTCCAAAGAAGACCATGTTAGAAATGATGGAACTGGTCTCTCTCCAGGTCTCTGAAGGAGAAAGCACTAAAAGTTCCCATGGTCTTTCTTGCCTTTAACATGAGGGTGAAGGGTGAAGAGTTTGGTGGGGAAAGACGGAAGGACAGGACAGTAGAGTCAGCAGAAACATTAACAGAGGGGATCTGTTAGATACTAGGTTGGGTAGTGTCCCTCAGGGACCATTTCTCAGTGGCACTCTGTCCTGGGCAACTGACAATGACAATAGGGTGGGATAAGTAGAGAAGGGCCTTTCAGTGAAGGATGCCAGTATCAAGGTTGGTTTTCAAAGTGAAGCAGGCAAGATAGGACTTCCAGTAGGCATCTAGAGGACCCATTTGTAAGTTATGAAGAAAAAGTAATCTTCGGGAGTGTTGGAAATTAAAATGTAGGCCCAAATATTTGTCTACTAAACTGTTCAAGGCTTGGTGAGAAAGAAAACTACTATGATTGGCTGACATGTACTTTTCTTGTCCTTTTTCTCATTGATCCTCTTTAACGAAGGGGCAAACATCCCATGTGTCTAAAGTCACAACTCCATTCCTGGTAGTCAGATTGCTGAAGGCCATAACCTAGAGGCAAATGAAAGCATAACAGTCATAGAGACACCAGTGACGCTGGCAGGGGGACACCAAGGAGATGACCTGCAGGCCATGTGTGTTAGATACTATTATTCATTGTCACCAAAATGAAATGATTTTTTTTTCGAACTAAAGAGTTCCTTTAGTTGACAGGGCTGACGAATACGGTCACTGCATAACAACACCTAGAGATTCTGGGCATTTGTGGAACCAGCTCTGTCCCTCAGAGGTTGCCTGTTCCACCCGGAGTCTGAAAACGTCCAGGTAGATTTATATCGACAACTGAATCAATGTTAATAAAACCCTTTTCATACTCTCTTCTCACTATTCAAAGTAAAAATAGGTACCGTAGATAATTTTCAAAATTGGCACTCTAAAATTCAAAGATTTAATAATAAAGGGGAAAAAAACTTCAAGATATTATCTAGGTCTACCTCAACACAATCATACAAATTAACAAAGACATTAAGACTAGGACCTGAAGTGGTGGACTACATCTTAAATAAATCTGTTTGTAGGAAAGTAAGAGTTTTAACACAAATTCCCTTTTGTCTCCAGACTTGGGACAATTCTCTAGGCTACTATCTTGAGCTGAGTCATTTTCTTTTTTTCTTTTCTCTCTCCCTCTTTCATATAATAATTATTGAGAATTCACATAGTCTTTGGGACAATGTAAAGGAATGAATAGCAACAAAAACAAAAGCTAAAATCATTTTTTTGAATGGAAAAGAGTAGGTAAGAATTTTGCTGATGATAAAGAGACTTTGCATCTCCAAGGTGATCTGAAAACCTAAGGAAACATAGAAACTGTCATTGATAATAAGTTCCAAACTATAACTTCATGTATTCTTTACAAGTTTGACATTTAATTGACTAGTAATTGAAAGAAAGTATTATAAGGAAACAAATAGTATAAAAATTAATATATCTAGGAGTAAGGACATATTATGTTAATAGCTTATTCTTCAGAAATCCAATACCTTAATTAAATAA
Organism: Eidolon dupreanum; assembly: GCA_028627145.1. NCBI lineage: Eukaryota > Metazoa > Chordata > Mammalia > Chiroptera > Pteropodidae > Eidolon > Eidolon dupreanum. Next base: position 49,494,240 of record CM053513.1, read on the forward strand.
GACTATAATATGGCTTTGAAACATATAAAAAATCCTCAAGTAAAGGCATTACAAAGTACTTTACAAAAGATTCGGCAGTAATAACCCACTAATACAGTTAATTAAGAATTTTATAGGCACCAGGATATTTCTTAGCCTCAAACTCCTTTCTCATGAAATCAGCACACTAGAAGTCTTCATTCAATCAGAAGTGAGATGGATTGATTGATTCATTCATGAAATATTTACTGAGAAGCCCTGCTTGAGATTCTGTGAAGGATGCAAAGATAAATCAGGAATACACCTCATTTTTCTAGGGTGCTTTATAGGTACAAAGACAGGTGGCTAGATAGGTGAGATCAGACATACCCATAAATAACTAGAATGCAAAGTCAAAAGTTGTGAATGCCACAGTGGAATTGACAAATCAGAGATCAGAGCTGGGAAAATGTCATAGAGCAAAGAGATGTACTAGGCTGTGAACTGGATATCTAGGATAGACAGAAAGCACAGTCCTTATGGAGGGAAAAGTATAATCAAAGGCATCGTTTGGGCAAATTCAAGTAGCTTAGTTTAGCTGGCTGGAGAGTAGCATGAAGGGGAATGCCAGGAAATGTGATGGGAAAGAAATGAATGTATCCTTCACGGAATAAAGAATTAGGAATACCAGGTTAAGAGATATGTTGGACAGCTCAGACCTCAGCTCATAGGCAGCTTCCTTTACTAGCACCCTCCCAGACATTATTCAATACCTACTGTTGAAATACAGAAGTTCCTTGACCTACGATGGGGTTACATCCTGAAAAACTCAACGTAAGTTGAAAATGTTGTAAGCTGAAAATGCATTTAATATGCCTAACCTATCTAACACCATAGCTTAGCCTAGCTGAACTTAAATATGTTCAGAACACTTACATTAGTCTACAGCTGGGCAATTATCTGGAGTTCTATCGCAACAGTAATTGCCTCCTCTTCCTCCTTCTTCACAATATCCAAAAAATGCTGTTAACACAGTTCACTATAGAGTATCTGTTGTTTACTTTTGTGACCACATGGCTAACTGAGAGCTGTGGCTTCTGTCACTGACTGGCATCATGAGACAGCATCGTACCACACATTGCTAGTCCAGGAAAAGATCAAATTCAAAGTACTGCTTCTGCTGAATGTATATTGCTTTCATACCATTGTATAGTTGAAAAATCATGTCAAACCATTGTAATTTGGGGACCATCTGTAACTCTTTTTTATAGATTGAGAGTTTAGCACATAAGGAAGTATATTAGGAGACTATAAAATATCTCATTTACTATTTACCTACCTTAAACAAACTGATTAATTTTGCTTTTATTTTGTGTTTGCAAAGAAACATCACATAAATATTGTTGAACAAATTAATATGGAGGAATGAGTGGGTGGATGGATAGGTGGGTGGTTGTAAGTAGGTGGATATGTGTTGGGCATGTGATTGAATGGGTGGGTGGAGATTGGATGTGTGATCTGATGAGAGTTTAGTGAGACAGGTGTATGGATAGGTGAATGGTAGTGGGTGGATGAATAGTTAGAGGAGTACTGAGTGGCTGGCTTGCTAGATACCTAAAGCAGTTAGTTGATTTACTGCATGATCCCATGATTAAGTGTTCGATGGTTGACAAAAACATGTCAACAATATAAATCCAAACAATTAATTGCTAGTAAATTTTAGTCAGGCTGTAGTAGTCAAGAATACTTTTAGTGAGCTTGAAAAGTGAACATATCCTTCACTGCACATTGGAATAGAACTCAAGAGACATGTCCTTTCATTTCCTTCACCCCTGCTTGCAATGGTATAGGATTTTAAGTTTTCTCAAACACAACCTGAATGAAACAAGGCAAATCACTGAAAAGGTAAAAGTTAATTAGGTAAATTTAGAGTGATTTAAAAAAAATGACACCTAACATCCTATAAAGTGAGAGGATTCAACTACATTAAGTTTCAAAAATTGTAGATCACTGACGTTTATTTTCAAAACTAATAAGCACCAACCAAAAAGCCAGCCAGCCAGCCAGTTAGCTAGCTAGCCAACCAACCAACCAACCAACCCAAAATCTCAAAATATCAACTGTGTGTAAGTGGTAGGGGAGGGGGAGGTGGTATAGTTCACTGGTAAAATAAGATTTGAAGAAAGACATCCTTTCTATCCAAAGTGTTCTCCTTGGACCAGAAGTATCAGTATCAATATGTAATTTTACATACACATTAAAGTTTGAGAAGCACTGCTATATTTCCTCTTGGAAATCAAAATGTATATAATGTTATAACTTGTTAAGTTTTGTTGAATACAATGGTTACCAAGGTTATTTGATTATAGATTCCTTTCTCAATGGAACACTCATTTAACATTGATTGCATGGAAATTGTGGAACACAGTTTGGGTGATGCTGAGCTAATGAACATTAAAGTCCTCCCAAATAAAGCATTCTTTATCTATGTTGACTATATTAATATAGATATGTATATTTATTTATTATCTATCTATCTATATATTATCTATCTATCTAATCTATCTAATCTGTCATCTATCATCTATCTATCATCTATCTCTCCATCTATGTATGTAATGGAAACTAGGCATGATTTCATTTATATATTAATAACAATAAAAAAAAGGAAAATGAACTTAGATTTCAAAGAAACAGCAGAATGTAATTTTCAGTTCTTGGTGAATAGAAGGAATTTTGTGAAAGTGGACCTGTTCAACCAGGACGTCAGTGTCTACTAGGAAATGCTTATATATGGCTGGGGTTTCCTTTTACTCTCCAAGATCTTATCCAAAATATACATTCTTCATTAATGAGAACTAAATTTTTATGTACTTTTGTCTACTTGTTCCTATTATTTTTGAAGGAATATTGTTCTGGGGGCTGTTACAATTTCAATAGGCTTTTTAGGAATGTTATTAAAGAATGTTAGTTTTTCAGTGAAGTTTTCTTGGGTATGTACAGATTGATAAGAAAGATCTGGACTTAATTTGATGTTATGGAAGTAATCTTAAAAAAAAAAATTCTTCCTAATGGTGATGATTCAGTCTTTTAAACAATATTTTAAACAGGAAATTTTACTGGATTTGGCATCATGTTCTTTTGTGCTTATCCAAAAGCACACGGATTCTACCTGACCCCACCCCCAAAACAGAACAAAACAAAACAAACACATGGATCCAGGATGGTGGCTGATCTGTTATTGATGTTGTTGTTGTGTTGCTGTTTTTTTTTTTTTATCCCAGAGACTAAATATTTCGAATAGAAAAGCTTTGCCATTGGAATCTTACTTAATTCTGACTGACCTGGAGGATCAGGAGGCATAAGAGACTCTACTTAGGACTGTAAAGAAGCTAGAGTGTGCATGAGATAATTTTAGGTGGTTATATACAGATATCTTTTATTTAATAGTCATGAAATTATCTTTATATTAGAAAAAATAGAATCAGTATAAAAAATGAGCCACTTCCAAGATATTATCATTTAGGATGAGGTTAAGTTTAAAAGGTGAGGCTTTTTAAAAAGCAAATAATAAAACAAAGTGTGTATAAAATAAGGTGTATATAAAATAAAATTGTGACTGTGACAATGTAAAGGATTGCAGTGTAGGAAATACCTCCCTAATCCAACTTTTTTGTGCTGCTGATGAATATGAAGCCCTCTAAATTTGGTAAATTCATGGGAATTAGGGCCTAGGGTTTCTTACTTCTCAAAATCAAATCAATAATAATGGGAAAAGTTGCAGATAAAAGTACCTTAAGTGTATCTGCAATATCTTTGGGACATAGAGTTATCAATCACAGTGAATGTCTACCTCTTCAGGTACTAGACAACTGATTCTATGTACTCATCTCTTAAAGTCTGGGATTCACGAAAGCATTCAAATGCATGATCACAGTAAAATGAAGGAGCAGCGTGGGTTTATCTTATTTTAGTTGTGAATCATAAACTTTCATCAAAGCTTGCCTCATACCTGTTACCTCTCTGAGGGTTGGTTTTGCCTATCTTTTTTCAGATAGACACTTGAGCAAGTAATGATTCTGCCCCCAATTTCTTTATCGTACAGAACATATAGAAAGACTCTTGACACCATTTAACTTTTTGGTGCCATGATTTCCCCATCTGCAAAATACCACTAATTGATCTCTAAGGTAACTTACAGCACCAAAGTTTTATGACTTTATAACTGTTAAAAAGATGAATGTTATATTAACACCATAGAGATAGCTGAGCTTCCAGAGAGAAATATATTATTAGAGATCAAAACTGGCACTTTTCAGAGCCTACCAAGTTACAAGTACTCAACAAACACTGTCTCGTTTAATCTGCCTAGTACACATGCTTGATTCCTATTTCACACACACAGAAACTGAAGTTCACTCAAGATTCACATAGCTGGTAAGCAGTAGGGCTGAGATCTGAGCCCAGACATTCTTTTTTCAAAAGTCCATGCCTTTCCTCCACCACACCAAACTTCCTTTCTATGATCAGAGCATTATTATTATTATTACCTCTGAGATAAAGCTACTGGGGCAGGATTGCAGAAAAAAAATATCATCTCTTTGTCATTGTGTCAATGCACCTGGAAAAGCATCCTAAGGATTACCTCATTGGTGAGAATATTGAGAACACATGTCATTTTGTAACCAGTCCCCTCCAAAATTCTCCATTTGAAAACCCAAGCTCTAATACTGATCTAAGCTATAAAGATTAACTGATATAAATGTTATTCTTGAGAGAGAAAAGAATAGAAATCATATGAATATTGTAACACAAATAAGAGTATTTCCATAGTTTCAGAATTATATTATCTTCCATTTCAATGAAAATAGGAAACGAATATTGTCATTACCTGGAAGAGAATAAGTAATTGTATATGATAGAAAAAGGAAGTAAATCATACAATTTGGGAAATGTTTAAAATTAATTATAGCTGTAATATTTGTAGATGAAAAGGTGCATTTTATAGCAAAATAAAATTTTGCGTATGCATACATATGTACATCTATATTTAGGTGCCTGAGTCAAAAATCAAATTTAAAAAATGCTTTAAGTAGTATCTACTTGTTGGAATAGCTTTGAAAAGTAAACTGTATGCAGATTTGTCATTACCTTTAGAAATAATAACTTAGCTGAAAGAAATTCACTTTGAGACCAAATAGTTTTGATCTGCAAGATAAGGTTTTGAGGTGTCAAGAAAGAGAATTCTTTAGGACATAGAGAATCAGCTTTAGATAATGACATTGGCTTTGAAAAAAAAATAAGGAATAAGTCTTTATTTCTAGTTTGCAGTCTTAATTTTCACCATATTCCAAAGTCAGAGAACATAGAAATGAACAAAAAAGAATTAAAAATTTTTAAATCAGCACATTAACACTTCAAAACAATAGTGGCTTTCTTATTTCAACTGATAATTCTTTAAACAGCAACAATTGAAATGGACAGTATTTCAAGTGAATTAATCAGTTCATATCCTTACTATAATTGCCAATTTTGGATGAGGTACTCTGATGAACGAGTGCTCTAATGGAGAGAAAAATGGGGTAACCATGATTTTCTCAGCAGCCATCAGTTTGTGACTATGAATGAGATCACTTAAAATAATAACTTAATTTTCGCTAGCTTCACCTACATGATGTAGGTTCTCAATCATCATACAAAGCTTCCCCACCCTAACACGTTTCCAGAAGCCACCAGTCAGTATCTCAAACACTCATATGTACTTATGAATAGACTCCTGCTGGGTGCTGCAGCCCCTCCATCAACACTCTGCTTCTCCTGCTATTTCCCCAGGCCCAGCCACACTCCTGGTGGGCTTCACCAACGCTCCACAAGGCCTGCCATGCTGGTTTTCCAAGGGTACATGGCACTCCTCTGCTACTACCCTTTGGGCACAGCCCACTGATTCCCTGGACCTTGAGTGTCAGAGTGGTATCTCAGGTCTATGAGAGAGGAGGTTATCATCCACCCCGACTCCATACTAAGTTCCAGTGGAGAAAGCACAGACTCTAGGAATTGTAGCTGATTGATGTTCACTTGTGGGTTTATTAATGAACCTGATTTATTAATGAACTGGGCAAGCAACTGGTAACTTTGGACTGGAGACTGCATTCTGGATCTAAAGCCAAAGTGCTTCATCTCATCCCCACCTAAATGCAGACTTCAGGGCCATCTGGAACCTAGGGTGGGTTGGGAGGGTAAGGGAGAAATGAGTCTTCAGATGCATGGAAGACCACAGGCCTGCCCCATTTACATTGTTACTGGCTGACCAGAACGTAAAGAGGGAAAAGTCAGAAGTTAATTCTCTTCCCTTGTGCTTTATCCTACAGAAACAAAGAGAGCTAGAGAACCTGAGTGCCCACTGCTCCCATCCCCGTCCTAAAGAACGAGGGACTTGTGCAGGAGCAGTCACTCTCACAAGGACATTCTCCCAGAATGAGTTAACCTTTTTCCTTTGTGGAAAAGCAGGTATAGGTTTGGGAGAGAAGCTATAGCCTTCTTTCAAAGCCACAGCCTCTATGGGAAGGAGAAAGGAAGTTCCTTCCTCTGTGTAAACATGAAGCTGGGAGATTAAATTTCTTCCCTTAAGACTACACAGTAGACCCTAATAAAGGACTGGTAAGGAAGAAGCAGAGGGAGAATGGCTGACCCTACTTAATGTTGCACTTTATTTGAGAGCTCTCAAAGCACTCCCAGATGTTAGAGTTTATTAAGAGAGTTCTCCCAGCTTTGGCTTATCACCCTTCTGCCTTCCCTGGGTCTAAGGGGTGGGCAGAGGAGACAATCCAAGTGAAAGACCTGCCTGAGCATAAAATTCCCTTTCCTTCCAACATAAGGAAGGATGTGCCACTGGTTTGGCCTGTCATGTTTGGCTATTTTCCCTTAAAATTAATTCTCTTCCAGAAGACCTCACTCACCACCCCCTCCCTAACCTGAAAATCTTCTGTGGAGCAGACTTAAGCATTTGCCAAACATACCAACATGTGCCTAATCTCAGTAGTAAACACAGAGTTTGTTTCACCAAGATTGTCTTCTTCTCTAAACACAAAAAGGCAACTGGTGGTCTGTCCTATGAGTTAACCATACACTGCCAACCCCGCCTGTACTCCAGCAACGGACCTGACCCAGGACAAAGCTGTCACTCCCTATTCTCTGCTTAAGTTATAATCTAATTTTGTAGGCAGATGTATACTTGGGAGTTGGCTAACTTATGTAGAATTGAGCTTTAAGGCACTTAAAACATGAAATTAATAAAGATAATAATCAGGAGTTCAGGAATTTTCATTTAAATGGAAGAGTCCATTCATCTATTCATTCTTGATTTTACTCAACAATTATTTAGTACTTTTGTAGTTGCCAAACACAGTGTCTGGAGATAAAAAGATAAATATTTAGTCGCTGTTAAGAGCTCACAGACCATATATAAATGTAGGCATGCAAAGAGGATAATAACACCTTTCATAAATTCTTTTTCTTACAAACATAAGTCCAACATATCTAATAAAAATGCAACATGACAAATGCTATAACAGACACATAAAGTTCTGTGAAGTACAGAGGAAGGAACAACTAATTTAATACAATCATTAGGTAATCTCTAAGTTGAAAATATTTGTGAACATATAAAAGATAAGTACTTGTACTTAATTTTTGACACATGGCTATTCCCAGGCCTAAATTTTATGATAGTATTTTTTAATGTGCTTATAGTTTGGTTTATTTATGGCCACTAATGACCTTTGGCTTATGAAAATAGATCTTTTACAAAGTAAACTCATTTGCTTGGAACATCTTGGTCCTGTGGAAAAACACAGCTATGTGTTTACTGGTCAATTATTTCTTGCTTATGTAACTGACCTGCCACATTAAAGCATCATTTAACCAACATTTTAGAAAATCAAACAAATATCTTCTTCTGTAAAGAAAGAATTAATTTCAAAGTTTTTTTAAAATTTTTTTCTTTTATTTTTGTTCAGTTATTTTCAAAAAAATTGAAGAGTTAAAAAACATATCTTTTAGTTTGGAATGTTTTAATTACTTTGAAGTCACTCTAGCTCACTTGATCTATATTACCCCTCTGGACTGATGAGATAAATCTCTAAAAGCATTCACAGAGGCAGCTTCAAAATATTAATGGATTGAAGGATTTGGGAGTATACTCTACTGAGTCCACCATGTTTCTTTTTCTTTTGTATATTGTTGTCCTTTCCTTTCCTTTATTCCATTTTACTTTCCAATGTGGTTTCTTGTGTTCAACCTTGTCTGCTCATGCCTTGGGCTTCTGAGTGGTACGTTTGAATATTTTTCAGCTCTTTGATGGACCTCCGTTTTAGGACATGATTCTATGTGTTCATCTTGAATAACTTAGGATAGACCTCTCCTTACAGATTATATTCAAGTATAATATTCAAGAATAGATATATTTGGTATAAGGTAGAAATTGACATAGCATATAGAGTCACTGAATCTAATGCTTATGGGAGCTCATGCTGTTTAATATGACTGATGTTCATATAGTAGCTATCTGTTGCTTCTCCAGTTAGTAGCACCTTGACTTTTCCTTGGAGACTCACCCATCTCTAACTCACTCCATATGACCAGGTAGCCAATTACAGTGGTTTATCATAGGGCCACAGCGCTTGCATTCGAAGTAGACAAATGACTCAAAGGGAAGGTTAATCAGAGCCAACTTTAGCAGGAACTAATGGGATGGATAAGTAGATAAATTATTAAATTTATTGAAGTGTGTTGTCCTTATGCCTAAAGTTCATATTTTCCACACTGAATTCTTATTGCCCCTTGTCTGTTTCCTCTACTAAATTGTAAATGCCTGGAGATATGAATTCTCTACTACCTGGCAAATAATAGAAGCTCAATATATTTTTCTTTAAATGAACAAGCTAGGATCTATCCTTTAAAAAAATCACTCAGTTATAGATGTTATAATAACCAATTATTGTGTTTCTAGGCAGGAAATGGGATAGTATTTGGCTTAAAAATACTTGGGAAACACTTTACATCAATAAAATTTCTGCTATGGAATTGTGAAAAAAATGATTTTAAAGAGAAATGGCATTTTTTACTATAATTAAAGTTATTGGTATTATAAGCACAGACTGAATAGATAACTTACATGGAGTGCCACAATCTATTTCCTACTCTGCCTCCCTAATAAATTCATTGCAAAGTTATGTAATATATAATAATCCTGATATATAGCTTCACTTTACTCTGCTTAACTCTGTTAGGGTAGTGATACTATAATGGTGGAAATCATCCTTATTCAACTAAAAATATATTTAACAATCTGAAATTTCTCCTATGTCACCCCTGAAAAGTCTACAAATGGAAGCCTAGAAATATTACCACCTGTCTCTGCTTGAACTGTCTACTAAAGAGGTCTACTTATGAATGGATTTCTGGATAAATAAATGTTAATAACTAGGAAAGATCAATGACTCACAGAACACAATTTGTCATTCAAGATAAGCAGTGCTTGGAGTGGCAGGAAAAAGTCAAGGCTAATCACACAATATTGTTATAATGAAGAGGTATATAATTAACCTACACTCTACTTCCTCAATCATGAAAGACTCAGATCTAAAAGGAACAGCCACACAAAACAAACCAACATCATACCATACTTTCCCAGTGTACCCAGTATCACTCCTCTCCCTCAGGTCCCCTTTGCCCTCAACCAACATAAGCTTTTAACTGACAAGAGGGTGAGGCTCACCTACTAGTAGGTGTAGAATTACTGAATGTCTCTCTTAAGGTGGCTGCTTCTAGGCTTTCTTTCTCTAACGTGAAGTTCTACTTTAACTGAGATCTAACTGAAAGTTCACTGTCTAATGGCTTTTTGCCAATAAAGTTCACCTTGATTGCTTGGCTTCATTTTAGTAAGGAGATTCTTTTTATCTTGCTACCTCAAATCCAAACCAAAGTTGAAAGCACAAAGCCTTCTTTGTTTAATGACTGCCTTTATCCTTCATGGTTTAGAAAGAAGTTGAGTTCTGTAAGATTTTGTGGTCTGACACTTGGCTTCCTTTGTTTTGATGGTGAGCAATTATACAGCAATTCTTTGTATTGTTTGTTTTCTAAAGTCTAATTACTAAGGCAACACAAGCTTACTCTTTCTTTGAAAGTCTGCTTCATATGGCTGATATTGATTTTTATGAATATAAACATTTTTTTGATAAAATTCCATTTGTTCGGTTCTTCTTAATCCTCTAGGTTTAGAATAAGCTCTGCAAGCTTATATCTAGCAGGATAAACCAATTCTTTACCAAGAGGCTTCTTCATTATTCCCTTGCAATGACAAACAGGCTCTTCTTTTTTATGACAGAATTATAATTTTACCAAATAAGTAATAGTTTCCAAGAACTGCTTTTACTGAAATATTGTTGAATGCATGTTGGTCTCAATGATTCTGGCCTAAGTTTCTTTGAAAATATTTTGTGGGAGGTATTCTTATCCATAGAATAGGAAACAAGTGTAGACACCTATCTTGTATTCTTGGATATTGCTGAGTATTCCTTCAAGCACGGGAGCCTCTCAGCCTGTATCCTTTAAATATTAGCTACTTCTCCTTTCACTATTATATCAATACTTAAATGACTTGTTACCAGGTGATTATCCTTGAATTTTATGCAGATAAATTTTGAACTGCATTCGTTTTCTTTTTTATTACATAAGATACAACCTGCAATCCCACCACTCCCTCTTTGCATTTTCATGTTTAATATCTAGATTTTTTGTATTTTGGAATTTGTCTTTTAACTTAAAACTAAATTGTGAACAATTTTCCAAAACACTACATTCTTTTAAGGAGACTTGCTACTTACAGAATGTGCCCCTTGAAGTAGAACCTTGAGGTAATCTTTCATGGTCTAAGTAGGCATGGCTTATTTTTGGAATAAATTTGTCTTGTTTTCTGATGACTTACCAAGAGCCGTCTTCCTACATATCATGGACAAAATAATTTGAATGCTGCTCTTTGGATGTATGAGTCATTTTATGATGTTCTCTCTCCACCTCAGCCTTTTCCTGGATCAATGAAATTTTTCAAAGTAATTGATTCAGCACAAAAAAAAACTATGAGAGAGCTTTACTAGGGACTCTACATACGAGGAACTCTGTCAAATATTAATAATGGTATTCTGGGTCCACGAGTGATTCAACTTTGTGACAATACTTGTGCCTAACATAGGGAAAGCCAGAAGTAAATCCCAAATAGGAAACAAAAGAGAAGAAGTCACATAAGAAATCCTCAATCTACAATGTCAATGTGGTGTCAAAGCCCCAGAGGCTATTGAGTGCATTTTTCACTTTTAAATCTCTGAATAATGTATGCTACTAATGAAACATTATTTAATCAGGTAAAAATTTAACAAAATAGCCTGAAAGTGATTATGCTAGTAATAACCAACATTTTTAAGATTTAATATGTACATTAAATATATATGAGCCTTTACATATACCATTTCACATATATGTTTCACAACATTATGAGGTGGATGTTTTATATTCCATTTTACAGATGAGGTGAGGGAGCACAGAGGTCAAGCAGGCTGCCCAACATCACTCAGGTGACAAATAGCAGAGGAAGCTAAATGGAGCTTTGTGTGACTCAGATGCCCTTTGTATCATCCTTACAATGCACGTGGCATTCCACAGACATTTATATGACTCCAGAATCCATTGCATTTCCACTGGGCTAAACTTCCTGGCATCCAGCAAAGCAAGAAAGTAAGAAACTCTAAGATGATTCATATCTGAATCCTACTGATGGGCTACCCAGAGATGTCCTTCTTGTATGGTTCAAGGTAAAAGGAATACCTATCAGATTATGAACCCTAGAATGCAAATTAACTGATATTCAGGTTTTCCACCAAGTATTTGAAAATAAACTTCAATTGCCTTCTTCTTCCTTAAGAGGATTCCTTCCCCTGCTCTGAAAACATTGTAAATGGGATGGTAGCAATAGAAGAGAATAAAGTGAACTAAAATGAACTAATAGAACTGTTAAACCTAATATAAATTAACTAGTATTTAAGGGTAAAGAAAACTATGATTCAAGAGAAAAAAAGCAAATTGATATAACATGAGTTATCCAACCTAGACAATATTATGACAGCGATAAAACTGCTGTAGCATAAGGAGAGAAATAGCATTTCTAAGGTTGCCTGATGAGTCACTGAACACAAGTCCAGCTGGCTCTAACTTTTTAAAAGCCAATATATTTTTAACATATTACTAACAAGTCTGTGTGACTTATTCCACCCCAAAGATGAACTCTAAAGTGCAAACTGACTCTGAGTAACTTCTAATATCTAGGAGGAATAACTCTGGTTCTGTTTGCTCACTAACCCCAGAAAGTGTCATTCCCTCCAGTGGTCAATAGATAGCATGTCTCTCAAATTTATTTTCTTTTTGTTTTTCTGAGACAATATAAATTGACCACAGATTATAGTTCAGCACCATTCTAGATGCCAAAGGTTCCAAGAGGATCCTTGGCACCTTATCTTAAGTACCTCTCAGGCTAGTTGAGAATGGAACATGTGAGCAGACAATAATGATACAATGACAGGTGCTATGATGGCCATAGTTGCTTGAGGCTCCACAGCCCCATGGATGTACAGTGTAGGGGAGCATGGACAGAGAGGTGGCAAAAACTCTTGAGAGATTTTAGAAAAAAACATATATGATCTGGTTAAAGAAAGTGAGGGGTGCTCTAGGCTAAGGAGTGTACAAAAACAGGCATGGAGGTGTGACAAAACATCCTTGAGGAACTGAAAATAAGTATGGGTTAACTGTTAAGACATAGATAGTGAATGGTGGGAGAGTACGTCAGTTCCTAATTTAGTCAACTATTCTGTTCCTTCTCCTGTTCATTAGGTGATGAACTAACCCTTTATGAATAAACATTAAATACAGCTGTGTTGTTTTGTTCATGTGCTCCTTCCTGTGTCTTGCTGTATGTAGAGTGTGTGTTTGTACTTGAATATTCCTTCCTACTAAGTAGTTAGCTCCTTCAGGACAGATACCATATGAACCAGGGAACATTTGAGACTGAGGATCAACTTCAAAGTTCTGGGCAGTGCAAAAGCAAAAGTGGAACTTTTAAAGAATAAAACATGCAAAAGTTGAGATAAGTTAGAAAGCCTCTTTCAAGTAAATTGCTGAGTAAAACTGAAAGGAATATAGACTATTTTAAGCACACAGGGAACACAAGACAATATTAATTAAAGAATGTTTTCTGGATGCGGTGGTAAATGTTGAATTTAAAAGAAAAGATAGACAGGAATTGGCATGAGGAACATTTGTAAAGTATTGGAAGTGGGAAGCCTCATACCACACATGAATGATGACAGATGGGTGTCTTAAACAGTGGACTGGGACTTTGTCAAAAATCAATGAGAATGAGGATAGCATGCCTGGATTAAGTTAACTAGGCGAAAAGGCTGATCCAACTAATACTTATGGGAAATAGGTGAATATAAATTATAAATAAACAAATTAAGTTGATAGTGGAAGATCCTGATGGTCTGACAGAAAATAAATAATTGGATTGAAATCAAGGTGGCTCCTGAGTTCTTGAGAAGGGGAAAATATCATGACTAAAAAGATTTTGGGGAAGACAGTATATGGCAATAATTTCTCTCCACAGAATGGAGATATTGAATCTATAAGATAAAAGAGACTTATGGTCGTTTTGTTTTGATATGACCAATTCTATATCAAAAGCCTAGGAGACAGAAAAAATGGACCTGAGTTTCCAGCCTTGATTTTCTCTGTGCTATTATTTCTCCTTTACAGCCTAACAATCTAGATCTTTTGTTTGTTTTCACCTCTACTTTGGTATGTTATCTGGAGCAAGTCACGAGATCCCCCTGGGTGTCAGATCCTTCAATTGTAACGTGAGGAGGTACAATCTAGATTATCCCCAAGGAGTCCTTTCAAATTTAGAATTCTATGAAATTGAATAAAATTAATAAAATAAAATCCTGCTAATTTTCTCCATTGATAAGAAAATTCCCGTTGGTTATATCAAAAGAAAAATCATGGAGCTAGAAGGCTTGAGGAGAAGCCTCCTAGTGAATAATTAGTCCAGTGTTGATATTTGTTGATTTTGGAATGCATTCTTTTTTCACATTTTAACATCTCTGAAATAGAGATATGTCACATAATTGATGTCATTTTACAGTCATAATTGACAGCATTTTTTCTTAGCAAGCAATTCATAAAATAATTGTGTGTTAAGCAATTAAATTTTCTTTTAACTCTCAAATTCGTTTAATGTCAGCATATATATAGAAGCATATCTTTCAACTGTCTAAGGCAGCACTATTACGATGAGTCAGAAACGTAGATGGAATAGGGACAAAGAGTCTCCAAAGTGTTGTCGACTATTATCTCAAAAAATTCTCCTGGATTGTAAGAGAGTTCCTCCACATGTTTTCCTTCTCTAGGTCACTGTTAAATAACTCTGATTCTTCTAAATAGGCTCGAGGCTCTGTTGGTTGATGCTTTTATTGTATTATTATTATGAACTATTATAATATTTATCATCATCATTCTCGTGATCACTAATCTAGGCCAAACTGTTGACTGTAACCTATTTGTGGATTGCATAGTCAATAGTGGGTTGTCATAGCATTTTAACGAATAAAGCAGCACAGACTAAAATAGAAAGTCTCAGTGTACATCCCATATGGTGAGTGTATTATTTCCTGAGACTCTTTTTGGTTGTATTTACTTATAGACATACATGTATATATTCACATATGTGAGTTCATGGTTTAAAATGTATTTCTATTGTGGGTTGTGGTCAAAAAAAAATCTAAAAATGCTATTCTAGATCCAGCCTTAAAGGTGGCCAGGACTATTGAAATTAGCTTGGAGCATGAGCAGCCAAGCAGAGAAATGCTGAATTCGGAGCAGTGTTTTTGGCCCTCAGGAGCAGCATGTCCATATCCATAGCAATCACATGTTTCAGATAGGCTTGAATTAGCCATTCATAAATCTCTGATGAATCTATTCTCTTTGCAAACCATTTTCATTACCATCCTCAATCAAGAGCTTTTCTACTTGATGGCTTCCTGTTTTGTTTAACTGGTACATTTATAGGTACTTATAACAAAAAAAAACCAATTGACCTCTGATGGTGACAATATTTATTTCTATTTTAAGAAAATTTCTAGGGAGGTTTTACGCTGAAATTTTGACTCATATTTTAATATACTGTATGTAGGCAGATCATTCATTTAAGGAAGGTATTATTTGAGGAAGTAGATATTGTTAAATACCTTTCCTTCCAAATTACTCAGAATCATAAATAGCCAGGGCCCCCCTGCAGGTAAATAGGTTCACTTGGTGTTTCTTATATTGCCTGGAGTTTCTGCTTTCACTTCCATTTCAAACATCCTTCCTGTATGTCACAGCAGGGGGTTCCTACAAAGAAATGAAACCAGCAACCATGATAAAGAAAATGGGTAAGTATTGTTTCTTTTTTCCCTACAACCTCTTATAGGTAGTTGAGCCAGTATCTTAACTGAAGGATATCCTAGCTCAGTTTTTCAGATGGATCATATTCTAATGCTGACTATCATTGAGATTCCACCCAGATGTAGGATTCTGTGATTCTCTGAGCTCTTCTCAGGAAACCATTTCATTTTACAAGTAGGAAACTGAGGCCTAGACACGCTAGCTACTAGCCCAAAGTCAGAAAGCCTGTTACTGGCAAATCTGATATGGCTAAAATACACTATAGCAGATGAGTTATGTTACTTTAACTTACTGTGTTTAGACTCTTTCTCAAGGATACTGTAAATCCCTTGGAGACATGTACTACCTGACTTAAGTGTTTTAAATCTATTATTGAGTTTACAAATGGAAGTTTCTCCTCTTATAGAAATTTATGCGAGACAGTTCAAATGAATAAATTCTAACAAATTTGAAAAGTCATCGAATCAGATTTTACATTTCTTACAATTTTTTTATGTACTTCAGAAGCGAGAAATAAAAGCTGTGTTTTCTTTCTTAAGATATCTGTGAGGAAGCTCAATAGTGAGTGAATTTCCCTGTGGCATGTACATTCTATAAGAACAATTTTCCTGGTTCATTTGGAGGCTAGGAAATAACAACTCCTCTGTCATATTACTCTTATGGAAAAGAAAACTGGAAGTTATTTAAATAGTAGTCCCTGAAAGATCTTAATATTAATAGTAGTTATCTTTGGTAATATTTTTGAGATACTTTGTTTCCTTTTTCTGTACTTTTGAAATTTTGTAAAATAACCATGAATTTGAGTTCTGAGAGTAATGAAGATGTTTTGATTATTTGGGTGGGGGAATCCGCCCTCCCTTTCCAGTAACATTATTTTCACTTTCAAGTTTGTGCTCAATAAAGCTTTACCAGTTGGCTAGGACTTCTTTATGTTCAAAGTATTTCATTTTTTTTTCTGATTTCACCTGGAAGTCTGTTAACAAGATCATAGATGAGAATATAAAATAAAACAAAAATAACTATGAGCATCCAAAATGATGTCACAAAGTTTACATACTAAAACCAAAAGACTGACAAATTTGATACACCAAAGTTCAGGTGTTTTGCTTCTGTACTGACTCAGAGCCTATTTCTTGGTACCTTATCCATAATTTTTGTACACATAGCTATTTGACTTCCAAGCCCTTAGTAGATCAGAGACAACAAGTTTGAAGAAGGCGGTGGAGCACCTGCTGACAGCCTGGCAACAAGGAAAAGGGCAGAAAGCTATAAAACAGAAATTTAAGAGAAAACCTGGAAACACTCAGTTGACCTAGAAATTGAGCATAGGGGCAACAAGTTTACATCCTTTCATGGGATCCAGATTATCACTGTGTAGTTGTAGAGGAAAGTAACTTAATTTTAAAAATGATTAACACCGAGTAATAAAGGAAAGGCAAAAGTATGACCAGAAAGAATATAGTCTTTAAGGAAGAGAATAATGAATTATGTTTTTAAATATGATTTCCACATAAAACACTACCATAAAAATATTCTTGTGCTTCAAGGGGTGAATTGTTAACTATATCGAATGACTCATCCCAGATGTTTCTGGATAATTTATTTTTAATGTAATCTTTTAACATTTTGCTCAGTTTTCTCATCAGTTGAGAACACTTGCTTCTTGGAGAGTGTTGGTCTAATATTAGGACTATTACATTAATAGTTCCTCTATACAAGGCATAGAGAATGTAGTTAGCATTAATGTATTGGCTAGGTAGAGAGCCATTGGAGAGAAAGAGCAATTAAGGGATCATTTTATAAACTATATAAATGTCTAACCAATGTACTGTATACTAGAAACTATAAAATAAAATAAAATAAAATAAAATAAAATAAAATAAAATAAAATAAAATAAAATAAAATAAAATAAAATAAAATAAAATAAAAAAGACAAATGGTGAACTGGATCAAAAAAAAAAAAATAGTTCCTCTACAGACTGACATCATGTCCACGTGAGGTAACTGCCTGGAAAGACAAGAATGTGACTAAATTGTCCCATCCTTGCTTTCTCTGAATGTTCATTCATCCCAATATCTATTGTAGGCTAATAAAATCTCTTAAACTAACACATCAATAAATTATTCTTGTCTGGCTAGTTTTTGGTGCCTTGTGTAACTTGCTGTATAACTCCTTTTGACACAACCAGCTGCTTGCAAAGTGCAGATCATGGTGAGAATAATCTAGTGGTCAAAGCTCAGCATTAAAAGATAAAATCTGGGGATCTAAGATCCAGGACATGATAACAACACTGACAAATTGCTGACCCAGAAATCTCAAATTCTTCATCATCACAGAATAAATAATACTCCTTAAAATGAATAAAAAGTACACCCTTAAGTCAAAATCCAGTTGAGTGTATTCTATACTTGTTTGTTTCGTGCTCCTCTTCCTACCTTTTTGTTCCTCAATTTAAGTGTCCAAGTTTTTCTACTGTGAAAGCTTCACTTTTGTTAACGCCAATCCCCTCTACCCGCTTCTCTCTCAAAATTTCCATTCCCTAATATTCTAGTCTAGAGGTTATTCTGCTTACTCCCTGCCTCCCACAGCCTTTGGCCACAGCCTGAGGCTAGTGGGTGGATCACTGTTTGTGTCAGGGACTGTGTGGGTCAGAAGTGACTCGGGCTGACGCTCAGCTGGAGACACAGGCCCCAGCGGCACGCCCAGTGCATAAAGGATTCTCTCTGCGCCCCCTCACAGGACAAGGGCTCACAGAAGCTTCTTCCTCTGTTCCTGCCTTTTCACCCACCATCATAGCTCAACATCGCCTTCTCTATGCTTTCAGTTTTCCATAATGAACCCAGAAAGTTGAGGGGAACTATCGTTTATTTGTACCTGGAAACAATCTACCAAGAATTTATTAAAAAAAAAAAAAAAAAAAAAAAGTCTCATCTAAATCAATCAAAATACTCTGGATCCCCTCTTGTCAAGCATCATGTACCATTCAATTTCTCAATTTCCACTGAATTTCTGTCTAGAGATTTTCCCTTCCATTTCTCTTAGAATCAAAGTCAGTCCTCCCTTAGGTATTTCTTGAGGGGGTCATTTCTCTTCAGTAGAATGTCTTTGTTTTCAACCTAGCTTCCCCTTGTTTCAATTTCTATTTTTCTCTCCCCTTTCTACTTATCCCTAAGTGCTTGCTCTCTGACCTTGTACTGATTCTGCCTCCTCCTCTCCTGTTTTTTTTTTTTTTTTTTTTCCATGATGTTCTTTACTTTTTTCCCCAGGTCACTTTCTCTGGCCTCATTCCGCCCCCCCCCCCCAATGTAACCCATTCCCCTTCTCATCTTAATCTTTTTCCTTATTCTTTTTGGTAATTTCCACCCATGATTTTTATCTTCTCTGTTCTTCATGCTCTGTTTGTCTTTCGTTCTCTCTTCCAATAAACTGAATCTAGTGAGAAGAAAAGACATTTGCTACTTTTGAAATTTTGACATTCCACTTTAACAAAAATAGCATTGCCAGTAAAATTGCTTAATATAATGACAAATAAATATTTGCAGAAAGATAGGAAGTGGGACAAAAAGTTATTTGTAATGGTCAAAGTTAAAATTTGAAACTGTGAACTCAGAGACATTTCTTTTAATAGATATTAAGCCAAAGTTGGCAAACTTAGTGTTAATATACCTAAGATCTATTACCAATTCTGTCCTATTGAGAATTTTTATCTAATATTGAGCAACTTATCACTTCTTTGTATGATTTGTTTTTTTAAGTTATTAAATAGTTTTCTTAATAGCATAAGTCCAGTGTAAAAAAATTTTTAAATACAAAAGGATATATCATGAAAAGTTATTCTCCCATCTACTCAAACTCCAGGGCACTTTCCCAGATGTAACCACAGTTTAGGAAATATAAGAAATCTCCACTCATAAATAATAATATGTGTATATATATACATATAAAGCTATACTACTATACGTTTCTATTCCTCCATTTTTATACAAATGGAAGCATACTATATATATTATAATGCAACTCACTTCATTCACTTAGCGATATATAATAAAGTGAATTCCAGTGAGTGCTTATAAATTTCACTGTTGCACAGAACTGCATTTTATTAATGCACCATAGCTCAGCAGTTCTCAAACTTCTGGCCTCTGGAAACTTTACACTCTTAAAAATTACCAAAGAGGCCAAAGATTTCTTATTTTATCGATATTTATGTAATACTTATTATATATGTGTCTATATACTATAAATTAATTCTGATAAAAATTTTAATATATATTAATTAATTAAAAATGACAGTTATATTCCCACTGCATATTGAGATAAATATATTTTGTGAAAGTTAACTATGTTTTCCAGATTCAGTGTGAAAAATAGTATTGCTTTATAATTTTGTAAATCTCATGTTTGGCTTAATTGACGACAAATGGATTCTCATATTTCCTTTTGCAATCAGTCTGTTGGAAAATGTCATTCTGGTTGAAATATATAAAGCAAATCTTGCCTCACTCCTAGATATGTAGTTGAAAAAGGAAGGAGCATTTTAATAACCTTTTCAGATAATTGTGAACATTCTCTGACTACATTAAACTCAACAAAATGGTAGTTTCTTAAAAATTAATTACAATATAGAATCCGAAACCACATTGATAAGCTTTTCTTACTGTTACATTACAATCTATTGGTTTTACACTTTTTAAATTGAGGTGTAATTGACATACAGCATTATATTAGTTTCAGGTGTACAACATAATGATTCAATATTCATATATATTGTGAAATGATCACTACAGTAAGCCTAGTTAACATCTGTCACCATACATACTTACAGAACTTTTTTCTTGTGATAAAAACTCCTAAGATTACTCTCAGCAACTTTCAAATATGCAATATAGTATTAATTATTGGTCTATCTGACACTTTAAATGGATCATTTATCTATGCAGGATTTTGTAGCACCAAACATTAATTATTTGAAAAACAGAATT
>CM053513.1:49519727-49874853 GCA_028627145.1 Eidolon dupreanum
GGCCTGCAGCTGAATCCCTCTCAGGACTGTGCCACTGGACACTTACTTCATAAATCCACACTAATAAGACCGGGAGACTTAGGAGCTTTGCTTAGTACACAGCAACAGACATGGAAAGGCAGCCAAAATGGGAAGACAAAGAAGCAGAAACCATATGGGAGAACAGAACAGAGATCCAGATATAATGGAGTCAAGTAATCTAACAGATGTGGAGTTCAAAACACTGGTTATAAAGATGTTCAATGAACTTTCAGGAAATATAAAATTCAGTGAGAACTTCAACAAAGAGATAAAAAACATAAAAATGGAAATGGAAATTATAAAAGGGAACCAGTCTGAAATGAAGAACACATTATCTGAGATGAGAAGTATATTAAATGGAATAAACAAAGGAATAAACAAAGTGAATTAAGAAAAGGATCAAATGCCCTATCTCGAGGATGGGAAATCCAAAGACACACAAGCAGAATGGCAAAAGATAAGATGCCAAGACTATAAAAAGAATTTAAGGAGCATATTGAACACTTTTAAGGCTCCAAACATTCGTCTGATTGGTGTAACTAAAGAAAATCAAGGTGTTGAATAGCTATTTGATGAAATAATGATGGAAAATTTCCCTAACTTGGTAAAGGAAATGGACATAAAACCCCAGGAAGCTCAGAGAATTCCAAAAACCAGGGATCCAAAGAGGCCCACACCAAGACACATCGTAATTAAAATGCCAAAGGTTAAATACAAAGAAAGAATATTAAAAGCAGCAAAAGAGAAACAGACAGTTACTTATAAGGGAACACCCAGAAGACTGGCAGCTGATTTCTCAAAAGAAACTATGCAGGACAGAAGGGTTTGGCAAAAAGTATTTGACAGGATGAAGACCTAGGATAAACAACCAAGAATAATTTATCCAGCAAAGCTATCATTTAGAGTTGATAGACAGGCAAAGAGCTTCCCAGACAAAAATAAGCTAAAGTAATTTATCACCACCAAGCCAGTATTACAGAAAATGTTGGAGGGACTATTTAAGAAGAAAAAACATGTATCAAAAACAGGGATAAAGAATGGTAACAAATATATTCCTAACACAAGTACTTCAAATGGAAAAGAATTAAGTGCTCCAACCAAAAGATAGAGAGGCTGAAAGGATAAGAAAACAAGATCCCCTGCATATGCTGCCTACAAAAGATTCACTTCAGATTAAAAGACACACACAGACTAAAAGGAAGAGGATGGAAAAAGATATTGCTTTGATGGACCTAGAAGGTATTTAAGTCAGACAGAGAAAGATAAACACTATATGATTTCACTTATATGTGGAATCTAAGGAATGAAAAGAACAAACTAATCAAAAACAGACTCACAAATATAGTGGACCATTTGGTGATGGACAGAGGTGAGAGGGGCTTGGGGGGCTGGGAGAATAGGGTGAAGAGTTAAAGAAGTACATACTAGTAGCTAATCAATGGTCTCGGGGATGGGGAGCACGGCATAGGGAATGCAGTTAGCATTAATACGTTGGCTAGATGGAGGGTCAGGGGAAGGAGGGAGCAGTTAGGGGGATCATTTTAGGAACTATATAGATGTCTAAACAATGTACTGTATATTTAAAACTAATTAAAATAAATAAATTTTAAAAAACTATTGATTCATTCATATATTTTAATATGGTTTCATAGGTGGTATTTTTTTTTTACGCTATTATCAATGTCTTCTTTAGATTCATCATCCAGGATGCTAAGTGGGAATCTTCTGTTAAATCTTTATTGAAGCTGGAAGAGCTATTATACCTAATGTTGATATCCTGAATCATCTGTAAAGAGGAACCCTAATTTATTGCATGCTGGCTTCAATTGCTATTTCAATGTTTGAACGTTTCTCTGATTCACTTTGTTATTAGAATAAGAGTGTACATTTAACCTTAGGAGTTCAGATTGGTTCCTGTCAAACTGGGAGACAGTAGCCATCAGAGCTGTCAGAGCATGATTTCCTCCCTAGAATTCATCATTTTTGAGCAAGGCATTTATATTGATGGTTTGTGAACAGTTTAATTCTTGAGATATTTATATTTTATCTTGGCCACACCATATGCAGAACATCTGAAAACTAGTAAAAGAAAAAGTTTTGGCCAGAATTAATGTCTAATAGTCTGGAATAGAATTTGAGAATAATATAAAAGTCCAGGGCTATCGTAAAGCCATAGCAAGTGATTAAGCATCATTAGATAGGAACCTATACTACTTTTGCAGGACTGTAGAACTTTCTTAATTATGATGCAAAATAGTATCAGTATTTTTCATTCCATCCTTCTCATTAACAGTCATGACTATCATACTGAAGTGGTACTTGGGAATTTCTGGCAATGAATTTTGTAGTTCACTCTGTTGGCTTCCAGAAATGTGTGGCATTGAAACTTACCTGGGTTAATATCATCGTGCTGTATGATATGAGCATGAAAAGATCCTGAAAGGATGATATGACCTACTAAGGATATCAGTTGAGAACATGATTTATTACACACTGAAAAAGACAGGTCAGTCTTGGAGACTTATTTACATGGTCCCTCCCTTTCCTGTCTTAGATGAAAATTTGTAAAACAAATAAAGGTAAAATGTAGCCTTTTGAGTCTGCTCTTTCTGTCTACTCATTTATCAAACAACTGTTAAATATTACAAGAAAGCTGGACAAGAAAAAGCTAAAGGAGTTCATTTCCGCTAAACCCATATTACAAAAAAATGTTAAAGGGACTTTCATAAGAAGAAGAAAAAAAAGATCAAAAATATGAATAATAAAATATCGATAACTATATAACTATCAATAATTACTTTAAATATGAATGTGTTAAATGCTCCAATCAAAAGACATAGAGTGAGATTATGGATAAGAAAACAAGACCTATACAGGCAATGCCTATAAAGGACTCATTTCAGATGAGAAGACACACAGACTTAAAAGGATAAAAAAAAATATTTTGTGCAAATGGAAACAAAAAAGAAAGCTGGTAGAGCAGTACTTATATCAGACAAAATAGACTTTAAAACAAAGGCTATAACAAAAGACAAAAAAAAATTCAGTAATTCCATTTCTGGGTATTTATTCAAAGAAATTCAAAACATTAATTTGAAAAGACATACGCATCCCTATGTTACTTGCAGCATTATTTACAATAGCCAAGATATGGAAGCAACTTAAGTGTCCATCAATAGACTAACTGATAAAGTAGTGCATATATACAGTGGAATATTATTCAGCCATAAAAAAGAATGAAAGCTTGCCATTTGTGACATGGATAGACCTAAAGGGTATTATGCTAAGTGAACTAAGTCAGGCAAAGACAAGTATCATAAAATTTCATTTATAAGTAGAATCTAAAAAAACAAATGAACAAACAAAACAGAAACAAACTCACAGATACAGAGAACAAATTGATGGTTGCCAGATGGGAGGGGGAATGGGGAGACGGGTGAAAAAGGTGAAAGGATTAAGAAGTATAAGTTGCCAGTTATAAAATTAGTCACAGAGATATAAAGTACATCATAGGGAATATAGTCAAAAATACTTTAATAACAATATATGGTGTCAGATGGGTACTAGACTTATAGGGGTGATCACCTGAAATGAATATAATATTATATGTAAACTATAATTGAAAAATAAAAACATATTTTAAAAAATATTACAAGAAACCATGAGTAGATATTTACATGAGTTCCCACTACTGAGAGTAAAGTCACAGGCCTGTCTTCTACAAGGGCCAGGGTCTGGATATGACAGCAAGGAGCACTATGAAGGTGTTCTTCTTAGGATCACCAGGCCACCAGGCATGGATATTTCAGCCACCCCTACCTAAGGATCACCAGGTCTCAGAGATATAAATCAGTGATTCTTTTCAGAATCCAGAAACTGCTAAAGACATCTGATATCTCCATTCCCACTAATATATACAAACACAACTTTGAAAAGGGGTCCTTCTTGCATTTCACAAGATTGTACTACCTAAACAGCAAGGGGGGGCGTGTCATATAATCTGGTGATACTGTGGTTCACTATTATTATGCTTCATCTGATTTCGTACAGCTGTACCTTTGATGACTGAGTGGGTTTCACCACGAGTGGCTCTGTTTCAGTGCTGACACATGTTAAAACAAAAATAATCATAGGTTATCATTATTGTTTTAAAATAGTTGTTAGATATTCTGAAGCAAGGTAACCTACACTTAACCGTGCACCTCATTTTTTTAAGGATATGGGTATTCTGAAAAGTGGATGTTAGTCTTTCTAAGAACAAAACTCATGTTCAAGTCCTCAGAATATAGAATCATTAGACATCCAAACCTAAGCAACAAGCAATGATGAAGATGTGGTCAGCTTGCTGAGTAGCTTAACTGTTCTCCAATGGGGAATTAATTCATTGAAAAGGATCATATTTCAGTCCCAAAAGTACAGTACAGAGCTTGGTCAAGGATCTTTTCTTCCCACCCTCCTCACCTACGCACACAGATGGATTGTGGTGGTTTTAGTAAATTGAATGCAACTTTAGAGCTTGCTTTTTTTTTTTTAACAACTTGATGTAATTTGATTTAAAAAAATACAAAGAAAGCAGCTAGTTGCAAAGCAGTCAAGGAGCAAATAACACCAAAACCTAATTTACCAGCTGCCTCACGTCTAAGCAGAAGTCCAAAGAACCATTGGATACCACTGAAGCCTTCTGCAAAATTAACCTCTCATTTAACTTTTTTTTTATCTTAATGCTTAATGCAGGCCAACATCTGCTCACACATTAACTGGAATATTCCAGATCAAAGGGCCTCTAATTATCAAAGATTTCTTCAGAACTTAAATTTCACCAGCTCAACCTATAAGATAAAAAGCTACATTAGGTATAATTACTGAATAAACCTGCTAGACATTCAAAGACAGCAGCATAAAGGAAGATGCTTAAAATAAATACACACTTATTTGTTTTCTACTTCATTTAAACAGAACGTAATAAAGCCATTTCCTTAGCTTGCATACATGGAAAGGTTTCAACTGAAAGTTATTACAACATTAGAGGTGGCTTTCTAAGGTATACTAGAACAACTTTTATCTAAGGATGTCAAAGCATCTAACAAAACGGAGGAGCATTAAATCAAGGAGCTTAAAACAGAAGTTCATTTTGGCATTGAGAAAATATCACCCTACACATTATATGAGTTATGAACCCGAATATAACTACTTCCTGGGGAACCATATCTTTTCATGTTTGTGTCCTGGACCCTGACACAGAGCCTGTCAAGCACACAGCAGATGCCCAGTAAATGCTTGTGGAGAGAATCTTAAGAATGGTACTTAAGGAATGCATGGGGCGACCTTGACTGCTGCTGTTTGGCTATTATTTCAAGCCATTTTAATATCTCAATTTCCTCAATACCTTCAGATAACAAGGGCAGGATAGCACTAAGTTAATGCAGAGGATAGTGTAAAAAGAGAAAAAATAATTTAAATAACTTAATTTTTATATAGTTTCAAATAATTTAATATTAATTAAATTTTTAATACATAGATTCATATAATTAGTCTTAGGAAAACCCCCACCATCATTGGACACATTCTTTTACCTCTGCTTAAACTCTTCCAACAACAGAGAACACAGTACCTCACAAGACATCTCACCCCGGTTTGTTGACAGCTCTGATAATTATAAAGATCCTCACTTTGAACCGAATTTTGCCTTCTGTAAATTTAACCCTTTGGTCTTTTATTAAAGACTCTAACTCCATGAAGATCCTACAAACATTCGAAATCATTATTTTATGTTCCATCTCCCTCCCTCAAACTGAATATCCTTATTCAAAAGAAATTCCTGATTTCCTAAGACATGGTTTGCAGACCTTGCTCCCTACTTTAGGCATGTTCCAGTGTGTTTATGCCATTTTTCTAACACAAAACACTAAAACTTAAAACAATTTTGGGGACTTTTTTATCTATATTGTCTTAGACATGCTTAATTCATATTAAACTTAAAATTGACACCTGTTTTATATCAACTACTATTAAACAATGTTGGCTTATCTTTTATTTGTACAGTTAATTTTTGTTTTTGTCTCAGTTTAGGGCTTAACATTTATTTATATTTTAAATTTTTTCATCTCATTTTTGGGGAATGATTTTTCAAGCTACCGTTACAGACTATTGAGACTTTGTAGATCTTGAGTCTGTCATTCATGTGACATATGTCATATTAGCTCATCCTTTTCTAATCCAACAGTGAAATAAGTACTAAACGGACCTGAGACTTCTACCTGAATCATATCACAAGCTTCTCTGAGGCTTGATGCAGGAGGACTTTACACACTGTAAGTGCTTTAGAGCTGGGATTATCTCTGAGCATTTTGATGCCCAGACCTGACTAAATCCCTCAGGGCTTTTGTTTCCTCCAGGTTAAGCAGGAGCCAGTTTCAAACGGTGTGGGAACTTTTTCCGACCAGGTATGGTATTTCATTTCAGCTTGAAGACCTGTTTTTGAATGAAACTGTAAGAGACTTCTTACTTTTCTTTCTTGTTCTCCCTTAGTGTAGATTTGATTTTATGCCACGCCTCCCAGCCTCTACTTCACCCTAGCCCCCAAAGATTTTATTTTCTCCTTTAGAGATCATGCTAATCCATCAAGAGAAAACTCATTGAAGGGGAAAGTAAGCCAAAACCACTGGAGTGGAGAGACAGAAGTGTACCAGGAGATTGTATTTTATGTCTGGAAATTTCTTAATTCCTCTTTTACTCTCTACTGTTGGTATTATTTTAATATAAAGCAGAGCTGACAATTTGGAGTGTGTAAGTAGAAGCCCTTAGGAAAATATGGCTCATAGCAAAATGATGGTTTAATGAAACCTGGGAATTGGAGTTCAAGTCAACTGGGTATTATTTTAACAAACTTGCCCAAGTCTAAAACATTTAGAGCATGATTTACAGTTAGATCTCATACTTAGATATCTGCTACCTGTATAGGCTCTGACTTTCAATCTGAAGCATTTCTCTCATTTGGTTCAGACAAGGTAGTACCATGTGTGGCTGAGCTCATTCAGGAATAAGACAGGAGACTCGGAGTTTAATCACTCCCTTGTTCTGTGACTATGGCTAAGTCACTTTACTACGTGGCCTGTTTCAACTTTTGTAAATTGAAGTGGCGTTTAATTATATCATACTGGAGTCTCTTTTCATTTTAATATCATCATTCTTCTAAATATAGTTTTTATTATTTTTAAGTTTATTATGTTTATGATTATAAAATAATTAATATGTTCATTGAAGGGTAGACAAAATGAAGAAAAAGAAATCTTTGTAATATTGCTGTCCAGAGACAACTACTGCTACTATTTTAGTTTATTTCTCTAATTCTATTTTTTCCTCATCCTGCCTTCCACATAGTATTTAAGTACTAGGCACATTTATGATGCTTCTCACCTAGAACTCCTCCAGCCTAGCAATACGTACCTTGGGCCAAAGTGATCTGATCTTTCTAGCCACCAGACTCAAGGACAGCCCATTCTTAGATTGACTAAGTTAAGTACCTATGAGTTGTGGTCTGACTCAAAAAGACAAGCTGAGCCAGTCAGTTTAGGAACTTGGAACTGGGAGACTGAGAGGTGGAGCCAGTGAGTTGTGGGTGTCAGGAGCGAGTCTCCCCTGAATGTCCACCCTAGCATGCAGATGATTTAGAGCTGCAAACAATTAGAGCCCAACAAACTCAGGAAGTGTTTTACCCGCTTTTTTCCTGCCTAAAGAAATTTAGCTAGAAACATCTGCTTCAGGAAGGGAACCTTACCACACTCATCTTGACACATATAAATTACGTGTGGAGCCAGAGAAAATTCAGTCAAAAATCTGTTCTGCTAGAACCCCCTTTGTCCAATTGTTTCTAGGAGGCCCTGCAAGAATTTGTTTAGCAAATGTTTGCTCTTTCTCGTCTACCTATGAGTTGCCTACCTCCCTTTTCTTAGTCCAAAATGACATATATACCTCATTTTGCTTCTGTCTTTGGAACTTTTTTGCTTACATGAATTCCCCATGTGCACATATTCAAATTTGATTTTCTCCTGTTAATGTGCTATATGTCACTTGAATTATTCAACCAGCTAGAAGAACTAAAGGAGTAAAGGGAAAGTTTCCCATCCCTGACAGAGTAAAGAAGCTGAGATGAATACTTGCAAGATATAATAGAAACTAAGGAAAACATTTTGGACTATGTGCAAGCTGAAGTTATGAAACAGCAAAACTGTGTTTAAGGAGAGGAAGTTGGCATTGTAGAAAAAGAAATATGGAGCAGGCTCAATAGGGAGAAGACTCACCAGGGAAATCCAGTTACCCAAGAAAGGAGCCTGATGCTCAATGATTTTCCATATCCAGTTTTCAAGAGATCTATCTGTCGTTGATTGCTATGCTTTGATTCTCATGAGACTTCTGGAACATACACTTAAAGCCCCTTTGATCTGAGCTAGGTCAATGTTAGGAAAACTGAAAGAGACTCTACTCAATTTAAACTAGAATTAATACTTTTTATTAACTAATGTAAAATATTTCCAAGTTGTTACATATATTTTAAATACATCATTTTTAATAGCTAAGTAATATTTAATGATATGGATATACTGTATAAAATACCTAAATGACAACAAAGTTGATTAATATTAATATTAAGATTATTCCTTGGGTATTAAGAAATCTAAGACTTAAATGATTCAGGAAATGCTCCAATATTCTTTCAGAATCCTTTTACCTATCAGCAGTGGAAACAAATGCATACACATGCGCACACACACACACACACACACACACACACACACACACATACACACCCCAAGTTAGCAGAATTTAGTGTGGAGAAATTAGTGCCTTCAAAAAATCCCGTTACTACTGTTTTCCTAACTGAACCTATTACAAATGTTTTTGTGAAGGCACAGTGAGTATTTTCCAGCTTCCCCAAACAGAGGAACTCAGTGTAACTAAGACAAGATCTTAGTCACGAGACAAGAAAATTTGGGATAAAGGCCTCTATGAAGTCCAGGTAAGCAGGTTAGACCCACGGAAACCACACATCCATCTAACCCTAAATCTACATTTTCTTCCTAATGGAATGATTGAAACAATATAACATGTCACAATTGCCTTTTTTAAGAAAAGCAGAAATGGTATCAGTTCACAGATTGGCACCAATTCTTGGTAAAACCTAGGTCAAGCTGTGAAGAAACTGGACTCCATTCTCTGTTTCAAATATAATATCAAATGCTGCTTTTCGTGGGTTTGGAAATTGTTTGGGAAAAGTCTATTACCTTCTCTTATACAAATTTCATCCACATGGTGACTTGAAAATTTTCCTATAGCTCTCCTTTCCAACATAACAGGAAAATTAGTCTTTCTAATTGGGCTCCTCTTAAACCCCTAAACTCACACCAATCCTCTCACAAAATAACACCAATTCAATATTATCAAATACATATGAGAGAGAAACCCTACAGGTATAATTAAAGCAGCCAGGGACATCTCTGAGCATGAAATAGCCTTTCTTTGAGTGCTTGGCCTTATCTCTTTTCAGGGAATGGATGATACTATGATAAAGCTAAACCATCTTTGAGGCAAGAGAAAGAGTTTCAGTGTTTATTTAGTATCATTTAGAAATGATCAGAGTCCCACTTAAATCAATGGTTAGTTCTGAGAAAACGTGAGATAAATAGTGTAAAAGCATTTTATTAAATTTTAAGCAATTTACAAATAAAATACTTTCCTTTTACTAGAAGGTCAAGTAAGCAAAAAAGGTCTAGTGAACAGAAAAGACTGGACTATTACAGATTTGGTTTCAAATCTCATCTACTTGACCCTGGGCAAGTTCCTCACCACTCTCTATCTCTGTCTCTATCTCTGTCTCTATCTCTATCTCTATCTCTATCTCTATCTCTATCTCTATCTCTATCTCTATCTCTCCACTCTCTATCTCTATCACTCCTTATCTCTAATATGGTATTACTGAAGTATCATGTATTTTATCAAGGTTAAGTGTATTCTATATTAATAATGCCTTCTTTACTGAGTTAATGAGATTAAATGATGTTTGAAATGTAGTCTTAATGGATATCTTTGTCTTATTTCTGAATTAAATTGGAATTGCTATAGTGTTCCATACTTAGCAATAATCTGGTTATTGTTTTTCAACTTATATAAAAATTTTTCTGGAAAACCTTCCAATAAAAACATAATAAATGGAATTGTCTTTGTCTCCTTTCTGATAATTTAGTTATAGATAATAAAAATCTCTGTTTAGAAAACCCCAGGAGAATCACTGAATAAAATTAAAATTAATTTTAAAAAAATTCAGTATGTTGACCAGATTCAAAATAAATAATCAAGATTCAAAAGTTGTTTTCTGTATTAGCAATAGCCAGTTAGAAAATATGATTAAGAATCTCATTTACAACAGAAACAAAATATATAAAATGTATAACAATAACTTTGATTAAAAGTTAAATGGTACCTTACATAAAGAAAAATTATAAATTATTTCTGATGGAATAGAGACTATTGGAACCAACTCGGAGACATTCTTTATTCTGAATGTGATGAACAAATGTGGTAAAGATGTCAATTCTTTGCAAAGTAATTTATGGATTTAATGTACTTTCAATAAAGTTTCAAATTTTAGAACATTTCCAAATAATTTTGAAAACATAATGAGGGACTATCAAAAGGTACTATAAATCTACAAAAATCAATATAGCATGCTACTAGGAAAAAAAAGACGAAGTCCAATGGCTCTAATACTTATAAGAATTTAGTATCCACAAAGTGAGTATTTTTAAAATAATCAGCTTAGAGCCTCATCTTGTCCTATACACCAAAAGTCATTCATCCCATAATTATTTAAGTGTTAAATGTAAGTACTAATGCCACAGAAAAGCTGGAAGAAAGGTGATGATATTGGGACATACACACACACACATTTGTAAAGATAACTATATAAATACAGAGATAGCTACTATAGATGCTTAAATGTCAAAATGTATCATAATAATAATTGTAAGTGAGCAGATTCCCTGACTGTGACACTGATTGCCTGGGTTGGGCCAACTTATTTGCTTCATTAGGAGGGTGTCCTTTCAAAACTCACCACATTATATGTGTATCTAATACTACAATAAAAGAAGATATAATAAAGAAGATATCCTTTCTAGATAGGAAAGGATTGCTTTTCAATCTAAGTTGTTGTTATTTTTAGAGAAGTTTGTGCCTTAATTGGCCGAGAAGGCTACTTGAGGGGGATGAAGTGGAAGGAGTGGGTGGTCACTATGCTGGCCGACTATGCTTCACCAGCTGTAGGTGATGGAGAACTTGCCCAGATAGCTGCCGATCATCTGAGGCTAGATTTCCACCAGGTTGAAGGTCTTGCCGTTGTAGACGCCCACCATGCTGCCCACCATGACCAGCAGGAATCGTGTCACGCAGGTGTGTTTTCACTGTCTCGGGCTTCTCTGTGGGTGTTGCCTCCTTCTTGGCCTTGCTCCAGCGCTGCTCCAGTGAGTGCTGCTTCTTCCGCAGGACTCAGTTCAGCCTCCGGTGCTGCCAGGCATGGTACAACTGCCTCAGCTGTTCATGGGAACTGTCCAGCAGCTGGCCTAGGCCCACCATGCCATAAGTGAACTTGCAGGATGTTCACCTCTTCTTCTCCACTTCCACCATCTTGCTGGTTCTTCAGAAAGCCAGGATACATTTTCTGAGTTTCTGTTTCCACCTTCTAGAATGTCTGTGCAAATTCTCATAAACAAAATTAAACAGCCAACAGGGAAAAATATTTGTTTAAAACTGACAGGATTATGTATTTTCCCTTAAAAATAAACCTGGGTTATCTTATCCTCTCGTAAGGCCCATCCTAGCCCAGCGACACATCCAAAAGAAACACAAATCCAACTCCACAACCTTAAAGAGTCATGTAGATACTTTATTGAAGATGGTTTCAGTTTGTTTTGAGGGGCAGAGGTAGCAAACACAGGGTCTCACTGCATAAAAAAAATTAGAATTTACTAAAATTTCTCTTTTCCTATTCTTACCAGAGCCTCAATCAATCAGAGCATCTGTTTATATTTCTTATCATCTTGTCCCAAAACTGTAGCCCATTCTGGCCTTTTTCCTTCCTCTTCCTCCTCCTACCAACTATCTCCAACTTCTTGCTATTTTCATAATTCCTTCCCATCAGTTTTCTCCATATTTCTACATCTTATTTTTATATATTTCCATGCCTTTTCTTATGTACATAACTTTAGCTTGTATTCTTCCAACTACACCTCACTCCAATTAGTGGAACTAAAGGCTCAACATTCCTTCTTATGAGCAGAAAAATGGGAATGAAAAAGAGAGAGGGGGAAAGGTGAAGAAATTAAAATATTTATGGTTTAATATAGTTTCCTTTTATCCCTGTCACACATAAGAATTTTTCTATAAAATTACTTAAGTTCTAATAGAAAAATGAATCAAAGATATGCACATATATTACATAGAAGTAGAAATATAAAAATAACGAATGGACACGTGAAAAAAAATCAACACCACTAGTAAACAATAGCAAATCAAAACAGTGAGATACTATTTGACCTAGCAAAAAAAATTATAATATTCAATGCTGGTGGAGGTATAGTGAGACTGACATTCTTACTAGTAGAAATACAGGCTGAACAACCTTTTTGAAATGCAACTAGATAGTACATACTGTGAAAATTTAAAAATTTCTAACCTTTGTCATTTCTAGGAATAATTATAAAGAAATAATCAGAGAAACACATAGATCTATGTATAAGTATGTTCATTATTAATTTTGGTATTATTTAAATGACAAAAGTTAGAAACAACCAAAATATCCAGAGTTGGTTTGTTGGTAAAAATAATTTAAGCTATAGTGATACACTCAAATATTACTTATTAAAATCAAGGTTTTTGAAATCTATGTAATAAAATTGAAAAATGTTCATGCAATAGTGTGAAGTTAAAACTATTGAATAAAAAATTGCATTTGTGGAATAACCTGTTACATAACATAATGCATGCATAATTAGGAAGAAAATACACCAAAGTGTTAACTGTGGTTATCTTTGGACTGTGGAAATTTTTGTTTCCTTTGGACCCTCCCTGAATTTTCCAAATTACCCAAAATAAGGAAGAAGTATTACTTCCATAATCAGAAAAAGAGGTTTTTTTTAGAACCAAGAGAAGACACCCCAAACCTATTGTAAATAATCAAATGCCACTCCTACTTGCCATTAACATTTCAAACTCACAGATGGAACTTAAAAACTAAATCCTGTGTCCTTGGGAGAGACTTTTTTGAAGATAGGGTGTAATACTCAGGTTCCAGATAATTCAATAAAGTTGAAGGGAGCTGGGGAAAGAAGTGGGGAGAGAGAATTATAGAGCATAATATAAGTTGCATGGTTTCTCAGAAAGCCTCAATTCCTTATTCTAAATAATAAGGAAGGCAATGAATTATTATAAGCCATTAAAGATGAATCATTAAATTTACATTTTCCCATTTGTTTGAGACAGTGGTCAGTATTTAAATAGACAATATGTAAAAAGTACTTTTAAATATCTCCACAGTTTGATCAACAAATGGTCACATCTTTCTTTGATATTTTCCAGTTGTTTTTATTATTCATCTTTTTTAAAATTACATGACCATGGATAAATCATGGTTAAGCACCTGATGCCAAGAATAGGATTTGATATTGACCAGATAGGACGGCTTAACACACAAGCCTTCTGAACATATTAATTACAAAATGCGTACAGCATCAGAGAGCTGAAAATTAACACTAGAGAATAAACTTGGTTGATTTCATACGATCATAGCTTAACCAAATCATCCACTCCTTTACCCCCACCTCCTATCTTGCAAACATGTGGGGTTAGTCACCTAGGGGAAGATAATAATTAGATAATAAGATGATAATAATTAAGAACAAATCCATCTTCACTATTAGAAAACCATCTTATAGTCTGCCCATTCTTAGAAAGTTCTGATGCCAGTATCTTTATGAATAAAATACATGGAGCTTCTTCTGATCATTAAAAACATCTCATATGAATGGGATTAAAAAAAAAACTTCTCAGGAGATTCTTGGGTTTTCCTGCAGCATTCTAATTTTAGGGTAGTTCCCAGAGCTGAATATTCCCTCAACAATGCCCCCGGGGAACCCCTATAGCCAAACGTGAGTTAAGAGTTCCCCTTGGGAAATAGCTTCTACTACTATAGAACCACCAGCCCACCATTCCAAGGTGATTACACTCTTCTTTGCTCACTCAGGGTGATTTCAGGCCAACCACCTTATAAAGCAACTCAAGGTATGTGGACGTTTACTTAAAAAGAAAAAAATTGCCATAAAATATAATACTCTTATTAAAAAGGGCATGAAATACATATGTACAATTTAAGACACAGTTATAAAAAAAAAAAAAAAAACACCCATATGGCTATCTACCAAATTAAGAACATTGTCAACACCCTTAGAAGCACACTGTGAAGCCCTTCCTTGTCACAACCCTCTCCCTGGGTTTATTTTTTTGACACACTCCCTCTTCAGCCCCAGCAAGGATTCTTGGCCAGGATTTTATCAGCACAGGAGAAGTGTTAGAAAGACTTTCCAAAAATAGTTCTTACTGTACAGCACATGACACTTTTTTGGCATTCAACAAAAAGGCTGCTACTATTTTAAAATATTTCTCTATTGATCATAGGAAATGACTGTTTCCAGGACGTAAAAGGCATGTATGTTTTGGAGAATAGCTTGCTTTAGCAGTTCAAAAATTTCAACTTGCTTTTTTATGATTATTTCTAAAGAGATATTTTAAGCAATTTTACATTTTCCCTTTTGAATTCTATGTTTGTATCATTTAGCTATTGGGTTCTTAGTCTTTTTCCTATCAGCTTGTATGTGCATGTGTGTGTATGAAAATGGATGTTAATTCTTTGTCTGCTGTATTTGTAACAAATATTTTTTCCAGCCTGTTGTTTAAGAGCAATAGCAATTCTTAATTTTATTTATGGAGTAGATTATATTAGCCTTTTCCTTCATGATTTTTTCAAACGACTTTCAAACAATTTGAACAAAGATTCCCAAACATACACAAATGTAAATGAACCCACATGTGCTCATTACCCAGCACAATAATTATCAACGTTCTGCAGTTCTTGTTTCATCTGTTCTCTCCCATCCTGTGTCCTCTTACAGAAATAGCACTTCTATACTAGAATGGAAAACTAAGACTTTCGTGGTTACTCAAGAGTTTATTCAATTGCTGTGTCTGAATCTTGAAAATGACAGCTTTTAATTTCCACAAAGCATCATTTTGCCACTGAGGGAAGTAACCTTGAAAAATCTGTACACATGACCTAATGACTCAATTTTAAGCAGAAGTAGTTATATTTCCTTTTCTTTTTCTTTAGAAAATGAACATATTCACCTCTCTCCAGATGTTGGCACTTTCTGTCTACTCCTTAAATTGGCAGAAAGAAAACTTAATAGCACGGTAATTATTTAGGTCTTCTTTTTAATACCTTAGGAAAAATGGTATTAGGTACTTGGTTTTAATCAAAAATAAAAAAATCTGCAAGGCTCTTCTCAATGCTTTCACTGACTCCAAAAATACCCCATGCAAACTAATGGTAGGCTGGCTGTGCAAAATTTTAATCACATTATCTTTTTGCTCAAGAACCGTCCATAGTTCACCACTGGTGACAAAACCAAATTCAAATTCAACTTCCTACTTGCAGGTTCTGAATTTCATTGTAGATCACCCACTGGCTAGCCACCCTTTCTCTTACCACTCATTCTTCAGAATAAGTCTTCAATATTGTCACTCCTCAAGCCTATTCTCTGAGCCTACTTGCTTTTGATTTAACATATGCTAATCCCTAATCCAAACACTTTCTCTTTTTGCTTTCCCATATAGAGTCTAGCCTTTTTTTTTTTTCAAGTCCAGATCAAGTTTCAACTCATCTACAAGTATTTTTCTGATGGTGGCCCTTGTAGATCACTTTGTTCTTTAAATTATGCCTCTTTAGAAACAGAATGGCATACTTTGAGATGTAAGTTTTTCTTTCACTGTTTATAATGTATTTGTTATGGTTATAGAACTTGATTGTAACACAAAGCATTATGCTGCATAGGACTTTATTTTTAGACTAAATTGAAATTCCTATGAGTTTTTTAAAAGAGAATTTTGTTGTACTTATCAAATCCACAAATCGCACAATCCTAAGAGTGTGGTAGATTTTAAAAATGGACACAATCTTCATGTTTTCTTATGTCTTGGCCCTTTGTAAAGTGGCTTAGAAGGTCCTCTCTACAAGAGATGGAGTCTATTCCCCAGCCTTTGAAGGCTGCTGGCCTTGGGACTTGTTTTGGACAATAGAATAGAGGGAAAATGATGATGCCACATCCTGAGGTTAGGAATCATGGAGCCTTTCTTGGCTTCATTTGTTGTCTTCCAGAGCCTCTTTCAACATGTGGATGAGCCTAAGCTATCCTGTTGAAGGATGAGGAACCATGAAGAGCAGAGACTGGCCATCTCAGCTGAGGTTTTTCCATACCCACCAGCCCCCAGCTTACCTAGCAGCTGACCACAGATGCATGAGTAAGACCGTCAAGTCCAAAAGAACAACTAAGCTGAGCCCACACAGAATTAGGAGCAAACATTAACGAATACATGAGAAAAAAAATTTAAATGGTAGAATCTTGATCCTAAAAGATTTTAGCATTCTAGAAAAATATAACTGAGGTAAGTACAGAGCTGTAAATTCAAATTCAAAAAACCAACTGTAAATATAGGATAGCAGAGATATAGCTTACAATGTATATGCAAAACACAAGCATATGACTCAACTTTGTGTTTCAATTCTTCTGAAAAACTAATATGACTTTATTGTGTGTTAGATGTATAAGATCCCAAAGTGGAGTTTGTCCAAAGGGCAGTGACCATGATGCTCAAGGGCCTAGAAACCATCTCGCACAAAGAATAATGCAAGGCAATACAATCGTGTATCCAATAGAAAGACTGAAGGTGTCGAGCTATTTGAAGACCTATCATGTGGAAAGAGACTGGACATGTTCAGTGTCATCTCATTAAAAATGAGGGATAGAAGCTATAAGAAGGTAAATTTCAGGTCAACAGAGGGAAGAAGTTGAGTTAGAAGCTGCATATGTATAAGAATTCAAACTACATGTTCAAAGCCAGTTCCTCTGCTTACCAGCTGTGTGATGTTGGGCAGGTGCCCAGCCTTGCTAAGCCTGTTTTCCCCTCATCAATAAAATGGAAATAATAACAATATCATTTCATGAGGTTATGATAAAGATGACATAGGAGTTTTTAAGATAAAATGCTTAGCTTGGTGTCTGGCACATAGTAAGCTCTGAATAAATTTTATTTATTATCAGTAATAATAAGAGCTTTATAAATATGAAATGAACTGCCTCAGGAGGTAGAAATTGCCTTCCAACTGGAAATATTCACAGGAGGTTTGGCAGGTGTTGGTAGGATAGATTTAAGCATCAGATGAGAAGTTGGACTAGAAGACATTTAAATTACCTTCCAATACTGAATAGGTCATCTACACCTCTTAAGACAGAAAAAAACTTCTTTAATGTTTCCCAGAACACTTAATGATCAAATGATGTTCAACTACTATATTTAATAAAAAATTTTGATTATATAATTATAAATGTATATTTTTCTTATATTAAGAAGTTGTGTGAGGATTCTTGATTTTTTTTTGTATCTCATCTCCTTTAAAAAAAGTATACCATTAAATTTTATTTTTATAATAACCAATATTAACTAAAACTAAAATGTGTAAATCTTAGTGCTACAAACTCTTCTTAGTTGGACATTTAAATTTGTATGTACAAAGGTCTCATCTTTACACATGTAGCATTTCCCTATCAGAATGCCTAACTTTAAACCGGTCAGGTATTTTCAAGGTGAACCTTAATTTCATGACTGACCCCCTATCAAAAGTCCAAGCTGGAGCCAGTATTATTTTTCCTTCTCTTTGTACAGATAGCATCTGGAAACAGTGGCCACAATCACTCTTGCTTCTAAAGGCACAGCAGGCAGTTTTAACTTCCACTGCAATTCTATTTAATAAAATACTTCTGGTAGAATTACCAAAGTGGAGTAGTATGCCTATCTTCCTCAATTATCTCATTGTTATCAGTTAATAAGGAGGAATTCACATTGGCTAAGGCACTGTCTTCATGCTCTCTGATATAAAATTTTTTTTTTCCTTATGATGAGCTCTTATAATGGGCATTAATCATCTGTGAGGAGTACTATACTTTCATCATCAGCGAAAGTCAGGTACACTGGCCAAGAGAATCCTAAAATCTGTAAGTGCGGATAAGAGTTCCAGAGCATGGGTGTGTATGAACTCTGAATTCTGGGTATGTGGTAAAATGAACAGACAAGCACAAACGGGATTTCCAGACCATTCAGTGCCTAGTGTGTGCCACACATTGGAGGAGACAAAGATGAGAAACATGTTCCATTGCTAAGAGAAATACAGGCAAACAATTTCAACAAAGTGAGAGCAATGCCGTAATAGAAAACATACATAGTTTTAACTTAGAATAGAGAATGTAGGAGGGGTGGAAGAAGAGTGGAAGTGAATTGTAAGACAGACTTTGAAGAAGAGAAGGGAATTAGGCAGGAACAAAAGAAGGAACAGCATGCACAATGGCACCGAGTTGTAAAGGGGAGAGTGGTGTGTGGGTCCCCAAACTTTCCGGCACCAGACACCGGTGCTGCTATGAGCATCTAATCCCTGATGATCTGAGGTGGAGCTGAGAGAGTGATGCTGGCACTGGGGAGAGGCTGCAAGCTTCACTAGTTCACCAAGTTCCTAACAGGCCATAGACAGGTACCAGTCCATGACCCGGGGTTGGGGACCCCTGGTAAAGGGTTCGTCAGTAACCAGATGAGAGATGACAAAGGCCTAATTACAGTGATCACAATGGGGAAAGAAAGGGTGAATGTTAAGGATTTAGAATAATCTGAACTGGGTGGCTGATTGAATCGATGACGCCCAAGTTTCTGGCCTGAATTGCCAAGTAGAAGGTAGGAACATTCATTGAAAGAGGAACAAAACATTTGGAGAGCAAGAATATTGAAAGAAGGGAAAAAGAAGCTAACTAGTTTAGTTCTGAACATGCTGAACAAATGAAACTAGAATAAACAAAATTGTTCAGGAAGAAAGGGTTGATTTAAAAACAAATAAAGTGCACCAAGAATGGAACACTGAGGAGCACAAAATTGCAGGTATCATTGAGGGAAGATGAAATAGCAAAAGAGACTGAGGTCAGATCACAATTAGAAGTCATCACTCATAAAAGGAAAGAGAGGAACAAGAGGTCAATTGCGTCAAGTTAAAGAAGAATTGAAATATACTCTGGGTTTAGTAGTTAGGATTTTCCTATTGATTTTGGCAAGATCACTTTCACTGGTGCAGTGAAGGAAGGAAACAACTTCCATGCTACAAAGCATGAGAATTTCCTCTCTCCCTCTCTCCTCTCCCCTTCTTCTCCCTATTCTCCTCCCCCTCCCCTTACCCTTCTCCTCCCCTCGCCCACTCCTTTTCTTCTCCCCCTCCCCCTCCCCTTATTCCCTCTCCCTTGCTCTCTTGTTTTAATCTCAACAGGTCTCTTGCCTGACTGCCTTTAAAAGTCCTTACTGTAAAAATTGCAGTTTCTGCCTTTTGCAAATGAATAGAACCTTTACAGAATTATTCTGTAAGCAAATGTCTTTTAAGATAAACTTGAATTTATTCACTAAGCTATTCCTTAGGGAGGTTTCAGAAGGCATTAAAGAAAAACAGCCTGAACCCAGGTAACCAGAAAACAGCAATCTCAGACACAACAGCATAGGAATTTCTTTGCCCTTCTTTTCTACCACTTCTTTCTTCTTAAGAAGCAGCTTCAATATGGAAAGAATTATGCTTGGTTCTCTGGGGACATAAATAATGAATAAGGCACAATCCTACTCCACCCAAGCCCCCAGCCAAGCTGATTACAGGACCCTGCAAAGACAGACATGCACTCAGCCAACTCTAAAGTAGGGTAGGCTAAAATAAATGTTCATAAGAGTAAAAGCAAAGTTCTATGGAGGCCCAAATATAATTCCCCATCTCTCATAAAATGCAGGAAATGACCTTTAAAAACATAGACACAGTTGGGGAATTCATCGCACCACTAATTACCTCCCTACTCTTCAGACCATAAACTTTTATGCAATCTGCTCTCTTCACTTCTTTCGTACTCATTTATTTTACCAGGCATCCAGACTGCCTATATGAAAACTTAACAGGCAATAGTGGTGAATGGAAATTTTAGCTCGACCCTAGGCTTTATTCTGATTCTTTTGTTAAACTGAACTTTAATAATACCACTTTGACTCTTTTCATTGAGAGTGTTAGAAAGTTCTTAAAATTAAATGCATAGCCTCATGGATTAAGTGAGCACTAAGTCTCCTTTTCCCAGAGGAGATAAACTGGGACACCAAATTATCTGGAATGGCTTCTGAGGAATACTGTTTAGATCTGAGTAACTTCATGGTGATATCTTTACAGTTCATAGCCCTTTTAAAGTTCTCTGTAAAGCAACTGCCATTAAAGGGACAACCTAATGCTGCATGCTCACACATTATTTCCCACTTTTGCAGGGTTGCTATTTATAACTGGGGCCTTTTAGAAAATGAAAATGAAAAACTGTAGCCAGAGAGGACCATAATATAAGGCAGGTCATCCTTTTTTTGGCTTCCTTCTGTGTCCTCCTAGGAAACTTTGATTATATTTCAACTAGGAACAGAAAAGAGATCATCCAAGTAAAAATATTTCTCCAGTAGGTGGTTAGGGCATAGGTTCTTAAGTCAAGCATGCCTGGTTTTGGATGCCAGCTCCCCCATCTATTAGTCTGTGACCTTGAACAAGTTCTTTATCCTTTCTAGATTTCATCAGTAAAATGATTAAATGAGAGATCGAATATGAAGAACTTATGTTAGTGTTTGTCACAGAGTTCTCAAACAATGGTAGTATTATAATAATAATTATTGCTGTTATCATTTGTACCAAATTGCCCTAGATTACTGTTTACAGCACACTAATTCACACATGGAAGGCATTCAATGTCTGTTTATTTCTTAGTGGATGCTTGGCTGGCATAGAATGATTAGAATGCAGTATTTCCAAGAAGGGCTTCCTTTGGCTTTCTCAAGAGTATCCAGAGTATTGGGAAGATAGCAAAGCTGCATATGTTCTGTATTAATTATGCTAGTAATTCTGTAGTGCTGTTTCTTAGTTATACTATTTTTTTCTGATCTATGTAAATAGAGAGCATATGTATACTATGCTAGTCTTAGGTCACCTTTTATCCTACTCCCCGGGAGGACAAAAGTAGTTTCTTTTTTGGTTAATGACAGACAAGGTCATAGTTTTACTTAGCATTGTTTCATCAGAAGTTTCACTTGATATTCTTCAGCTTGGTTCTAAGAGAGAAACTGGGGCAGTATTAATGGGAAAGTGCCAGCACATTAAGGCAAGGAAAGAAGAAACAATAATTCTGTAATAAAAATATGACTCCATGACTTTTAATAATGGTACGATCCCCAAAAGTAAGGGTCTGGAGATTGTGTGTGTGTGTATGTGTGTGTGTGTGTGTGTGTGCTGTTAACAAAACATTTATCTCATATTTAAACATCAAGTACATTGTGATGTGTCTATACATTTAGGCCATATGTGTCGTACCATCTACATCAGCCTTTGTATATAATTTGTAAAGCAGGATCAAAAGAGCAAAGATAGTTTTCAAAGTTTGTTGTTTCCTATTTTTATAGTATACAGGCATCTCCCTGTTCCTGAATTAATTAATTTTATAAACCCTAATAAAATATATTCTATAGATATTGTTTAAATTTTATTTATTTTCTGTAGATTTTGAGAGCTGGCATTGAATATTTTTACATGCTTACAGAAGGACATAAATTGAACTGCCATTGGTTTAAGTATATTTTTCAAATCATTACAACTCTTTGGAGCTCATAAAGCCTGTTGATAGAGCCTTCTAGCCTGTTAGAAATGTTGGGATGAGTAGACTTCTTGTCCTTGTGCATCTGACTGCATTTCTTACCCAGGTGAACTCCTATCTATGGACCTAATGTAGTAAACTTTAGCTTAGATTGTGCTTCAGTGGTAGTGAGAAATCAGGAATCTAAATTTAAGGGATATATATTCTTGCCTCTGGTTAGTTAATATTTATAGGATATTGCTAATGGTATTGATTTAAAAAAATTTTTGTTTTTAGTAGATATTGTAAGGCACTCACATAGAATAGTACTTCAACTACCATTATATACAAAGATGAAAATAGCTGACCGAATAATAAACTAAAATTCTGTATTCATTTAACCATCAATAGATAAGCACCACCTGCCTACTATGTGTATTTAATTGTGTCAATAATTTTGAGGAAAGAGATGAAGGGAAAAAATGACATTGATTCTAATGTGTGGAGCAGTAACAATTGAGGGTTAATTGATGAAGCCAAAATAATAAGTGTTATTCTATTTAAAAAAAAGGAGAGTGGAATAGGATTAGGTCTGAGGTAACAATTCACTCTTCCTATAAAGCCCAGTGTGGTAGAGTTATAGCAAAAGCTGGAGCCCAAGATGTTTGCCCCAGGAAATCCAAACCCGCCTCAGACAATGAAAGAATAGAATATTATGCCAAATACACATATGAAGGTATTTATAAATATTTTCAAACTAATGACAGCTTCTACATATAATAAGTACCAATAGAAATGTTATTTAACCAGATAAGCGTTTTATTATAGTGCTTGAGTTTGAGTATTTTCAGGAAAAATTTGTTTGCCTCAGTTCTAAGAAGAACTCCAAAATTCAGTATGTGATAGATATCTGGGTTTAATGCATTCAGAACTCGAAGGCAGGGTTCTCTGCTAAACAGAGTTCTGCTCATCACCTTGTTCTCAGAGTCAGAAGTTAGCCTCTAACTCTCCTT
The DNA here is from genome assembly GCA_028627145.1 of Eidolon dupreanum. Classification (NCBI taxonomy): domain Eukaryota; kingdom Metazoa; phylum Chordata; class Mammalia; order Chiroptera; family Pteropodidae; genus Eidolon; species Eidolon dupreanum. The sequence continues at coordinate 49,542,802 of CM053513.1, forward strand.
CCTCATTCAGACTTGATTTGGGAGATAGGTGTCAGTGGCTAAGCATTTTAATTCCTTTAACTGATATTTACTGTACCAGGCTCTACATTCTCCCTTCACTGGATTCTAAGTGACTTCCCATAGAGCATGTGGCCCACTTTCTCCCCTGCTCTAATTGCACGCTAGGATACCACTGTAGCTATTGTACCAATGGCCAAAATAGTAGTGGTGTAGACAAGATGGAAGCTGTTTCTCTGTCATCCTCTCTTGGTCTAAGGTAGCTATTCCAGCTTCTGTTACACCAGCATTCCAGCCAGCAAGAGAGGCCTGTCTTTCCTATGAGGAACATGACTCCAAATTGCATACATCACTTCCACTCACATCCCCTTGGCCACAATCTCTCCATATAGCCAGATTTGGCTGAAAACTGTTCTCTTTAGCTGGGTGGACATATGGCCCACTAAAACCTCCATTATCTTAGAAGAAAATTGACCCCTTAACTTGAAAATTTCTTTCTCCTTGTTGCAAAAAGCCTTAGAAGAAAAATACTTGGCTTAATGCATTTTGCCTCAGTGACCAGAAGCTAAATATATAAAGAGATTCAGTCAAATCAGGGGCACTGATATTCAAAAAATTAAAATTACGTTTATCTACAATTATAGAAATTGCAGTAGCTTGCTTTGCTCAGAATTATTATTATTATTTTCTGATTATTCCATTACTTTTAGTATTTTTTAGAAGCAGCACTAAGTACCAGACTAGTTTGTTGGTTGGCTTCTTCATCTTCTTGAGTTACTGGGAGCCCTAAATATTGAATATTAAATCTCAAGGTACTTCTTGTAGCATTGATGTTGTTTCACTAGACCCAGCCATGATATAATAACGTAACATTCAATCATTCTCAATGGGCCACCACTTAGAAGACTATTCTTAAAATGGCCCCTGTTTGCTAAGCTAAACTTCCTTTGGTAAGAAAAATTCTCCAGTCCAAAAGGAAATAAAAATTAATCTGTACAAAAAGGGACATCTCCGTTTCTTCCCACAGAGGCCTCCCAACTTTGAAATAAAGCAGCTCTATATTTTGTTGATTCTGAGTTCCTTTCTTTTTATCTGTTGTTTATCCAGTGACTTCCATCTAGCCCCTCCAGTTTCCCTTTCACTCATCCAGAAATATAGAAGGCCTAGGGAGCCTTATTTACTTTCTTAGCCACCCTTCCATTTAATAGCATTACTATCCTTCAAGGTGGTTTATCTTTCCATTTCCTCCTAGTTAAATCAAATAATGTGTTAAAGTTAAATTTCTTTTGATTGAGGACAAGTTTACCTGTCACATAAATTCTTTTGAGAAAGGCAAGTCAGCATAACCATGGTCATGGGCAGCTCCTAATCCAAAACAACTCCATCTGTTTGTATATTCTGTGCAGTCTGCCAAGGTCATGACACTTTACTGGGTTGTTCTGACTTGGCATGATCTGCACAATGCTCTGCTGAATTGAAATAATGCTTCTTTTAGCCCAGTCTCTTGTCTTGCCAGTAGCACCAATGAGAATTTTGTGGGAAAGCCTGGTAGTTGAATTTAATGTCATCCTCTAATGTTACCTGTTTTCCTAAGTCCCTGCTTTTGTCTCCATCATTCATTGTCTAATTCCCGTTCAATAGTCCACTTTGGATCTGCCATTAATTCTTTGAAATTCTGAAATCCCTTTTGGATTTACTGTTGTACTGTGTAATTCTTGGAGGTAAATAACATGTTTATTGTCAAATACATTAAAATAGTCTGTCTTAATTCATTCTCCAGAGTATCTCCTATAAATTACAAGCAAAGTCTTCTAATTATAACACTGTGGGATTTGGGGAAATAAATTCATCTCAAGTTTTCACAATACAATGTTTAACAGCTGCAAAGGCAAGGAAGACAAAGTTGCCAGCTCATCCCCAGGAAATCCCAAGACACATATTTTTATCACTTGCATTGTTATTTACATAAATGTGTACGTTCCATTCAAAAGGTGCTGACTCCAATTATGTAAAATAAAACACACAACTCCTCTTGATCAGAGGGTAGGTAACCATATATATATTCCAAGCTTGCTTGCCTGCCTGCTATCCAGTGCTTTCTCTGGCTCCTCCCTGTTTGCTCCAAGAAGTTTCCCTCCTTTATTCCTATCCACTAATCATCATCTTTAATGAAAAGAGTTACCATTTAGTTGTAAGACTGAAGTTGGCTCCAAAATATTATTTTTCCTAATATGAGCTTACACTGAAATCCTCTGTTTTCCAGCAGGGTTTTCACAACACCTTTTTTCCCCCTGTAGCAAGGAGAGATTGGTCCCTGGTTCAGCTTGGGGCACCATAATTAGGACATTAGAAATCACACTGGGTCCAGGTTACAGGCTTTCACCCAACAGAAAGTTTCTTGGCAGTGAGGAAGAAGTTAGGATTCTGGGCAGATTAACTGCAGGTTTCAATTAACCACCTCAAATACTGCCTTCCATTGACCCCTATAATTAAAACTTGACTTTGCTTACATTTTCAGCATCATTTTTTCCCTACAGGTGGATGGGTAACAGCTGATTGCAAAGTGAATTCATTAGAGTACTTTATGGCAAGAGCGCTAAGCCCAGAAGCCAGAGCTATGAGGAGAAAAGATAGCAAGATTATCCTGTGGGAGCAATCCCACTCAACTGGAGACATTCCTGCTGTTCCTGTACACCCTCTTGCTAACTCTGCCCAGCTGGGGAGGGAGATCTGAGAATCACATAGGGAAATATCACTGAACCAAGAATGGTCATACTCTACTTGATTTTCTTCTGCCTTCTGAAAAGCATTCCAGAAAGTTACTCCCTACCGTTTTTATACTGCCATTATTGTTTCTGATCAGGTCTAGGAAAACGTCGAGTTAACTCAGAGCTGTCTATTGGATTGAAATGAAATTTAGTCAAAAGAGACCCTCTGGGATTAACTGACTTCTGACCTCAGCCTTTGAAATGGCTTCTTTCTGTCCCCACAAAGTGGTGGTCTATTTAGAACCTATATATACAAAATCAAAATAGGTGGGGCTGGAGGGGACAGAGGCAGGGACAAGACAGTGAATGCTGGATCAGTTGCCAACACACTTCCCGATGTTCAGGGAATGTTCTTTTTATTTGTTGTTTTAATCTTTGGGCCAAACGATACTGCTTTCACTTGAACTGAAGTCAGCAGAGAGGAAGTGCAGATCTCACAGAAACTTAGTCCCAAGAAGCCTGGGTGGCTCCCCTGCTACGCCTGCAAAACGTCAGTCAGTCCTGCTGACAGCACGGGCAGGAGGCTTCCTATTCAGCCAGGATTTCACACTCTGCAGGCAGCTGCCTTGGCAGGACTGGCTTGTCAAGGCAAAATTACCAGGAATTATCAGGAAAATAGATTCATTTTCTTTTAAAAACTGCAAAAATTCCACTTCTGCCCACATAGATCTGTAAGTTGGAGAGAAAAGCCCTATTGAAAGAATTTTTGTTTAACTTGTCCCAAACATGGCTATGTTTCATCCTAGTCATTGGATTGCGTGTAGTCTGGAGGTACACTGCTGTATTGAAGGACAGGAAGGCGGCAGGTCTCCCAGGTAGATTGTGGTTCTTCTGTTAAGATGTGCCTGGAAAGTGTCCTTGATATACTCACCAGAGTTCTACTTCTTTTCCTGACACGTAACACTGCCTTCTGCAGCTCCCATTTCTTGAAATAAGCAAATTGAGGACGTGTTTTGAAGCTTTCTATGTGCGTTGCTTTTCATTTATTTATTTATTAAATTCATTTGCATAATTTGTTGAGTGCTTGGATACATAGTGAACAGAATAGGTTTTTAAAAATCCTTGTTCTTATGAATTTATATTAAATTATTTAATCCTGGTGACAGTCCCATGAGGCAGGTACTATTATGAAGCCCCCCCCCTTTTTTTTTATAGGTGACTTGCTCAGAGCCACATAATCAGTGAATGGTCGAGCTGGGATTTCAACCCAGGCAGGCTGGCTCCAGAATGCCAACATTCTTAACCATCTGGCTCTCCACAACCTGGAGGGACTGATGGGTGTGATTTTAGGTTCAAGAGAGTAGCAGTTCAGGCAAAAACCTATAATTTTTCTTCTAGAGGTGAAGAATTTCTTCCTTCTACAAGATAGTTTAAATAACTAATATGCTTGAAAGAGGTAATACTCTGTCTGGATTTCATTCATATCAATATGTTGAAGAGGATCAGAATATGCCACTTTGGATGAGATGAAGGTAAAACAGCACACAAATCACACTGACTAGCTTAAAACTGTTCTGTTCCCTTAAAGCGGATTGGTAATTAATGCAATCTTTGAGTTATTTTACAGAGCTAATATTGAGCATATGCCACCCTGGTCTTCAGGATGAACTCAGAACCAAGAATCTTCAATCTATGAACTCAAGTAACAGAACTATGCCTACTAGATACCTTTAGGAAGTGAGAAGTACTTCAATAAGGATGATCGGTGCCTAGACCAAAAATGAGCAAATATAAAACCGACCATCAAATTCTACCAGCTTGGAATTCCTTTGTGCTTTCTCTTGCTCTTCAGCCCTACACCATAATTGGCTAAGATCCAAAACCCTCCAATCAAAACTTGTCCTGCCAGCATTACCTCACGCTTTCCCTAACCCTTTAAACTTGTCCAGACCCCAATCAGGGAGATGGATTTGAGCAGTGCCTCCTGTCTCCCGTGAGTCAACTCAGCAGCAAATAAATAGTTCTTTCTTTTCTCAAAGTTCAGTGTTATAGTTTTGGCTCCTATTTCACATGGGGCAGTGGACCCTTGCTCAGTAACGAAGGCAACTGATAAACAGCAGATTTAGGAAATGCTCTCGGCCCTCCCCTATTCTATCTAAAAAAAAATGCAGGATATAAGTTTCCCTTTATAAAAGTAACATAAATTTGTAAAGGTGTCTTCCTCTCCAGTACCAGGAGGAGGACTCTTAATCACCAGAGATGGCTCTTATCAATACAAAACGCACTAACTTGATTATGCATCATCAACCTTGCTAAAAAGCTCTTTTCTTCCATTAACTTCCCCCTTATATTCACCTTTTCACAATTTAATGCCACAAGAAGCCCAAATTCCTTTTTCTTTCTCTTGTCACTTCTCCTCATTTTGTCACTCTTTGTTAAAATGGTATATAAACCCCAGCCATAACCGTTTCTTTGGGTCTTCACTTCTTTTCTATCCAGGCTTCCTTTTTCACAGTAATAAACCTTTTCTCCTATTTATCTGTCATTTTGTTTTTCAGTTTAATTTGCATTGCCCCTGGTACTGAACCCAGTGAGAGCAGAGGAATGACCAAAAGCACTGTCTTTCTTCTAACAAGTTCTGATAGGCAGTGGAATGTGAGTCAAAGAGCCGAGAAATCAGGATGGTAAGGGAGTTGGGGACAACAGCATCAGGATGGAAGTGGAGGCAGAAGCTGAAGCAAAGGAATCTCAAATCAACATCTCTCATTTCAACAGTTTGCCTAGGGCAAATGCTTTTAGGGATAACCAAATAGTTCAAAATTTGGATTTTACCAGCCACCTCCATGATATCTATTTGATTTTTTTACCCAAAGAGCTCAAGACAAAAATAAATAACAGCTAACAGACTCAAATTGTACTGTTGAACAAGAAATGAATTTATTCTTACTTTGCCAATTGGCTTCTCAATCAGAGAGCTTGAAAAGCAGACTGGAGTTACGCTGCCGTACATCGAAGTTTTCCATTGCTGTTCCTATAAGAAAGGAAACACACAGAGAGAGAATTCGTGAACTTGGCTGGCTGTCCTACTGTATGGAGCCATTTCCTTACTTCTCATGATAGTGCCTAAAGCACTTAACAGTTGTCACTTGAAATACCTGAGTCAGCATTTTCCCAATCTGTGCAAACTCATTTAACCTTGTGCAGGGACATATTATAAAACCATTTATGACATGTTGAAGGAATTCATACACACATGTTGGCAAAAATGCAGAATATTTTCAGCCTAATCTGTTATCTTCATAGAACACAGATCAGACTATGTGAATTTTTTAAAAAAATAACTTTACTAATACCTCACTGCATATAAACACTGACCACACTTAAACTTCTGGTTTTCAAATCTTTGATTCTATATGGAATAACAGCCAATGTTCTCTACCTGTTTTTTAGAACCCTGAAAAATGTGACTCTTTCCCACTTTTTTGGCTTCAGCTTCAGTTCTGTACCATGATTTAATCTAAACTGTAAGACATATTTGGTCAATGCGTTTTTTTTTTTTTTAACAGAGTCTAGTCTATGTTTTTGTTTTTGCTGTTCCCATTTCCTAAAATATCCTTTCCTCAATATGTGCCTATGATTTCTTACCTGTGCTTTATAATACCCAGCTCAGATTTCCTAAGAAATGTTTTGCTGTCTTCCTCCACTTCTGACTAGAGTCAGAATAACCTTCCTACCATAGGATCCATGTGCAATTATTAAAGTACTAATACTCTCTGCTGGGAATGTGAGCAATGGAGGACAGGACTCATGTCATAGTTATCTCTGGATCCTTCACGATCCGACATGTGTCTTACATATTGCTGTGGTCTGAAGGTTTATGTCATTGAAAAGTCCTCATGTTGAAGTCCTAATCCCCAAGGTAATGGTGTCAGGAGATGGGGCCTTTGGGATGTGATTAGGTTGTGACGGCAGAGCCTTTAGGAATGGGATTAATGTCCTTAGGAAAGAAATCTCAGAAAACTTGCTTGCCCCCTTCCCATGTGAGGATACGATGAGAAGTCTATGACCTGGAAAAGGGTCCTCACTCGACCATATTGGCCCCCTGGTCTCAATCTTCCAACCTCTACAACTGTGAGAAATACATTTCTGTTGTTTATAAGCCACCCAGTTTGGGGTGTTTTGTTACAGCAGCCTGAACAAACTAAGACATACATACATGTAGGTCTTTTCTATTTAATGACTCTTCCTTTTGTCAGTGGAATCTTTCTTTATGTAGTCACTAATTTTTAAACACCTCACCAGATCTGGCTCTCTCCAATCCCCAGCTCTCATTCTCACTACACACACTTTTCACCCTCTTTTAGGTTTGTTGGAGGAGACAACAAAAGGCTTGTTATTGAAAAAATAAAAACTTAACTATAGGTACCAATAACCCCATAAAATGAAAATGACCTTTAAAATTGAATCCGCTAGTATTGACCCATCCCCACCTCCTGCTGTCCATTAATTGGCCATGCTTCTTGAGTGAAAGAAAGATTTTTTTAGTGGTCTTAGCAAAGGAATAAGGTATGACCCTCTGGAATCTCTACCCCTGCTGTTACTAATTATCTTACCCTGGTCAAATTACTTGTACTTTCCACTAGGGTGGCCCTGCCTGTAAATGTGGTTTGTGTTATTTACACACATCTTGCAGGGTATTTTGAGACTAATTGTGAAGATATCTGTGGCCTAGAAAGGCAAAGCGCAATTCCTGGGGAAGAGGCCCTGCAGCTTAGTCTCAGGAGAAGCTATTCAAACCTCTAGCTTCTTCCCATCATCTGAAAATAGGAGTTATGGCTGGATTCTGGGTGACGTCAATTTCTATCCATTAGGAGTTAAAATGAGACCAGCAACTCATTTCACAGGTCATGTTCCAGCCATCAAAGTTTAATTACTATTAAACCCCATTGGCTTAGGTCCCTAACATATTAGTGAATGCCTGAATAAAAGTTCCAAAGGATCCATTTACCAAAGCCCACCTCTCCAAGATAAAAAGACATTGAATGGCACCAGGGTAAAGGCCAAAATACATCTTCTTGAGACTGCAACTTTTTTTTAAACGAAAATAACAGGTTCCGTGTTGATGATCAGGACACATGATTATGTTTCGAGGAAGTCAATCCGCAGATGCAGTAGATGAATCTGAAGAACTCTGCCCTTTACTCTGAGGCTGGTCTGGTTGCTATGACAACATGTAACTAGTTTTCTTAGGTTGTTGTGCAGCCTGATTTTCTTTAGACTAAAGATTCCCTTGATATGTTTGCACTGAGTGTTCCTAAACCTAAAAACAATGCAGCAATTGCAAAACATACATTTCTCACTCCGAAATTGTTTGGTGGGGAAATATGTGATGATTCTGGGCCATACATAAAAAGGACTTTCTGAAAAACATGGGTTCACATGTAAAACAGAGTAGTGAGGGTCATGTTGTTATTACTAAGTAGGGTTTCCCATTCCAATCACTTCTCCTCATTTCAGGCTTTTCACACAGGGTTTTGTTGCTGTTGCTTGGGTGGCTGAGTTACTGGGTGGCTGGTGTTAACTACTGTTCCAAATCTAACTCACCATTTGCTAAATGTGGAGATGGGAGTACTGAGGATGAATTTGGACAAAGTGAAATAATAGGGAATTAGAGAAAAGGTAAGTCAGCCATCCTCTCCAGCTCTCTACAAAACGAGGACAATATTGCCCCCTTATCTTTTTCCCATAATAACTTCAGAACACTCCTGAGAAGCCACAGAACTGCTCAGAGATCTCCACATAAAAGGTACCTGGTGTTGCTTTTCTAAGATTGGATTCCTAAAAGGAGACCAAAGAAGTGGTTAAGGCCTTGAACTATAATTACAACCCTCAGTGTTTATCCTGGTGCCTGAAGTATAAGAGCAAACTCCTGGTGCAAAAGGACAGAAATAATCTAGGATTCTGATGAAGAAGGACTAGGTAGACTCAGCTAGATAACTGAGCAGAGGGATCCATCCAGGTGGCATCTGCTTAAGGGCACATCACTGGGCAGCTCAAACATTTCAATAACTCTGAAGGAAAGAATGCATTCTCTGTCAGAAATCTGGATTTTATATTCCGCAAAAAATATGAACATTGATGCCTATCAACTGCCAGCTCTTCCTCCCCACACCTTGGGACCAGAATCAATGTGTGCTGTTTTGAAACAGAAGTAGATTCTACCTTAAAGATCGCCAACCCTTTGTCCAGCCTCAACCTGTCACCTATTACTGCACCTTCATCTGTAGAGCACTTTTCAAAAACTGCTAACACAACACTTTATTTGCCCCTCACAAAAGCCACAAGCTGTTTCTAAGACCTAGGATGTAGAAGGAGCTATGGCAGTTCAAACATTCAGTGGGAAACAAGGAAAGAGAACGTTCCTGAGAAAGGATGTGATACTTATCATTGCTACTGCTCTGGCCTCTGTTCTTTCTAGCCCCTCAACCCATTGACTGAGGCCAACCAATAGGGCTTGGGGCCTGCCCCACCCATCTCAACTGCTGTTCCTCCCCTGCAAGGGTCAAGCACACAGACTGAGAGGTGAGGTGGCCTTGGGAAGGGAGGAGGACTGGGTGGAGGGCAATTAAATGTTGACTCACTCAGGCTTGACCAGACTTCCTCCTTTTTTCCACACTCCAGTACAATTTTGGTGAACTTAAGTAAACTATGCATACTGCTATGCTTTCCTGCTTCCTTTTGGGTTATTATCACAGACCTACACCAGCTCCGGTATATGAAAATCCCCTCCGCTCAAAACTTGAGAACAGAAAATGGGTCACAGGGGAGAGCGCATGCAGAAGCATTCCAATTATTTAGTTTTCTGGGCAGAATCCTGCTAGACCCTGACCCACTTATATATTCTTCAGCACCCTCAGTACCCATTTCCTTTAAATGCTCCACTAAATATTTGCATTTAAATTTCTATTTCTTGGATGTTTTACATGCTGATTTAAAAAATGTCCCTTGTGCTTTTTCCTTCTTTCCTAATGTTTTATGCATCTTCAGTTCCACCCACACCTACCACAAGGCTACCATCACACACACACAAAAAAACATTAAAACAAGTGTTTTTGAAACACTCATGAACATTAATGGGACTTCTGAAAGAAAGGGGGCACTCTTGTCTCTGAGCTTTCTGCTAGTCTTTATCCAAATGTGTGTATATTTAGCTACAACATCACTTTGCAGCACACTCACACATTTTCCACTTAACATCACGTTACATTATTTTCTGTATTGTTACGGAGTCTTCGGGTTTATAATATTTAGTGACTACATAATGTTCCATATATAGGATAGAGTATAATGTACTTGATATCTTGATAATTATTTTGATTATTTCCATTTTTCCTTTTTTTTGAATTTTTAAAAACAGTTTTTTGATACAATTCACATACAATAAAATTCACCCACTTAAAGTGCTCAATTCAATGTTTCTCAGTATACTCACAGAGTTTCGCAGCCATCCACCACAAGGTAATTTTAAAATATTTTTGTTCTCTGCCAAAAGAAACCCTTTACCTATTAGCAGTTATTCACCATCTCTCTTGTCCCCTCTCCCAACTCTAGGCAATCACTAGTCTACTTTCTATTTTTGCCAATTCAGTACACTTTATAAAAAATGGAATCATACAAAATGTGGTCTTTTACAACTTTTGTTTGGCGTAATATTTCCAAAGTTTATCCACGTTGTAGCATGTATCATTACTTAATCATTTTTCATTGCCAAAAACATTCCATTGAATGGATAAACTACTTTAAAAAAAAATCTTTTCATTCACTTGAGTTGTTTCTACTTTGGGGCCATTATGAATAAGGTACCTATGAACATTCATGTACAAGTTTTTGTAGGGGATATATGTTTTCATTTTTATTGGTTATACATATAGGGATGGAAGTGCAAGATTGTAAGGTAACTCTATATTTCACATTTTGAGGAACTACCAAACTGTTTTTCTTTGTAATACCTATAGAAATAAACTTTTTTTTTGTCTTTTGAATCACTCTTTAGAATGTATTTCCAGGAGTGAGGTTCCTGTGTCAAAGATATAGATTTTTTTATGGTTCTTATTACTCAGCATCCAATTATTGCTTTTCAAAAGAATTAGACTGGTTTATGTAGCTACCACTTAAATATATCATATAGGTTTGCATGTATGTATACACACATGACTCCTTTTTCTTTACAGCAAATTTATGAGGAAGATGCCACAATTAACCTCATATTTATAGATGAAAAACTTAAGTCCATAGAGGTTAAGTAACTCAGTGTCAGATGACCAGCTAAAGCAATGAAACACCCTTTTTATGGGCTTCATTGGCTTAAAGTGTCTGTACCCAATAGGTCCCTGGTTTCAATGAGTAATTGCTGACTACGTCTCTATCCTGTAATTTCTTCAGCTTGTGTCACAGTGAAACAATAAGCACAGAGTCACATGCACAGGATCAAATTTTAGCCCCATAACTTAATAAATTTGAGATCTCAAGTAAGTTGCTGAATCTTGCTAAGCCTCAGTTTCCCCACACATAAAACAAGATGATACCTACATCATAGGCTTATCTGGAGGATTTAAATTAAAATTTGGGTCAGCCAAAGAAACCTATATAATAAGCACTAATATTACATTTCATGTTAATGATATATTTTATTGTGATTCTTTCTTGGTGCTCTCTTCAGAATGAAATATCAAGTATCAATGAATCTCTATTATAATTTTTATTTATTTATTTTTATTTTTATTTTATTAATTTTTTTTAATACACCTACAGCACCCTGTCTTCCTAAGTGGTCTCCCATCCAAGTACTAACCAGGCCCAATCCTGCTTAGCTTCTGAGATCAGATAGGATTAGGCATGTTCAGGGTGGTATGGCTATAGACAGCTATTGTAATTTAATAAATAGATTTCCTCCTCTACTATCCATTGAAAATTATCCTCTGAGTACTATCACTTAACTCTGTGCAAGTTTATAAGAATTTTTATATAAAAACATTGATAAGTAATATAAAGGTTTATTAAAACGTTTCAATAAAAGTTGACAATTATAGATTTTGACAATTATAAAAGGTATAAATAGGTTACTTAGAAGTTTATTACATGAGTTTAAATAGGTATATTTATTATTTAATTTAAAATATATTAAAAACTTTCCATTATAAATCATAATTATAAATTTTAATTGTACTTAAAGTAAATCATACAAAATCTATAAAACAAGAAAATATTTTAAATATTTTTGAAGAGTAATTATGAGTTAATAAAATAAGCATAGGCTCATAAAAGTAAATGCTTTTAAAATAAATATATGCCTGGTTCTGAGGACCTTGTAAATAATATAGTGATATAGTGGAATGTAAATGATATAGTGGAATGAGCCCTGACCTCCTATTCTAAAGATGTGAATTTGAGAATGGCTTTAACACTCACTTGATATATGACCTCTTTGAGGTTCCATTTTTTTTTAGCAATAAAAAGTACAGTATATAATTTTTTCTTTTTTTTTTTTTTTAAGATCAAATAAGGCAATGTATCTGAAAACATTCAACAATACAAAAAATTATACATCTCTTTGGACAGTCAAAACCAAGACATGATCATTATACTATACAATGGTCCATTTACTTATATGATATGAACTATAAATTTTCTAGGAGTTCAGAAAATATATCAAGGAAAATGAAAATGGGATGTCATCTATCTGAACATGAGAAAACACCATGCAGGAGAAGAAATAGTTCTCCATAGTTCTGATATGTCACAGGAGGTCAATTTCATGCCCAAAAATGATCCCATAAGTATGCACTCTAGGAGGTCTAGATATAAAGGGATCATAAAGGAACTTTGAACAGAAGGAAGAGAGGGTGCTGGGATGCTGTAACCTGCATGTCTATAGATGGGGCCTGCTTGGAGACCTGCAGAAAATTCAGGGAAAGATATCAATGGGTAAGAGGCACATTATGGGATGAACTGTGTCTTCCCAAAATTCATATATTGAAGTCCTAACTTCCAGTACCTCAGAATGCAGAAGTCTGATGGGTGGCATTTTATATATCAGTACTGAGCAGGCCTTGGAGGTACTCAGGTGAATAAGATGCCATACCATCTTACCCTTAAGGAGCAATCCCAAGTTTAGTGGGGGAGAGAGGTAAACAAATAATATTCAAAAGAAGCAGTGCATAGGAAATATATAGGTATGTATGCAGAAGATGCAGTGGGAGCAGATGGAGGAGCATCCAGCCCAGCCAGGAGAGGAATTCGTGTGGCTGGGGGGCTTCCAGGAGGAGATGGTACAGAAGCTGAGTATAAGACAAACAAAAGTTAGGTAGACAAAGAAGTAGTGTGGGGCAGGGAGTGGGGGCAGGGCCTAGAATACGAAAAGAGGTTTATGGTGTTTCAGAAAATGGAACTACTGTGAGCACAAGAAGTATGAAATAAAAAGAAGTGTTAAATTTGTACGTAAACCACAAATAATTTAGTGCTGTTAGATCTTACAAAGTGAGACATTGGTGGTGAGAGATGGGGCAGGAAAGGTAGGCAGGAAGCATACGATTCTTTTAAACAATGTTCAAATGGGTTACTGGGTCAGTAGATGGAAGCATGCATTTGAGATGAGGAAAAACTGTAAGCTAGGCAACTATTTAGGCTGCTGCTGTCACAAACCAGGAAAGGTAGGCTAATGCCTGAAAATCTGGACTAGCAAAGTAGAAGAAGAGCTAGAAAGACAGATTTAAGAGTTGTAATTAAAATCTTCAGAACTTACATATTGCTTGAAAATGGAGGTTGAACGATTACTTGCAGGTTCATAGGAAGGAAGTGGAAATGAGAAGTATACACTCTTGATAGGACTCCAAGGGAAGGAAGGACACAGTAAGGGTGCAGGTGAGGTGCAAAGAGGGAGAGCTCGTTTGCACCAAAGTGTGCTAGGGCATCAGAAGGCACAAAGAGCACTCACTGCTTAGCAGCTCTGATATTAAATGTAGCATTCTTTGATATAAATTTTGTACTTGATTTTAGCCTTAACCTGCCTTTGCATCTCAATTTGAACTTTTCGCTGCTGTCAAAATTTTCTGCTCTCTCCCCTGCATATATTTTGCTTATTTATTCCTCAATTTTTTCTCACACCTTTGCTTCCCCTTCTCAGAGAACCGGGATCCACCACCTACTAGCTTTAGAAACATGGGCAAGTTGCTTCACCTTTCCAAACCTTAAACTTCCTCATATAGAAAGTGAAGATAATGATAATGCCCATCAAATAAGGTTGTTGTGCAGATTAAATGAAAAACAAAACAAAACAAAACACCAGGATCCCACAGAAGCACAAGGAAAGAAGCTCTAATCTGGAAAGGGGTGAAGGTTAGGGAAATCAGGAAATATTCACAAAAGTGGGAACCTCACTTCTATCTACTTTCACTCATGAACAACTTCTCCTTGAACTTCTAGAAGATTCTCTGTTCTTGCTCTCCTCAGATCTGCTCTCCGCACTACAACGAGAGACTGAGAGATCTTTTAAAAAGTAAACTGAATTGTAATCCTCCTGCTCTACTTCTTTCCTACTGAAACCAAACACTTCAGAGGTTTTCTTAGATGCAAACTAAAATTTCATATTGGCCTATGAGGCCCTTCTTGGTCAAGCTTCTTCCTGCCTCTCCTTACTCAATTGAACCAGTTTCCTCCTTTTGGTGTCTTGAATGTCAGATTCTCTTCTGCCACAGAACCTTTGCTTATGTTCTTCTCTCCTCCAGAAAAACGCTCTCACCTCTGGGCATCCCACTCAACCTCCTCACTTCCCTTTCTCCATTACTCCAATGCTCCCTTTAGTATGCAGCTTGACTGTAATTTCCACTAGGTTATATTTGCCATCTTCTATGTTATCATCCCACAAAGCATTTCTTTGTGACCCTTATCACGTTATCATTTATTTAGGCATTTTTTACATATACTTGTGTGGTTTTTAATAAGAAAGTTCATATTATTTGTCTCCACTCCCCACGACTCTAAGCTCCTCAAGAGTCCAGGACCTTCTCTATTCTTATCCATTACTGTGTCCTCAAACTCTATCACAGTACCTGGCACTTAACAAATATTTATTGAGTAAATAAATAAATAAATAAATAAATAAATAAATAAATAGGTAAATGAACAAATAGATGAATTCCTAAGGTGATTCTTAAAGACAAGAGAGGGACAGGCAAAGAAAATGGGGTAGAGTTTTCCAGGCAGTAGGTTAATACTCATATATAGAGAGATAAGAGAGCAAATAGTGTTGGATAATTGCATATAGGCTGCCTAGGAGGCTAGAGAGATGAGCAGGGCCAAACCATGAAGGACCTTGATTATCATGAAGATATGAAAGAACCAGCAAGATATTTAGGCAAGGAGCACCTGGACTGGCTATATACTCTGTAAAAACCACTTTGGTATAGTAAAGAATATAGTACAAGAGTGTGAGGCTGGAGGCCCAGAGATCAGGCAGGATCTTGAGAGCTGAAATAAGGTGGTGACATTTAGGAATACAGAGAAGAAAGTAGATTGAAGAGAGTCAATCTATTGTCCTCATCACAGATAATTGTTGAACAATATTAAAGTCTTTTTTAAAATATATATATTACTTGGTTCTTTGCTTGTGCTTAGTGAATGCCCTTACTCCATAGTGTGTGTGTGTGTGTGTGTGTGTGTGTGTGTGTGTGTGTGTGTGTGTGTGTAGTCTTGATACTGAGTTAGTATTGTGTCTTTGTGTTCCCAAATAAAAGAAAGGAGTGGCGGTGTCTCTAAAGTTTGGGTGGGGGATAGAAAGGTGCCAATTAAAGGTATACAAACTTGCACATTGATTGGGGATGCTAAGGTGTGATTTTATTCCATGATAAACATAGTAAAGTGAAAGATATCTTAATTTTCTTTCCTTGAAGCTAAAAGATTTCTCAGAGTTACTCTAATATTTTTAAGATGTATAGTCAAATTTCCAAACAATGTAGCCCTTAACTAGTCATCCAAAAAATTTCTTCTGTTACTAGAAATTGAGTGAGGTCGGTTGGCATAATTCTCCCAGGGAGCAGAGAAGTGGTGCAGTTTCAAGTGCAAAGGTTAAGGATATTCCATCCCCTGATCGTCTGCACTTAAATTTCTTTTCTAGGGAAAAGACATTCATTCTACAATTAATAGACTTATCAGGGTGATCACTTCAGAAGATATACAAGAGTCTAATCACTAAATTGTACACCTAAAACTAATATACTATTGGATATCAATTAAAATATTTTTTTAAAAAATCTAAAAAAGGGATTTAAAAAATAGGAAAAAGCTTAATGTGTAAAATTCTGTGGGAGAGATGACATGTTGGTTTTAATTCAAGGTAAGAGAAAAAATGACTGAGGGAGAATAATCTCTTAAGATCAGGTTTTGACAGGAAATAGTGCAAAGAGAAGTAACCAATGATTGCAACTGAAATGGGGGGTGAAGTGGAGTACCTGACACTGTGTCTGCCCCAGCACTGGGTTTTGGGGTTCCCAGATCACATATTCTATGCTACAGTGATAAATGAGTCAAAAGCAGCCCTCCCCATTTTATTCTCTACTTTAAAATAGAAAACAAATTCTTAAAAATATTGTCCACATTATAGATTCTATACTATGTTATTCATATATTTTTAGGTATTTAAATGTGATTATGGTTATAATTCTCAGAAACAGAAACAATGTTATATGATAGGAGTTATTGACTCGCTAATAGATGAGCTCCTTCTGATGACAGGAGAGCCCTCTCTGGGCTGGACTTTAGAATAAGACCAGAGGTGACATCTACTCGAATGTGCCCAGGGAAGCATCTGGTGTGGGATTCATGGCAGAGCATTGCATGTTCATTTACATTTCAATTGTTAAGTCAGCTGATTTTCCTTATTAGATATGAGCGATTATCCAAACTGCATTCCAATTGAAAAAGACAGAATTCAATATCAAAAGATTTGGATTTAAGATTTTTTTGATTCCTCGAAAAGAAAGTAAAGATACTCTTATATTTTTTCTTCACTGCCCTATGCAACTCAGCTCTGTTATGAATGGCCACTCTAGTCAGACACAATGATAAAGGTATTTTTGACGTTGTCTTAAATTCTCAAAGTAATACTCCACATGAGATAAAGTATATGAGCATGACTTGCAAACCAGAACATGCAGAACCACACAAATGTTAGGTTCTCTCAAACAAACAAACAAAAAGAAAAAGAAAAAAGGTAAAAAGAAAAAAGAAAAAGAATTTACAAGAATGTAAGCCAAGGACATTTTTATCTGAAGTCATATTATAAAAAGTAAAAATAAAAAAGCAGATACATTTTAGGACATGGAGTTACCTCTGCCACTTGTCTCTTAATGGGTCTGACTTTCCTCTCACATTTCAAGGCATCAAGGCAGTCCGAGGCTTTCCCAGACCTCTCAGGTCAAGCACGATGCAAGTTTTCTCTACCTCCTTTGGGACAATGGTCTCCTGCTCAACAACCTGGAGGCCAATCAAGGCTGCATCCAAGTGGAAACTCCACTCAGTCATTGTTCTGAAGGAGGCCACTATCCTAATTTCGAACGCCATCGGTTCCGCCTACCCTGATCTTGAACTTTATATACATGAAACTATATAAGATGTATTCTTCTGGTTCTGCATTCTTTTCCTTAACATTATGTTTTGAGATTTATCATGCCATTGTGTATGTCTATAATATAATATTACTGTGTAGTATTCCATTCTGTGAATATGTAATAATTTATCCATTTCTCTGCTGCTGAACATTTGTATTGTTTCCAGTTTGGGGCTATTACACATAATACTGCTATGAATATCTTTACCCATGCCTTTTGGTGAATAAAGGTATATTTTTTATACATGGCATATAGCTGGGAGTAGAATTGCTAGATCGTAGACTCTACATATACGGTATTCAATTTTAGTAGACAATGTCAACTAGTTTTCCATAGTGGTTGTTCTAATATGCACTTCACCAAATTTATACTTTCTCTAGCAGTATATTTTAATACATTTGTTTTTCTGTTTATATTAGCCAGAGCTGGTTTCTGCTGCTTGCAAATAAGAACTTCACAAGACATGTGAAAAACTTGGAGAGAAGTATTATAGGTTGAGAATAGCAAGGAGAAAGGCTCTGAAGCCATTATATAACTACCTTGTATTGACTATTTACTAAGCAAATACAGTGTCTAAATGTTAACACACGGATAGATGATAGACAGATGATAGATAGATAGATAGATAGATAGATAGATAGATAGATAGATAGATAGATAGATGATAGATAGATATAGATAGATAAATAGACAAATAGATAGATAGATAGATAGATAGATAGATAGATAGATAGATAGATAGATAGCCATACATACTTGACAGTTGTCTGCTAGGTGCTGTTATTCAAAACCCTATGAAGTAAGTATGATTTACATTTATACAGATTGGGAATCTGACATTTAATAAATTGAGATAAGTTGGTTAAGATCATCTATATATAATGATAGCAGGATTTGAACTCAAGGCTTCAAAAACTATGCTGCTCACCAGTATACCATACTGAGATTGCCTTTTTTATGGCCAAGAAAGGAGTTAATTAATTTAGTAAGAGTATTTAGAGCAGATTTTGTTGGCTCTAAATGACATCAAACTGCACCAACCATTTTCCAGGGTTCTTTATTTTCCCAAATATTTGTGTAGAGCACCCTAGGCAAAATGGTGAATGTGTCGTGAGAAGAACATTCCACAGAGTGGAGAGCATGACAAATTGTTTACTTATATTCTTCAGTTATGGCAGCTACTGATACTGCATTCCAACTCTGCTAAAAGGAGAGTCTTATTTAACTCATATTTATAAAACGTTGTGTATCCCTCTATAACACTGCTAGGTCATAAAAAGCGATGTTTCTTCACTATCTACCATCAAGTCTTTCTTTAAAATATGCTACTTTTTTCACAGTGAGTACAGAGTAAAGAAGGAACACATATTTGTTTGTTATGTTTCATTTTATTTCATTCTTACAGATAAATACTAAATTTGAACCAGCTTATCAAAATACTGAACTGATTTAATCTTCGAGAATTTTACACATTGTTAGACTGATGTGTTTTGGTTGGTTGGTTAGTTGGTTTGTTAGTTGGTTGGTTGGCATGTTGCTATTGTTATGTTGGTGATAGTTTTTGATGTTTGATTAGCATCACATATTACTGGTCCATGGCCCCTGATAAATGCTTTAGAGATTTTATTCAAATAAAGAGGATTACTTCCTTGGGTGGAATTTCCCTCAATTCTTTTTTTTTGTAGGTTTCTATTTTTCTAAAATGTAGATAACATTAAAAGAAAAAATTGTAATTTAATAGCTTTGGCACACACTAAGGGCATTTCTGTATATTGTGTAGCTGCAATTACAGTCATGTCACAACAAAAGGCAACACTGGAATTCTCTTAGAAATTGGTAGTAACAATGAACCCCTAAGAAAAGACTTCCCTTGGCCAAATAGAGAAGGGTAGAGTGGGACAATAAGAAGAGTTGAAATATTTTCTCTTGGCTGCTTATTTGATTACATTGTTTCCTAAACCAATTCTATTTTGAACACTCTTTTCTAAAAATTACTATTGAGCAGAGAGTTACAGTATCATCTGCTGCCTGCTGCTTATAATTGACAAGTGATTATGAAAATTTTCTAGATGAAAATTGTCTAATTAATCAGCCTTGAAGAGAAGTGAAAACTGTGCCCTCCATTCAAATGCAAAGATCGTTTTAGTGTTGGTACTTTCTATTTTTGTAACTTGGGCTGAGGGGACCACATGCACACCAGCTGCTACTCTCACTGGGACCACTACAGTTTACAGAATGTGGGCAGCTGACTCCATACATTACACCAGGTGAGCCTGAACACTTTTATGTACTTCATCTTCAGTCACATTCACAGCAGGGAAACACCTTCCCATTGTCAGGGAAAGGCAGCCTCTTCTAGAGAAGGGCAGACATGCAACAGATGCAAAGTCCACCTGTACAACACCAGGAAAATGTAAACCCCAGTAATAGTATTCAAGTAACACTTTCTCCAATCCTCAATACTCTGAGTGGACAATTTATTTTTCTGAGTGTTTCTACCATTTAATTTATAATCATAAAAAAATAAAAAAGATGAAACAAAGGTGTGCTTGACAGTTAAAGATAAATTGAGGAAGAATTAAGATCTTGATGGAGAATAATCCATTTAGGCTCTGAATTTTCTTAAAAAAAAATCCACCTAAGAAACTCAGAGATTGAGCCAGCAGTGCTCGTTTGGAACTTGGTATTTAGGTTGGTTTCACCTGCCAATCTGGTGTTTAGTTTTTCTGAGTCACCCTCCATCTAATTCCTTATTCCCCAATGTATGATTTTAATAGATTTTCTTTACTTAAAGTCTTGAAAAATGTTAAAAATACAAATAAAACATGGCAATGCAATCATTATATTCTTCTTAGCATTCTTTTTAATATCAAGATTTACCCTTTAATGTTAGTGTATGTATACAAATAGTAAAATGAAAAGAAAAAAAAGTTGATTCACCTTAATTTATCATTACATGTGGTCTATAGCTGGACTCTACTTTACCTGGCATGATAAGAACTAAAAATTTTTAGTACCTAAACACCAAATAAATGAGAGTGTAACAGAAAGCATTACAATAGAATTCATAGAGTAAGGAAGAATTGCTTTATCGATTTTTATCCTGGAAACTCCCACTGCTCTTTGGCTGAATTTGAACTCTGGTCTCTATGAAATCTATTTGTTTTGGCTGAAATTTGGAACCTAGCTAAGGTCAATATTAGTCTTATCATTAACTAAGCACTCAGCTTAATATTAAACCTTGTAACAGATTGAGAGGATTTACTCGCTTGGTTTCTTTTTAAAGGTGCCATTTACACACTTGAAATGTAGCTCTGAATTGTGTTCATTTAATGAAAATCATGTGTCAGATGCAGATGTTTACTTGTTTTTTGTTATCTATAATGTCAGTCCAATGTATGTGTTGGAGAATTCTCATTCTCTGAGCCTAATTTTATTTTAAAATAGGCTACACGCAGAGCAGCTATAATCTGTAGCCATCCTCATTTGTTTCAGTCTTCTGAAGTGTGTATATGTGTGTATACAAATAAAAATGAAAATGAATAGAAGAAAGCTAAACGAATCAAGACAGTATGATAATGGCAAAAAAAAAAAAAAAAAAAAACAAGAAAGAAAGAAAGAAAGAAAGAAAGAAAGAAAGAAAGAAAGAAAGAAAATCAGTGGAACAGAATAGAGAGCCCAGAAATTTGACTCACACAAATATACTCAACTGATCTTTGACAAAGAAGCAAAGGCAATACAATGAAGCAAAGATGATCTTTTGAACAAATGATGCTGGAACAACTGGACACCCACATGCAAAAAAAAAAAAATGAATCTAGACAGTGACCTAATGCCCTTCACAAAAATTAACTCAAAATGGATCACAGACCTAAATGTAAAACACAAAACTATAACATTCTAAGAAGATAACACAGGAGAAAACTTAGATAACCTTGGGTATGGTGATAACTTTTTAGATGCAACATCAAAAACATAATACATAAAAGAAATAATAAGCTGGACTTCATCAAAATTAAAAATTCTGTCCTGTGAAAGACAATGGCAAGAGAATGACAAGCCACGGACTGAGAATATATTTGCAAGACTCATCTGATGAAGGACTGTTATCCAAAAAATATAAAGAACACTTAAAATCCAACAATAAGAAAATAAACAACCAGTTTTAAAAATGGGCCAAAGACCTTAACAGACACCTAACCAAAGAAAATACACAGATGGTAAATAAGAAAAAACATGAAAAGATGCTCCACAGCATACGTCATCAGGGAAATGTAATTAAGACAATAAGATGCCAGTACATACCCATCAGAATGGCCAAAATCTGGAACACTGACAATACCAAATGCTGGTGAGGATGTGGGGCAACAGAAACTCTCATTCATTGATGGTGGAAATGGAAAATGGTACAGCCTCTTTGGAAGACAGTTTGGCAACTTCTTACAAAATAAAATATACTCTTATTGTATGAGTCAGCAATCCTGCCCCTTGGTATTTACCCAAGGGAGCTTAGAACTTATATACACACAAAAACCTTCACGAACATGTTTATAGTAGCTTTATTCATAATTGTCCAAACCTAAAAACAACAAGATGTCTTTCAGTAGGTGAATGGATAAATAAACTGTGGTGCATCCAGACAATGAAATATTATTCAGCACTAAAAAGAAACAAGCTATCAAGCCATGAAAAAGACATGAAGAAACCTTAAATGCATATTACAAAGTGAAAGAAGCCAATCTGAAAAATCTACGAACTGTATGATTCCAACTATATGACATTCTGGAAATGGCACAACTATGGAGACAGTAAAAAAATCAATAGTTGCCAGGCATTCGGGGAGGGGATGAATAGTAGAGCACAGAGGATTTTTAGTGCAGTAAAACTACTCTGTATGATACTACATGATGATGGATACGTGTTATCATGTTATCATTCGTCCAAACCTATAGAAGGCACAACACCAAGATTGAGCTCTAAGCTAAACGGTATACTTTGGGTTATTACGATATGTAAATATAGGTTCATCCCTGGTGGTGCTAATGGGGATGCTATGCATGCGTGGGGGCAGGGGGCATCTGAAAAATCTCTACAAGTTACTCTTGATTTTGCTATGTACCTAAAACTGCTCTTAAAAAATAAAATACAATAAATAAATCAAAACAACTGGAAGGTTTTTAGTTTAACACTGAAGTGTTTAGCAGTGATTATCTCTAAATAGTCCTCATGGGGTCAGGAATTCTGTTTCACTCACTGTTTTATCCTTAGCACCTACCATTCTGGCTTATACAAAACAGGTGAAAATGAACACATTCTTAAGTCTTTGTTGCTATGTTGCATTGTATGCATTTCTACATTTTATAATTTTTTTTTTACAATGAACGTACATTTGTAATAGTAAAAAAATGTTATTTTTATAATGTTTAATATTCTACTTCTTTTACTTACATGAACCAATTTGTCAACTAGTCTAACCAGAGATTAAAATCAAAAGAATTTTAAGAGAAATAGGACTTCTTCCTTGTCTGCTTATACAACCACTTTCTGCAAACATTTCCCATGAGGAGCAGGGTGAATTTATGAAAACAGGAGTTGTTGACACTACACACAACTTCTCCTGCTAAGCTGAGTGTTTGAGGTCAGTGACTGAACTGGTATGATGGAATTTCCGTCATAATAAGATAAAAAACAAAATCTCTTGTCTTTAGAACATAGTAAGCACTTACTTTTCCTGCTTAATGGGGCCCTGAAGGTCAGGTACAGATAGACATTTCTATTGAGCAAGATGGATTCTGCTGGAGCAATTTCATGCTAATAGGAGATAAAATAAATTCCCTCTCAATGAGAGGAAAGGAAATGAGTACAGAGAGTGCTGGTTCAGATAGAAATTGTCATGACAGGCCAGAAAATCTTGATTGAATTACTTGGGGTCAATGACCACTTCTCGACATCTATGTGTGATTTTTTTTCCTTTTAATTTACTAAAAAAATGTTTGCATATATATGCAATAACATTTATATAATTATCATTTAGTTCTAACTCTGTATTTTAAGTCTTACTAAACCAAAAAATCAAACCCAAAAAGTCAATTCTGTCTTCTCCAAGAGCTTTTCATGTTAAATATTAGTGCTGGTTCCACAGCATTGGTCCCTGGCTATGACAGATGAGTGTGCTTACTGCAACTGGTTCTCCTCTCCTCTCTAAATATACAGGAAGACTTCCCAGCTTCCCCTCAGGTGATAATGGAGAAGGACGTGGTTATGTTGGAGAAAGTAGCAAGCTCTGAACAAACACACAGTTATAAATTATCTCTGTTCTCTCTTCTCTTGCAGCAGCAAACTCTGAAGTATCACGTTGAGGTGATGGCGCCTCCTGCTACCCAGCACTCCATATGTTGTGTTAAGTCACTGAGATTCAGGAGCTAATTTGTTACTGCAGCATGATGTAGCCTTTACTAATATTCTGGTAAACTTGTTTAAGACATATTTATGCACGACAAGAGGGGAAAATCCTCAAATGCAGAAATATATGCATGTCTCATTGTTGTTTCCAGAGAACACTCAGGTAGTATGTCAGAAAGTTAAGTGTTATAAAAATATATAAATCAGGAAAGGGGGATAGGGAACGTCAGGGGTGGGAAAGAGCTGCAATATTCCCAGTATTCATGACAATGCCTGGTGTCAAGTAAGTCTTCAGGGAATGAGAGCCAGAGCACTGGAGCATACTAACCATAATTGCATGAACCTCAGCTTCCCTTCACTTCTTGTCTTAGATTAGTCTAATACATCTGTGTATGTATTGCCTTGAGGACTTGCCCTATTTCCTCTATTGCCTAATAAAGTAGAAATGGCAGGTGGTAACCTCAGAAAAAAAATAGATTAGCCTCCATTAGAGATACTCCTTAGACTTTTTCTGTGATTGCTCACTGCCTTCTCCAATTTCAAATTGGTCTTGCTGAATTTTGCTGAATGTTGGTTTCATTTTTCCCTTACAAGACTACTCTTGGTTCTTGATACTCAGTAGTGATATTTAAACTCTCCCCTCCACCTCCCCCAGCCCCCAGTTAACTCTCAATTCCCCCTCAAGGACTTGACTCATTCCCAGAATTGGAGATGTCAGTTGATATCTGCTCACCTTTTTTCAGGAAATTTGAGGGAAATTTTTCCATCCTTAGCCCCTGATATCTAAGCAACTGCATTTTATATCACACAATGCTTTTTCTTTATTTCCCTCCTCCTACCCCCAACCAGGCCTCAGGTAATTAAGCTAATGGTGAGTATCTGAGCTAAGCTAATCCTTTGGCTTGATGGTATTTTTTAAAAAGATAAGCTAAGACCATGAAGTTCTCTGTCTCCTAAATTTAAATTAAGTCACGCAAACAGAGAATGGAAAGGAGTGGCATTAGTAGTTACCCTAGGACAATAAGCATAAACCCTAAACCTTCCCAGTAAACTGGCATACATGTTCACCTTCTTAAGGGCTTAAGAAAGGGAGTCAAGATTTTTTTCTATTGAGATGACTTCGCAGAAAATCAAAGATATTTACGCAGCTCTTTCACATTCGGTTTTTGCAACAATGCTGAAATAATTTCTATTCATGTCATCTGCCCCATTCCACACATGGGTCACCTGTGTTAATGAGTTCGGCATATTTATAACAGGAACATTTCTACCAGCTCTGCCTCCTGGGGTGGCTCCCAGGTTCTCACCTGCACCCTAGGACATTTCTGCTCAGGAATTTGTTCCTCTGGGCCCTTTGTCTCTGCAGCCATACTTCTCACACTACAGCTGCTGGCCTTTCTTCAGCCTCCTCAACGCGATGGCAGAGGCAGGTCCCAATCCCAGGTGCTGAAAAAAGTAAAGGGCCCCATGGAGTTGTTGGCTGGTGGATAAAGAGCAGTGTCTCAGGCTTTGCTGCTGGTACACATTCCTCTGGGTTGCTGCTGAATATGATTTAGGGGCTTAATGAGGGAGCCCTGTCGTGTTCACCACATGTAGGTTTCATCAGCGCAAAATTTCCCTCGGCAGATGAACACAGACAGATGCACATTTCCTTCTCCAATGAAATATTAAACACGACAGGTGTGTTACCCATCAGAAAAGCTGCATGTGTAACCCACAAGGTCTTCCCTACTCCTGTTCCTTCTGCTCAGCTGGGTTCTGGGAGGTGATATTCTTCCTGCAACACTGCTTAGGTATTCAGTTCCAAAAATTATGGCCAACAGTATCCTTGGGAAGACAATTTAAAGGCTTTTTGGCTTTAAATTAAGACTTCATTAAGATAATAAAATGTTTTCTTCGAGTTTATTGTTATTCTGCCTAAGGGATCTGTGGGGGAACACAGCATAAAAACTATGGAGAGAAAGATTCCCGTCACTATGGAAACAGATTTCATTTATTTTTATGGGCTGATTTCTAATTCCTCTCCCTGGGCAAAGCTTCCACAACTTCTGATGCTAAGAGATTATGCTCATTCAGAGAACATTGTGCTGCTTGGGGTAGAATTTCCTGTTTATTTGGGGAAAACAGAGGTAGAGCAGGAGGGCCCAATAAAGAGACAAAATGTATAAGAATATCTTTGAAAAGGATTGACTCCAATCAGAATAGTGAACTGATTGAAGTAAGGAGACTATATTCAGAATTCATTACCAATAGAGAAAAATGCAGCCCCCTAATAGTGACTAGTTTGACATCAATCCTTAAAGAAATGTAGAACATACAGACAGCAGGGTTCAAGAAGCACAACTTCGGCATGAGAGTCTATCTGCTGGCTATACTACGGTTATATATCCTACCTATGTATAGATATCATAAAGGGTGGCATTCTCTAGAAACCACAATTTGTTTTATGTCATTATTTTTAACTACTTGGGTCTTACTATTTGAAGAGTTTATATTCTTTTATGGAATGCCAAATTCTATCTCTTATGAGCAGTACTTTTATGGATATGTCACACTGCCCCCACTTCCACTATTAGTAAAATGGCAATAGCGATATATGGCAACTTCCAGGGACAAAGGAACACTGTGATTGATAGTTGCTATTATGCTGAACTCTCAGGCTGAAAAGTGTTGGGGATATAAATAGCATGTTGATGATATAACTCAATCTGCTTTCAGATATCCTGTGTTATTTATTTGCATGAAAATGACACTATGCCTGGTCATTCAATGTGCTGTGCAGCCTCACAAACTGAGGGTGGCCAATCGCAGACTTTTGTGTCAGAATTTGGTCAAGGTTCTGGAATGCAGACCAGAATAGTGTATGCAGAACTAGTAGAAAGATTGGTGGAGCAATTTATTCCATCAAGTCTGAATACACACCACACCCCTTTCAGGCCACTCAGAAACTCAGACATTAACCATCAGCCCTGGAAAGCCACGGAAGCAAAGCTGGGGATAACATGACTCAGCAAGTTGGGGTTCAGGTAAAGTTCAATGCAATGTGTGTGTGTGTGTGTGTTTGGGTATGGGTGTGGGTGTATGAAGAAGGTCCTGAGTATGCTGAAAGGTTCGTTTTCTTGGGTGTGGCAAAATGTTCCTTACCTCACCTTTGCAATGGAGATTAGACTATTTTAAGAATTCGTTTTAAAATGTCTGAATGTTGTGGTTTCATATTGCCAAACATTTGACATTGAGAGACACCTGGAGGTCTAGCCAACTTCATTATTATGTTTGACACAGATGCTGTTCTTTGCTCGTTTCAGTGCATATATGCACACAATCCTTCAGGGGGCTGTTTACCCCCTATTTACCTGCCTCCTGTCCAAAGGACTCTAAATGATACTGAAAGCAAGATGCAGAGTTGAATAAAAATATGTGTAAGAGAATAAATATGTGTAAGTAATTCTGGGGCAGAACAGTACATGGTATAATATCATATATTCTAGGGCAAATTTCCAAAGCATGGTTACAGAAAGAAATGTGTACCTGAGGGTTTTGGTGAAAGCACCGGTATCTCTCTGAATTAGAAATAAAAGCTTAGAGATATACATATAATAGAACTATGGAGCAAAGACACACTAAAATCTTCAAGTCAATAATCACATATTGTAAAATATATGCAAGGCACTACATAGAAGATTCTTGCCCTTGATGACTTTGTAGTCAGGTGGAGGATACAAACATAAAAATAATGAATCATTGGAAAGAGGAAGAGGAAGGGTAGGAGGAGGTGCATAAGATGATGCTAAGATTCTTACTTGAGTGACTAGCAAGAAATACAAGGGGATGAACAATTAAATACCTTTTTCATATATTACAAAAGCAACATGTATTCACTCCTCCTGGCCACTTCCCCATCCAAGGAAACAATACTGTCTGCCCAATATCCTTCCACTTTATTCCCTATGTCCATTCAAGCACACAAACACATATACAGGTATAGGATTTTTCATTATTTTTATATTTTTGTACAATAATTAGAAAATATTATAAACACTTTGCAAGTTGCTTCTTGACTTCAGAATATGGATATCTTTTCACATCAAATAGCTTAAAAATGGTCATAAGTCACTGTCATCTATTCTCCCCTAATGGGCATTCAGGTTATTCCCATGTTTTCATCACTACAAACAATAATTATCCTTATATATATACTCATATGGAGAGGTACTTTCATTGCAACAAGATGGAACCCAAAAGTGGAATTGCTGGGTTAAAGGGTATATATACTTTTTATTGTAATGGGGTCTTCCAACTTTCTTTTCATAAAATGTGAGGTAAATTTTGATCTACCAGCAATAAATGGAAATTCTTAGTGATGATGAACACTTATGAGAACTGGGGGCCGAGGTGGTACAGGGAAAGGAAGGGAACAATAGCTTAGTTTAATTTTAAGCTAATTAAGTCTAAGATGCCTGCTGGACATCTGTGTGCTGATAACCAGCAGACAGTGAGATGCTTGCCTCTGGTACTAAGGGATCTAAGTATGAGTGAGGACGTAGGAGTGGGTGGAATCGCTCTGAGGAAGAAATGCAGCACAGGAGGGGGCGATGATAGATCCTAAGGTAGTTCCCCCATCACAGGGCTCAGGAATTAGCAAAGGAGGTTGAGGATGAGTCAAGAGGTAGGAGGAAGGCAAAAAGAGTGCCGTCAAAGGAAAATGAGAGGAAGAAACAGTTTCAAGAAGCAGGATGTGGACTATGGTGCAAATGCTGGACGAGATCTTTAATCACAGTGACCTGGACGTCTCCTCCAATAGAGATGGGGCACGGAAATGGGAGTTTCAACTTCTTTGTTTTTTTTTTAAATTTCACTTATGTCAACTCTAAGGAATAGGGTGATACAGATACATTAAATATACTTTCCTCTTAAAACCATCCCAAGGCAAAAGGGAATATCGTCAATATTATTGTAATAACCACGTGTGGTGTCAGATGGGTACTAGACTTATCTGGATGATCGTTTTGTAAGTTATATAAATGTGTAATCACTATGTTCTACACCTGAAACTAATATACTATTGAAAGTCAACTATAATTAAAAATTTTTTTAATTTAAAAAATAAAAATAAAAACCATCCCAAGGCATCACAGCTATCGGTGTTATCTCCCCACTCCACAGTCCTTCAGCCAAGCTACCAAAGAGTTGGAAAATGGATGTGTTTGAGTTTCATCTCGTTTCCCTTCCCCCTGCCCTATTTAGTGAAAGAAGGTGCTGGCAATCACAGAATAAAAGGCCCTAAATCATTCACTGAGCAGAAAAACAGCCTCCAAATTATCAAAAGCTGATTACATCATTGCTGACAGACACTGGCAATGATGCTGAGATCTCACTCTCATCACCTTCTCTCTGGACAATGGTAAAAGAGTCCTCACCTACCTATCATCAAAAGTCCTCTTGATGACAAGTCTCTGCAGCACACCGTCTAATTATCTACATCATAAACCTCATGACATTTTCTGATATTCCCAGAGGTGATCCAAGACAGGAAGTGACCCTGTTATAAATGGACACACACACACACACACACACTTAAAATGTTTAACCTTCAGGGAATACTTATAATGCCATCCCCCCCACCCCACCCACCCACTCGTTTCCTTTACTTAGTAATGACCCACCCTGTTAATGGAGCTGAATGTGTGAGCACTTCAGAAAAGAGCAGCTATGTCGTATGAGTAGGCCAGATCCCTGCTGGTCTGCTAAGAATACACACAGAGGAAAAGCGAGCTTTCCACCTCTGACCTCATGGAGTCAGGTGAGGCAGAGGTATTCAACACTGCTCCTCAGACAGGTTTTCGGGAAGCCGGTGTTTGCACAACAATGAGAAAGGCTACCCTGGGAATTGCAAATTCAATTTGATTTATAGCAGTCACGCTTGCCTTTGGAGACTAAGAGGATTTGAGCTGCAGGAAAAAAACACCCAACTCTGCACTGTGTGGAAATGAGGATAGATTGACCAAATGAATCGGCACAGGAGACTGGCAGATAGATGATAATTGCAGTCAGTGGCCAGGCTTGGTCTAGCCCAGAGGAGAAATTATCATTTTGATTATGGTCTGGAGGATCTATTTATGAGTACAGGTTTCCTGGAGGAATCAGACTGACTATTTTTCTGGGTTTAAAAAACAAAATTTGGATAAGAATAAAAAAGTAAAAATTTTGACCCAAAGCATTTGCAATCATTTCTGCTTGATGAAGAGCAGTCCTAAAGGAAAAGAAAGGCTTCCCATTTACGTCACGGATAATTTACACCTGCAAGTTGGCCAAAGTTTTATCTCATTTTTTGGAAAAGACTAAGTATCCTCCTCTTCACCCACCCACCTCAGTCATGCCTGAGTCTTCTTTTCCTCATGCTTTCTTAGGCCACTTGGCTCACCCCAGGTGACAGAGAACATTGTCTCTGTAAGAATGAGGAAGTGAAAGGATTGTGGGCAGGAAGAGTGGCAATGCTTTTGCATGAGACAACCAGAAACTCACTAGACTTTGAATTTGGACAGACCTGAGTTGAAATTCCATCTCAGCCACTTAGGAGACGCATGACCTTGGGAAAGTTACATTACCTATGTTTCCTATGTGTAAATAGGAAAATGGCACTCAAGACTTAGGATGGTGGTTAACAGTAGAGAGAAAAATAAACAAACAAATGAACCCACACACACGTGTTGAATGTCTCTGGCACATAGTAGGCACCATCACAATGTAATACTTGTGTTGAGGATCTATATAATCCTTTAAAAATGTGCCTGAGTTGCTGACTTCTACGTAATGAAATAGTTTTATTTAATGTTACATGCCAAAAGCATTACTCAAGAAATGTTCCTTCTTTATTTTTTTTTCTCATAGAACCCACAACTTTTTTCCTCTCAAGTTTGTTTGGAGGGTTCGAGGGGTGGGGACTCCATTAGACCCAGGTAGGGGTGTCATTTAATTGTACTACAGTTAGAGGAATTTAGTGGCTCAGGAAGCCATTTCTAATTTCTTATGTGACCCAAAGAGTGCACATTATGATAGTTTGTCCCACTTGTCCCATAGGTCCTGCTATGAGACCACAAATAGCCAGCCAGCCCTCTCCTGAAAAGCCCTGTCTCCATGTCCACCAGTGATACTCTTCCCACCCAAGTTCTTATCAGCTCCCTGTTTATAGTTGACCAGGTAGAGGTTCCCAATCAAGAAGCCTAGCTGTGACCAGAGGCCTGGGGCTGGGGGAAGTACCCACCTGAGCCACTCATGGAATGGCAAGAGCCAGAGGCTGAGCCCAGGTGACCAATTCCACATTTCACAAACATCTGTGCAGCATCTGAACTGTGTCAAGTCCAGAGCTCAGCATCAGGGACAGAGTGTTGAACAAGTCACAAAGCCTTAGTGTCTGGTAAGGGGTATAGCCATGTGAACTGCACTTGTAACATTGTCATTATTGCCCATGATTGGAGAAATAGAGGGTGAATGGAGATGAGGCCCCTATCCTAAAGTGGGAAAAGTCGCCTAAAGCTTTCTAAGGAAATGAGATCGAAAACTAAGTAGGAGTCGGCCAGGCAAAGCAGGCTGGGTCAAGGATGAGAAAGGAAGAAGTTTCCTAGCAGAGGGAACAGAATATATGGTGAGCGAGCTGGCAGGGGAGCAATGAAGAGTCCACCAGCCAAGAGACAAAGGCTGGGGGAAGCAATACAGCACAGCTGACCCAAGGATACAGCTTTGCAGGTGGACAGACCTGGGATCAAATTCCTGCTCCATAACCTTCTCTGTCCGCTCTGTATGACTTTAAGTAATAGAACCCCTCAAAGCTTCAGTTTCATTTTTGTGAAGGATATTACAATATCCTCCTTTTGGGATTACTGTGTTGACAAAAGAAATGAAAAATTGATCCAGCATCTTCTCTGATACCAAGTAAACACAGTAAACATTAGTTGTTCTTATTAATAAGAACAACAAGGTGAACATTAGCTTCAGATGACAGAAATGAGATTGTGGGAGGAAGATGGTTTGGCTGAGTCTCAATCAGAGGGAAAACAGGAAGGTAAACGAGCACCACAGACCCAGGTAATGCTATCACTGTTGTTACACTAAAAATTTTTAACTTTCAGGACTGAAAGTCTTTTCGTAAGTAAGGTTTTATTGAGCCAAAATGCTAGCCCAAAAACAGGTCTTGGGGCATGGAGCCTAAACCACCAGCAGCATGATTAGGTAAAAAAGAATCCATCCATCCTCCCAGAGTTTTGCAAGCATTTTTATACATCTAGTAGAGGGGAGGGGAAGGAAGGAGGTAGTCTGAAAGAATTTACATGAGCTATAGACAAGGGGTAGGGGAAGGTGAAGCAGGCCAGCTCTAGAATCAGCATAAAGAAATCCGCTCCTGTGGATTAGCTGCTGCAGCAGTCTCTAAAGCCTGTGTGTAAACAAGTGGAGGCTCCTGGAGTTAGATGATGCCTGGCTAAAATAATCTACAGAAATAGCCACCTGGAAATTAATCTGAAGTCCCAACTGGCAAAACAGGGACATGAGACTTCTTTTGTTAACTGGTCAGCAGCCATTAACACACTAGCAGTTCTGTCTCTTTCTCTAACTCTCCAGCTGCTGTAAATTAATTTGGAACATCTCAGAATTTTTTTATCACTGCATCAAACCTTCCTGTGGCTGCTCCTTATGGTTATCAGCCTAGGATACAAATACAAGTACACAGTCCATTAAAAGCACAGGGATGAGACTCAGGCTCAAGTGAGTGGGTCAGTTTCTCAATGTGGAGGAAGGAGATCTCTATTCATATTCTGGGTGAGTAAATGTTTTTTTGTGCAGGGCTGTCCTTTGCACTGCGA
This sequence comes from Eidolon dupreanum, assembly GCA_028627145.1. Classification (NCBI taxonomy): domain Eukaryota; kingdom Metazoa; phylum Chordata; class Mammalia; order Chiroptera; family Pteropodidae; genus Eidolon; species Eidolon dupreanum. The sequence continues at coordinate 49,575,427 of CM053513.1, forward strand.
ATGTTTAGCATCTCTTTCCCCATCCACTCTATTCTAGTAGTCCCCTCAGTCTCTGTGACAACACTATAAAACATCCTCCAGATTAGACACCCTCCATGAGGAACCAGCTCTTTATCCAACAGTATTTTAAATTTGAAAGCATTTCTTAGTCAAGGAAGATTGGAAACTCTTAGCCTAGACAAGTTTAGAGAGATATCTTGAACGTCAAAGTAATGAACTCTATGGAAGGTAAGTCCTTCAGAACACATTCATATTACAAATTAGACTGATAAATACACAGTTCTTCAAAGGAAAGTCCAAAGTTAGTAAATGATATTCATGTTACTTGTACCTTTCTAACCACTATATTCACCCATGAAGAAATAATCTCCCTAAGAGCAGTAAGTCCTTGTTTCTGATGTAGAATAGACCAGTTGTATATCTCTGGCAAGCACCCACAGAGAATGAAGCAGAAGATGGTACAAATTATGTGACTGGCATAATTATGAATAGCTTTCAGAACTGTCCACAAATTAATTTCTTGGGCTATTTAAAGAGTTATCCAAGTACTAGCTTTAGAGAAAACAAAACCTAGCATTAATTCCTTACATCATCTCACAAAAATGATTCAAGGCTGATCAGATTCTGTCTGTCTTTTTAGTGCTATTACTGGATGCACTGAAACTCATTTCCCCATATGTCCACCTCACTCCTCCCTACAGGGCTAAGATGAAATTCCAAACCCTGTGTCATTAAGAAGATAATCACTGAAAACGCCAGGCCTAAGGAGGGATCAGTAGATTCTAAGTTCCATTCCAGAATCACTTTCTACTGCCCATTTTGGATCCAAACTACCCTCTGCCCTATTGATCTAGCAACCCAAGACCACTGCTGGGATGGCCTGAAAAACTGGAAATCATCAGCGCCCTTGAGGATAGATTAACTCTGCCCAAAGGCCTGCTGCCACTGTCTGCCTCACACACTCTGCAAGCAGAATGTCCATGAAAGGCAGCCCCATATGCTGCTTTACCCTTCAATAGAGAGCAGCTCTGACTGGCCCGCCTGCTTGCCCCTTTTCAGCTCTGCTCCTCCTTCAGCTGAACAAATGAGGATGAGACTCGAGACCAGAGGGAGGACAATCAAGCCTTCTGTTTCTAAACCACTAGCCACGTGAGTTTTACTGTTAAACAAGGTTGCTGTGTTTTACCTTCAGGGCAAAGAAACAATACACATTTTTTAAAAGGGTTTTTGAGATATTTGAAGATAAATAAGACTTCTAGAGCTGTATTGAAAATCTGCAGTGATGAACATAAAGAAAGAATTAAGCACGGTTACCTAGCCACAGAACCTACTGGTGGTCCATCTGGGTTATGCATTAAGGAAAGAATGCCAACAGAGAGATACGTTTGTGAAAATGTGTGACAGTGAACAGTGTGTGTACCACACCTGTGGCCTTCAGCCAGGTCTCCATGGTTTGCTTGCTTGCTTTTCTTACTTGGAAAAACGAAAGAAAAAAAAAAGCTGATAATTTTCTTACCACAATGCTTTAAATGTGAAATACAGATGAAGGTCTCAAATGGCAGATAATTTTAAATGTTTCAATGACATCAAATAAATCTAAAAACAGCAGAGAGTAATAGCAGCATGTCCTATAAGATACCCCAAACTTGGATGTTTTTCCTCATTCAAAAGATAAGGCAGCATAAGGCTAGACATATAAATTCTTGACAAGGGTGCCAAAGCAATTTAATGGAGAAAGTACAGTCTTTTCAACAAATGGTGTGTATTCATTTGCAAAAGAATGAAATTGGGTTCCTTCCTCACACCACAGATAAAAATTAACTCCAAATAAATCACAGACATAAATGTAAGAACTAAAATGATAACAGTCTTAGAAGAAAGCAAAGGAGTTAATCTTCATGAATTTTGGCTAAGCAAAGTCTTCTTAGATATATCAAAAGCACAAAGAACAAAAGAAAAAATAGGTTAAATGGATTTTATCAAAAAGAAAAACTTTTGTTCTACAAAAGATACCATTAAGAAAGTGAAAAGATGAGCCTCAGAATGAAAAAAAAAGTTGTGAATTACATATCTGATCAGGAATCTGTGTCCAAAATATATAAAGAACTCATACAACTCAATAATAAAAGATAAAGAACTCAATTTAAAAACAGACATAGACTTAAATAGATAGTTCTCCAAAGAAGAACCACAAACATCCATCAGCTGAGGAATGGATAAATAAAATGTAGCATATTAATTCCATGGAATATTACTCAGCCATAAAAAAAGGGAAGCGCTGATTTTATAGATGGGAAAATTTAAGTTTAGAGAGATTGCATCCCTTATTCAAAATCACACAATATTCAGGGGCTGAGCTAGGTTTAGATCACTAATCTGTCTATAGGGTTTTTATTCCCTATAAGGAATGACATCATAGATCACTCTTAATGAATACTTGTTCTATGCCAGGTACTTTATATACATTATCTCACTGTTCTCTACCCTACCTCTGCTAGGTTGGTATTATTATTTCTATCTCTAAAGCAGAGAGATGAGGCCAAAAAAAAGGAGGTAAAGGCCTTGTTTAGTTCATAATGCTGGAAATTGGGCAGAGCTGCAATTTGAACCCAGGTCCATCTACTCCGAGAATCACCATTCTTTCTGCTGACTCTCGACGTCCCTGCCATCAGGTTCTCAGGATGATCTTTTAATGCATCTCTGGAGTCTGCCCTGTTCATTGCTTTCCCACAGATACAATACTAGCTTACTGCTCTGAGAACTCAACACCAGCATTTCTCTGTGAATCTTTGGTTGGACTCATTTCCATGAGATTCGCCTTCTCTCCAATCCACTTTTCAATTACCATCTTCCTCTTTCTAAAAGACCACTTCTATTTCTTCATCACTTAAGAATATGCAATGTCTATGGAAATAAATCCAAATTCCTCAGCTTGGAGTGTGTGGGGCTCCATGCTACATCTGGCTGTACCCTAGAAGCACTGGGAGCTTTTAAAGGTCTCATTGCTCAGGATACTCTCCACACCAATTAAGTCAGAATTCCTGGGTATGGGACCCAGACATCAATATTTTTTATCTTCCTAGGTGACGCAATGTGCAATCAAGACCGAGATACACTGAAATGATTCTATAGCTTAAACCTCCCCACCCCACTCACTGCTAGGCTCATTTCTTTATTGTCCTTTATATCTACCACCTCTGCTCCCACAGTCCTACTCACTGACTCAGGGAGAATGTCATCTTCTCTCGTTAATTAAAGTGTCCCTTACTGCCAGACTGGCCCATCTCTACCCACTCTAGGAAGATTTCCTTGAATATGCTGACCTCTGAACAAACCCCATATCTAAATATGTATTGACAGACCAGATAATTTAGTTAAAAACATGACAATGTAATATTCTTTCTTGCTCTTAACCACTTTACAAACATTGGTCTATAGTCCCTCCAATTGTGTAAAATATTAGTGCCAAGATCTTTTTCTGTATACTTTTTATTCCATTGATGGTCTCTTTTCTAATTTCTCAATAACTTGTATCCTTTAATACCTAACTTGTGCATCTATTCCCTCCTTTGAAATTTTGTCCACACGCTCTTGTCTTGGTGCCCAACATCTGTGCCACTACTCTTCATTCCGTCAATGTACCCTGAATTTTTTTTTCACTTCCCCATGTTCTTGCCTCTTACTTCCACCTTTTATCCTCTCATCTGTCAAAATTCTACTCTATTCATTTTCAAGGCTTCCTTCTCTATCAACTTGTCTGTGATTCTTCCCTTTTCTGACAGAACTAATGGTGCCTGGCTTCATGATCCTATTGCACTTTATTTATTTAGTGCAACACCAGCCATTTACAACTTATCACAATGTATTAGAGTTAGAGGGCCTCTGCTGATTTTAAATAAGAAAACATGGTGAATGTGCATGTGACAACATAGTGGATTATTCAAACATAAAGCCAAACTCCTAATGCTGTATTTTCTTTATGAGCCTGACCAAAAAAAAAAAAAAAAAAAAAAAAAAAGTGCTGTTGACTTGAAAGACCATTTTCATGGATCCTAATGTCACTAGCAAGACTGGCCTTTGGATGGCTCCAGCTCAGGACACCTGTTATTTTGTTTGCATGTCATGTGTGTAGGTGTACACTGGCTTCCTTTCAATAAAATCTGCAAAAAAAGGAATTCGTGGAAAGGCAAAATGTGCAAAACGTGTCCCCCTCTTTGAAGTCCATCACTGATCAGAGATAAAAAGGCCTCTGCATTGACAGAGAAGAGGCAACTCAAAGGCATGATGCTTTAAGCAGACCCAGGTAGTAACGATTCCTTTCTATAAATTCCAGGTTCAAAATAATCTTTCAATAATCTATTTTAAAGTCACACAGAGAAGCTGTGACAAATAAGAATTCCACAACCAGGAGTATCCTATGAATAAGGGATTCTAGATCCCTCCTCTAAGAAATATACTCTTTTTATGGAGGACTAAGAAGTTAATTGCACATTTCAAAATCAAACTGAGGTACAGTTGCTGCTATAAAAGTTGATGAGCTGAGATTTTTAATCTTGAAATTGCCATTCTCCTAGCTCCATACTAATACATTATACTAAGGATAATAGCTAGAGAGGGGAAAGCATATAGCATAAGACTATAATTCTGTTGAGAATCTCCTGACCAGAAATTCAATGGTATGTAAAACAGTGCCCAGCCAATTTCCCTTCGGTAAGGAAAATCTTATTTTCTAGTTTCTTATTCAAAAGTCCCCTTAAAAGATCCCAGATTGAACTCCAAGATCTTCTTAAGTTCTTACTATAACATGTAACACTATGAACTAACATGCAGATTTTAGAAAAGATTTCAGATCACATTTCCATTTCAGCATGATGACTCTTTCCCCCACGTCAGCCAAAGTTCATTATACCCCGGGTTATGTCTAAATAAGCATTCATACTGAATGATGTCATGACTTGTCTATAATAATCTTAAGCTCTAATCAAGTTATTCACAGGTTGACACGTCTTTAATGATAAAGATGCATGCATAAGAATGGAGGCATGGTTCACTCGAAGTAGGCTGGGGAGGTGAGAAAAGACAGAGGAATGGGAATCCTGGGAGAGGTGGGCTTTGGATTTTCTTAGGAAAATGAGATTTTTGGATACCTGGAAAGGAGAAAGTGATTCTGAATAACAGGGTCAGAACAAGCAAAGATTCCAGAGTAGGTAGAAAGAAACCCATCACTGGAAATATGACAGGTATCGTTGTTTTGGGGGCTAAATAGCCCCTCATCCATTCATATGTTGAAGTCCTGACCTTCAATACCTCAGAATGTGACTGTATTTGGAGATACGACGTTGAAAGAAGTGATTAAGGTAAATAAGGCCATTAGGGTGGGCTCTCATCCAATATACCTGATGTCCTTATAAGAAAAGGAGATTTGGACACACAGAGAGGCACCAGGGATGTGCACACACAGAGAAAAGACCATGTGAGCACACAGCAAGAAGGCGGCCATCTGCAAGCCAAAGAAAGAGGTCTCAGAAGAAACCAATCCTATCAGCACATTGATCATAAACTTCCAGCCTCTGAAAGTGTGAAAAAAATCAATTACCATTGTTTAAGTCACCCCTCACCCTACTCGCTTTCTTCCTACCTGGCAGAGCCCACTCACCACAGAGTCACCCAGTTGCCTTTATAGCTAGGACACGGAAAACAAAACCCATCCCAGCCCTTGGGGACTCTGGGAAAGATTTTCTTCTATCATAAACAAGGAGAGACAGGTAGGGATGGGGGTAGTAGGGGGGTGAGGGGTGTCCTACCTAGGACACTGTCCTGAAAAGACATAATATCTAGAGTCGTGGTACCCATCTTGTATTTTGAGGTGCACACAAGAAAATTACAAAGAAGCTGCTCCCGCACTCTTGGCAATATTGAGTCACTGAAGTAACCCTGTTAACTGCCTTCCTTAGATTTCTTGTCATGTGAGACAATAACTCCGGCCACCTAAGCCCATTTTAATTAGATTTATTACTTGCTAGATCCAGTGAAGAGAATGACCTGACTAATGGAAGAGACTACATTAGTGAGACCAAGTAGATCCAGGTTTTACTAAAAGGCCTTTGGAGGTTTGTTTTTTTTGTTTTTGTTTTTTTAAAGAAATGAACATAAGAATGTAGGGAAGAGAAATAAGAATTAAAGATAAATTCTGCGTTTCCTGACTGGGAACTCATGAGAATTGGGGATACCTATAAGGAGTATGGGTGACTTTCTCCTCTGGATGAGAGAACTTGTTTGTTTCCTAAGGCCATCTCTCTGAGTTTACTTAGTGGCTCAGTGAAGGTTCAGCCTGCTAGGAGGAGAGATCGTTCTCTAAAACTGCTGAGAGTGGAACTAGGTCTGGGGTAGCAATCGAAAGGAGATTTGAAAAGGAATCTTGTCAGTGGCCCAAGTAGATGCTAATACCTGCTGTGAAGTTAGGTCTATCCTAACATCAGACTTTGAAGCATGAAAACCCGTTTCTGAAATATATTCACAAGGACTCTTGCCATCTGCTACCAGTTTTACAATAATTCAAGTAAAATTCTTTTGAACTGTCAAAGCGTTGTGAACTGCGTATGCAAATAAGCTCTGCAGTGACAGTCTGGGGACCTGAGGTCTGGACCCAAATCTACCACTGAGTGACCTCAGATAAGTCACTCAACTTCTCTGGACGTCAATGGCTTCAGCTACAGAAGGGGGTTTGGTAAACACATTGGACTTTTTTTTTTTTTAGCAGTAGAACTCATTAAGTCATATCTCAGTCCTCAATAACTAATAATAAAAATGGTACTGCTAATTATCCACAATTACCGCATACTTAGAATCTGCCAGGCTTGTCTACGGCCATGCCACCCTGAACAAGCCCAATCCCGTTTGATCTCAGAAGCTAAGCAGGGTCGGGCCTGGTTAGTAGTGGATGGGAGACCACCTAGGAAGACAAGATACTGTAGATGTCAAATATAAAAAATAAGGGATTGTAAACTGACAAGGCCCTTACAATCTGTGAGGTCAACCAACAGTTGCCTCGCCTAAAAAAAATAATAATAATAAAAGAATCTGCCAGGCTTTATGCTAACCACTCCAGGTAGATTACCTCATCGAATTCTCACTCTTAACACTAATTTCCTATGAAGCAGGAAATTGTATTGTCATTCCTATTTTACAGATGAGAAAACTGAGGCACAGAGAAAATACTTGGGCAAGAAGCTTGTCCAAGGTCACACAGCTAGTAGAGAGCAGGGAATGTGTGTGTGTGTGTGTGTGTGTGTGTGTGTGTGTGTGTGTGTGAGAGAGAGAGAGAGAGAGAGAGAGAGAGAGAGAGAGAGAGAGAAAGGGAGCATGTAAGATTGTTAATACAGCAGAACCCAGAAAAGCTGGCCTTCTCTTTAGTCCATGAGGTAGCCCTATGGCACCCTCCAGGGACCTGAGGCATCACAGAATGAAAAGCCACCAATCCATATGATCTTTAAAGCATTAATTTATGAACAGGGTAAGCAGAAGGAAGGGTATCTGAATAACATTGATGGGACAAGGAGAGATATGATACAGCTTAAAAATAAAGCAGTATACTTTCCCATTATTTTGATTTGTTTTTAGTTACAATTTTGAATTTATTTTAAATTTCAATTAACAACAATAATCATATGAGGATCACATACTCATATATAAAGGAGCAAAGGCTGTAATAACTTTGAGAAACACTGATAGCTCTTTAGATCTGTGAATTTTAATTTCCCTAGTTCTGCTACCTGCTTAAGTTTCTGCTCATTTTCACTACTCCTTTTTTAACTTCCTAACCCTCTGTCTGGTAAGGCAGCTCCCGCACCCTTAATTTAGATCAGCCAATAAAAGATGGGCACCCATGTGACAGGCCAACCACTTGCCCCCACTAGGATAATACTCACTATAAGAGCTAACATCTATTGTATCCTTATTATGTACCAGAAACTACAAGATTTGTTTATATATGAACTGATTTAATCCTCACAATCCCAAGCATCTACCACATGCTGAGTAGAATCTCTTCGGGAGAACTTTTCCGACCTCCTGGCCTGAGAGAAGTTCTCCAATAAGCTCTCATTACACTCAGCACAGATCTCTAATAAAACACAAAGCTAATACTATAAACTCATGTTACCCACATCTTGAACAGAGTATAAGCTCCTGGAGGGCAGGAACTTTGTCTTATACGTGTCTGTGTCTCTAACACTAGGCATAGGGTTTGGCACATAGTGGGCACTCGATAAGTGTTTGCTCAACACTGACAGACACTTTCACATAGCTATCCCAAATGCTTCCCTCACCCACTCCTCCATAGTTACGTCTACTCTAGAGACTGGAAAAGCTAGATAACTTTCCAGTTTTCCAGAAAGATTCTGGAAAAGACATTTCTCTTCCTGACATAATAAAGTTGTCTGACAAGAAAGCTCTGTGAGAATATGATACTTAGAGCTACTGGAGCCATCTGTAATAATGAGAGAAAGAACAAGAGAATTTCAGGAACTCAGAATCAGATTCTTGGTGTCCTGGAGCCATTAAACCTTCCTAGAATCTTGTCTCTCCAAGACTACCTGCTGTGTTAAGACAAACTTCATTTGTTAAAAACATTGGGGTTTCTGCTACTTGAAGCTTAAAACATTCCTTTCTATACATGATCATTTTGAAATCAATAAAAACTGATCCCTAATCTTAAAAAAAAAAAGGTCCCCTTTAAAAAAGAGTTACAAGAGTAAATATAGGATATCAGATTAAATATAGGAATTGCTAAAAACACTGAGTGATTTTTCAGTATAAGTATATCCATTCAATTTTGAGACATGTTTATATTAAAAAATATTTGTGGTTTAATAGAAATTCAACTCTAACTGTGTGTCCTGTATTTTTATTTGCTAAATCTGGCAACTCTTCATGAATAGTGACAAGCAGCTTCTAAGAGAAGCAGAGCAGATGCTTAAATCAGAGCCTCTGATTTAACAAACAAAACCACTCCCAGGGTGAGATAACTGCAATTATAAGTTATATGATCATTTACAGTTTTCAGAGAATTTTCATGGACATTACTCATTCAGTAAATAGTTGTTGTTTATATTATATTAAGAACACTTGATTCTAATGAGTCATTTGCCTAAGGTGGCATAGTTGGTAAATAAGGGAGTTGAGACCTGAACTCTTATCTCTGTATTTCTGCTTCAGTGCTGTTTCTTTATAATAGAGGTTCTAGAACTTTAATGTGCATCAGAATCACCTGCAGGAATTGTTAAAATACAGATTGTTGGGCCTTTACCCAGTAGTAGGTCTGGGTAGAGCCCAAGAAGTTGCATTTCTAACAAGGTTCCCGGTAATGCTGATGCTGCCAGTTCTGAGACCACACTTTTTGGAAATGATTGCTCTCTACTTTGCCAAGGAAGCTCTTTCCTAGCAGGGCAGAAGCAACAAACATCTATCTTCTTTACAAGAAGAGGAAAACCTAGATTATATCTCAAAACCAAATGATAACACATTAATTGTAAAGAAAATAAACTCTCTTTTTCTTTGACTTGTATAATTTGGAGCTTGCACATTAAATGCATACATGGGCGAGCACGTTAAAATGAATGTGATGCCTGTGTTCCACTCTCTTGAACACACTGGTTTCTACTCATGGGAGTAGAGTCTGCCCAAACAAGCTAGAGGTTTTACCAAAGCATGAGAGGTGGCAGTGGGGTTTAAGTACACGGGTGTGTGTCTCTGTGTCTTTGTATGTGTGTGTGCCGCTTTTCTAAAGGACAGGCTGCACAAAACTTAAGGGTCATTACAGAACTGCTCAGCAGCCTGAAAGTTAAAATCCCTGGTGCTGTCATCTCTAGAGTCATGTGTGGGTCAGAGCATGAAACTTGACTCTTTGGATGATAAACCAAGAGATGTTCTTTCTTTATCCAGAGTCGATTACATTCTCCCTCTTTGTTCTCTCCTTTCCTTGTCTCCTTTATACTCCCACAGCAGCCACCTACCAGACAGAAGATAAAATAGAAATGGAGAGAAGTGGCCAATTGTAAGGCAGTCAAGTGTGGCTTCCAAACCACAGGCAGGTGGGGGGTAAGAAGTGGGGGCGAGGAAGGGAAGAAAGAGAGCTATATATTCTCAGAATCTCTGAGTGGTAATTGCACTGTCTATATAAACAGTAGCTAAGAGAATTAAAAACAAATACAGTTATACCACAAACATGGTTCACATTCTTGGGGCCTCTCTCCTTGGGGGAGCATGAAAGTCTGTGGGGGACCTCTAACACTCCCTAGCCAATCCCAGATCTTATGGCTAGTAGGCATACCAGGACCCCTCACTGCATCTCAAGTTAGTGACTTCCTCTAAATAGTTGTCTTGTCTATCTAAATAGTTCCTTCAGCTATGAGACGATGAAGAGTAATGAGTTTCATTTTTTAATTTTCAGAAACATTAATATTGCAGAAAACTATAAAGAATAATATGATGACAAACACTTATAGTCCTATGATTCAGATTTAGCAACTGTTAACATTTGGTTGTATTTCTTCCAATTTTTAATATTTTGTTTTTATAGAATTAAATGACAACTATAGTGAAAAATCTTTTTAGCCAACTATCCCTTGCCCATTATTCTTCTCAGGCAACAGATATAATGACTTTGATTCCAATTTCATTTTTTTTAAAATTTTTTACACATATAAACATGCATTCTAAGACAAGATACAACATTTTTGTTCTTTTTTTAATATAAATGATTCATACTGTTTTGTTCTTGGTTTCACTCAACATAAAGTTCTTGAGATCTAACCAGCTGATGTAGATGATCACTTTTAACTGCTCATTTTATTTACCCTTTTCTCTGTAAATGGGCATTTAGATTGTTTCTGATATTTTTTATTCTTACAAGCAATGCTGCAATACTCATTCCATTGGATGATTCTGGGCACATACACCACAGTTCTGTTAGATACATACACAGAAGTAGAATTGTTGAAACCTAGATATTATATCTTGAATTTTACTAGATGCTGTCAATATATCTGGAAAGTGGGTATATAAAATTATATTCCCAAGGCCAATGCAGGAAAGTACCATTTCACTCATATCCTGACAACTCTTGATATTATTGTCAGACTTCTTAGTTTTTGCTAATGTCAGACTACAGTAAAAGGTACCCCATGTTTTTAGTTCATATTTACTTGTAACTGATTGAGTTTTTTCTGATTCAGTTGCCTTCTCTGTGAATTGCTTATTCACATTCCTTGCCAATTTTTCTGTGCTTTTGTTTTTTGTTTACTGATTTGTAGGAATTTTTTAAAATATATATTATGAACTATAGTACTTTATGTATTATAGATAAATTTTGCAAATATCTTCTCCATGTCCATGGCTTGTGTTTTAACATTGTTTATAAGTAACTTACTACTAATTAGGCAAAGCAGTCTAAAAACGCAATCCCAGACTGTGGACATGGAAATGTCATACACGATCTTTCAGTGGGCTGGGGGATGAAGAAACTAAGACTCAAAAGCAAAGCGTAACTGGGGGAACCAACATTTAAAATCATGTCTGAAAGCCACAAATCCAGTACTTACTCTATCACAAACCAACATGCTTGCTCATGTGTTCCCTCTTACAGAAAACTTGTAAAGCCTTATCACGATTAAAATGTGCAAAGAGAGAATTTATGGCATCAGAAAGATTTTGAGATGCTTGTTAAAAGATCAGGGATTTTTATTCTATAAGACTAGGGTAAATCTCAAAAATATGCATTGTAGACAAGCTCCCCAGAAGACAACGATGTACCAGGTCAGTGAGCCAGATTTTACGAACACTCTTGAGTGAGAATTGAGAAACCAAAGCACTTACTGAAGCTGGTGGGAGTCGTGAGAGGTCTGGGGTTCCAGCTCCCTGTGGAAATATTTGGTGTTCCTCTCTCCTGTTAGTCTATCTATGAGGGCAGGGACTTGCCTCTTCTGTTTTCTCCAAATTTCTAGCATAGTGCTTGACTCAATAAATACTTGTGGAATGAAGAAATGTTCAACATATCACATTCTGTAGTTAACTGCCCATGGCTAGGAAGAGCCTTAGGAAAGCCTGCACTCAGCCTCAAATTCTGAACTTCCCTCTCCTGCTGAAAGGGAGATAGGCAAGAATTCATTCATTTCACATGCCAGGTGCTCTGGACCTCAGTTAATGCACAGTATTGACCCCCTGCCCTGATAGTTGTCATCTGAAAGTACATATTATGAAAACAAACATTCCTATTATGGGTGTGTCTATAAAATGACAGTCAATTCAGTAAAAAAAGAAAAAAAGAAAAAAAAGAAACTGATGTAAATTCTTTATTGTGTGAAAATTAAATACTCAGAAGTTCCTTTGGAAGCTGATGCTCAAAGGTCCTTCTTAGGATCCCTTCCATACCTTCACTTTTCATCTTATGCTGGTGCCACAAGGCAGAATGAGTTCCTAAAGCCGAGTGCCTCATGACATCTCTTTGAAGCAATTATGATTCATTGGCCTAAGCTTTTAGTCCTGAGAATTGCCAACATCCAGTTTAGGCCATCTCTGTCTTTGATCAAAACTGTCAGTATTTTCTTTAGTCATACACAACTGAGATGATCAGTGGATCTTCTCTTCAAAGCAGGCCAGCCAATGACATCTTCCAGCTGGGCAAGAAGTTACCATGGTAGATCTGGGCGTAATGCAATGTTTAGAGATGTTTGGCAGGGAAGAAAAAAATGTAAGCATTTTTTAAAGCTTTGTCACCTCTATGATTATTTTTGACTTCTCTAGGGGACAAATATCTCTGAATGTCCTCAAAAGGTATAAAGAAAAGAGGCTCTGAGAAGTATATCAAAGCAAGAGGTATGACAGAACTATAGGTGAATGTGGTTCAAGAAGGTTCTTATTTCTCTTAGATATTTTTATTTTTTAAAATAACATTAAAACCTTAAAAAAGTATAAAGATGTTAAAACTCCTTATATGTTTAATCCAGAAACACATGGAGATGTTGCTGGTTTGAAGACAGAGACCAGGAAATTGTCTTCTTTATAAATAGAAAAGGTGATATGGGACTCTTATCTTCTAGTTCCCAAAGAGTGTGGTAAGATTCAGTGGAGTGAGCCGGGTGTCAACTGGGATAGTACAGAGGTAGGTAGAATATCTTCTCTGGAGGAGGGTCTGGAATTCATTCTACCTTCAGGTAAAATACCTTCTGGAATTCATACTTCCTCCAGGCCAGTATCCAAGCTCAACACTCTTCTGATCTTCAGAGCAACTACCCTCTCTTAACTCCTTCCCTGGAAGAACTAGACTGAAGATGGATATGTGCAGAACTGTTGTTCGGGCCTTCATGCACTATGGGTGTGTGGGGAAGGGCACTTAGAAACATTATGCATACAGATATAGGAATTTGTTGGCTGGTTTTGTCAATTGATGATAAAGTTTTCATAGCTTAGATAAATCGAATCCAAGGGTTTTTTGGGATTTTCCCCCCCTATAAACCTATATATAGCCTGCCAAAGACATTTTAACCTATATAATTCTGATGAATTTGCACTTGACCCATAAAAACATTTTTTTTCCTATGGGCCTAATATTGTGTGAATTATTTTCTGATCTTTTTAAAACTCTTGGCCTTGGAAACAGGAAGTGGGAAAATAAACCAGAAAATCAAAGAGTTCATATTTAAGGCAAAATCTGAATCTTACTAGTTCTGGCAGAATGTACTTTCTGATCCTGACACCACAAATAATATCAGTCTCCCCAACAGATGTGAAGAAAAGAGAGACTAGATTTAAAACAAAATGTCTGTGGGAGAAAAAAATCATATCCCAATTGTTTCCTTAATTTTTTTTATAAATTACTGCTTGAAAGGAAGCAGCAAAATGAAAAAGTAACCCTTGGTGTTTTTATGACAGTTTGATTCATACTCCTCACATCTCAAAAGCTCCAAGCTTCTCAAGCCTCTCTCCCAATCTTTCCTACCTACTCTTTGCTTCTTTCCTCTTTCTATGGGTGCAGGTATATGAGGGAGATTGATAGAGAGAAAGAGAGAGAGAGAGAGAGAGAGAGAAAATGAGAGAGCTTTGTTCTTACATCTTGTTCCAATGCTCTATAAACCAAGACATGGTGGAAACCCTTCTTGGACTAGTAGCTTTCTCATTTCCCTGGCTACATGCCATATCCTTACCCTCTGCCTATCATTTGACAAATATGTGATCATGATATATGCAATCATTATCAACTATCATTTCTTGAGTGCTTTCTATGTCCCAGATATTGACACTTCACATTTATCTCATTTAATCATCAAAACAGGCTTATAGTATATGTACTACATCTCTAATATACAGCTAAACAACCCAGAACTCAGAGTATAGAAGTCACACAGCTGGGGAATTGTGTTTTCAAGATTCAAACTTAAGTCTTCCAGCACAAGTTTTTACTTCTACGTTACACCTTCAGATATAGACAAAGAATTGAGCGTGAAATGAGTTTAAGGCACATATTCTCTAACTTTTTTCACTGAATTCTCCCTAATGGCAGAGAAGAGTGGATGTATGTGGGTGAGTGGGTGTGAGCACATGTTGGGGCAGCAGGGGATACAGTATGCTTTGGGGGATGTTAGTCCAAAACATTCAACTACATTCATACCACTTCTTTAAAATCTTCTGTTTATCTAAAAATTCATTCTAATTTTGCATTCTATTTTGTAATATATTCATGCTTGTTGTAATGTTAAAGAAAAGGCTTTAAAAAATGCTTGCCATTGGCTTAATTAGTGCTCTCAGAAGATGCACCATATTTATCCTACAGATGTACAGATCCAGGCATCAGGCCATTGCCCTTGGGATTATTATAACCCAGGGTAAAGAGTAAAAATAAATAAATACATTTCCACTAATAAAAACACGGCTGAAAAGTCCATTCCTTACAGAGAGTGTGCCAAGAGAATAGTATTTGCACCTGAAGAGTGGCACATTACTACTAGTGATCATAAGGTGAATTTTGAATGCTTAGAAGGGGACTATGAAGATGATGATAAATAAGAATGACGTAGTACAATTTTGGATAACGGAATTATTTTGTAGGCTAGATTTTTAAACCAGTTTGTAAAATCTATCATAGAGAATCAATTAAATGCTAAAACCCCACCAGAACACACATAATTACGAGATACAAAGGCAACATGGTACAGTGAGAAGAGCTTTGGGCTCGGGCTCAAGACTTGGGTTCTAGGCTCAGCTCTGCTCTCAGCAAGTTTTGACATGAGTTGTGATAGGTACTAGACCCTTTGTTTGCATCTATTAAATGGGGTGCCAAGTAGCGGGCTAGATGACTCTGATACACTGTCTGACTCGAACACTCTATGAATCCATGGTATCTAATGTACTGCTGTGAATTGAATATAAGCATTGGGATCAGATAGACCAGAATCTGAATTCCAGTTGAGTAATTTAATAGCTCTCAGAGCTTCTGCTTCCCTATGCAGGAAAGGAGACATAATTCATAGGGTTATTGAGAAGGTTAAACAGGAAAACATTTGTAAAAATCTACCATGGTGCCAAGACAGATAGTTGCCACTCAAGAATGTTAGCTATTAGTTTGATGATATTTATTATATGTATAACAAAGAAAGTTTAAAGAAGCACTCAGATTGTTCTGCTGAGTTATCAGTTACACTATTAATTTAAATGTTATATCTGGTTTGTATTAGATCCTCTGGTCATACTTTTTTGCGGCCACATAATTTTTCTTCAGAGCCTTTACCACAAATTGTCACTATATACTTATTTCTGTAATTCTAGGATTATTTATTTAATATCTTCCTTTCACTCTGCTATAAGCCCCATCAGTGCAGGAACCACCTAAGTTTTGCTCACATCTATATTCCCAGAATCTAGTAAAGTGCCTGAGACAAAGTATCCAATAATTATCTGTCAAATGGATGAATGAATGAATGAATGAATAGGCCCCAGAAATCTTTGTCCTTATCTCGCCTAACTATATACATCATAAGGAAAAATGCGTTCATTATTTGGGGCCCCGGAAACTGACTCATTCTGTCCCCCCTGAATTATTGAGTCTGACTGTCCAACATAAGCCATTTCATGCACAACATATAATGTTCAATTGTAGGCCATCTGCTATTGACTCAAACTGAGGCTACATATTTTTAGAACTAACACCAAACTTCTACCCACCACAGCTTAAGTTCTGCCATGCACGTCCCCCTACATGGCTACCCCATAATAGATATTTATCAGCTCACAGCAGTAATGAGAAAGGTGCTGTTTTCATTGTGTTTTAAGGAGAAATGACAGAGTATTTCTTATATTTTAATTGTTTTTTTAATGTTCTAAATTGATGGCCATTAGTCTTTAAGGCACATCAATATAATTAGGGGACATGCTGAATATCCAGATTCCTGGGTCCTACCCTCACATATTCTGATTTGGAGTATCTAGTGTGAGACCTGGGGTTCTGTACTTTAAACAAGCTCTCCAAGTGAGATGCAAGGAAACTGGCTAATACTTTGAGAAACAATGTTTTAAAGACTGCTTGAAAATATCTCATCTTATATTCTCTTAATGATTTTCATGCAGATAAAATATTTTGAACCAATACCCCTGAGGTGACAATATGTGTAAACTCTTCTGAACTTTCTGGTGGAGTCCTACAGAAATGACAGAGATAAAGTTCTACATTAAGCAAATTAGGAGGGAGAGTTACTATTTTAGATCCTTTTAAAAAGTTGAAAATAAATATCTTTTGGAATCTCGAGGTTTTAAATATTGGCAGTTACAGATGTTGCTATTTAATTCAACAAAGAGAGAAGAGACCATTAACAGATACTCAGAGTTCCAAAGTGGCCATTTCCAATGGCCAAGGAGATAACTAATGCCACAGCGCTGAAGGCCAGTCCATGTTGCTCCAGAAGCTTTTGAAGGAGTAACGAGAGCGCCTGAGGCTTTCAAACCTGATAGAGGTAATAAGCTCAAGCAGAAAAAGTGCAAGTAAGGACTGATGAATCTCATGGTCACAAAGGAAGTAAACGTTCTCACTGTCAACAGATTGTCATCAGTTGTCCTAAATGGCTTTGAGAGCCGTGAATAAAACCCATGTTTACTCCAGCAGACTGAAGAAGTGAATCTCTGAAAAGTCAAAGTATAGGGCAAATATACCTACAAAAAGTCATGAATATGAGAGCAATCTCAACTGAAAAAGCCCCAGTCTGCTAAAGTCATTTTACTTCCAGACATCACCCACACACCTGAGAATAAAATATCAAGGTACGTAATGTAATTCTACCTCTAATTTAGAACCTGAATTTCATGTCTTTGGAGGTGTGTAAAAGGCCTACGTCAACATTTAGCTTTCTGCAAAGATAATAATTTAGGTTATCACCAGGCACTTGTCTAACCTGTAATTTTTCCTTACTCCATTTTATTTTGTCTCCATGAATATGTATAGAGCAGTGTTTGCCAGAGTGCCGAAGAGCAAGACAAAGAAGCATGCATTTGATTATTCAGGTAGACGGAAAGAGGGGAGAGAAACAACACAGGTACTTAAAGGTGGAGAGTCCCTAGCACTGGAATCTACTGTCCTCCTTCATTTCATCCCAGGTATTATAGACCAGCTATAGTACTTAGTGCAGTAAGCAAGGAGCCCCAGAAGCCAATCAGGAGAAAGAGGGACAAGGTTATTAACATAGCTAATGGGAGATTAACAGGGACTGGCATGAAGAAGGGCAACAGGAGGCATGCTCATTGAAGGAAAATTCTTAATTGACTTTGTTTTGTTCATTTATTCAGAGAAGGTGATAAAGGCAGTGTAATTATCTAGAAATATAGATATTACTATGTGTATTAAGCAATGGAAAGCCTCCCAGGTTCCTTTGGGCCTGTCTCCTCTGTGGCCACTCGTTCATTTATTTTACTCATTCAGAAAAAAACGTATTTATGGAGCGCCTATTACACAATAAGAATTTACTCCAGGCACATAGTATACAATAGAATAAGATACTTCTCCAACCGTAAGCAGTTTTAAGTCTATGGGAAGAGACATACCAATAAGCAAGTAATTTTAACTCAGTATGTCTTCCAAGGAAGCCTTGAAGTTCAGGAAGTTTTCCTGGAACTGACACACTAGCTGCAATTCCAAAAACAGCAGAAGTTGGGAGGAGACAGTAAGCAAGACTAGACAAGAAACTGATAAAGGGACTTCCAGGTAAATGCCTGGCAATAGCAGATAAGGTAGAATCAACAGGATGTGGGGAGTGAGGGAGTGTGTTGCTTGCAGGCAATTTCTGGAGAAGGAGAAGAAAGATCTGTAGGACAGGACATTTTTGCTTTCTTCTCCCACTATGGCTAGACAAAGAAGAGTTCATATTCCCTCCTGGCACCTGGAACTATTCTAACCAAGCTGCCAAGCTTTGAAGACTGACTTGTGGTGGCCTCAGATCCATTCACTTGTAGCCAAAGTAACTACAAATTATATTTTCTTAATCTACCTACATACATTAAACTCTAAGGCTCTGTTTCTTTTTGGCCTTTCTTCTTTACTTCTTCTATTTCATACACAATGAACAATGATATCCACAGTATTGCCTTCTCAGACTGATTTAATACTATCTCTATGTGTTTATATTATCTAGATTAAACTAACTTTGTAAAAATATATCTGTCCAAGTTCTTCTGGTTTCATGTTCAGTTGTGTTTATATTTCTTTCAAATTTTTAAAGAGTCTTTTTATGTTTTTAGGAGTGGCCTATCTGGAAAGCCTGGTCTCCCCACTCTGCTGTTGATATGATCTATGCATTAAGTGCACAAATGGCAGGGCTTTGTACTGGCACCAAATAAAACATGTTAAATGGACACATCTCTGCTCTGTAATTTGCTCTGCTTAGGATGGGAGTTTAGAATCCCTTACATTTCCCTGCCCAGTTTTTCAAGCATTCCCACAGAATTAATAAACTTTAGTCTCTACATATCTCATCTGTAATGGTGAACTGGAACCAGTCCATACCAGCTCACAAGAACTGAGTACTAAATTTTCAGGAACTTTGTGAGCCAGTTGTTAAACATGGCTATTATTAAAAATTAAATTATATGCACTAACAAATAAATTATGTTTAAAACAAGGGTAATATATACTCAAAACTCACCACTTCCTTATTATTTTACTACATTTTACTATTATCTATGCTCTTAAGTTCATTTACATCTATTACTTTTGGGTAGTGGTAATACTATATAATGGTATACTACTGTGCATTCATTCTCAACTTTGTGTTCAGTGATGTCATGTTGGTAATAGAAATGGTCATAATGGGAATATTAACACCACAAAATTGGCAGATGTTGCAAATTAGGACTCTTTATTTTTCTTCAGCAATCCAGTTGTTAAACCTCAACTCATATACCACTACTCATATGGAATAAAGAATGTGGAGATTGGTTAAGAAAGAGAAAAAAAAAATGGATATTAGCAGAAAAACAGTCAACCAGTTCTAATAATATGAAGAAAGTGCACTAAAATTCTAACTCAGGAAAGGATTAGTTGAAATAAAATCATATTCTCTGAAGATGTATGTATCTGTCCTTTCAAAGCTAATAGATTTTTAAAAACAATAAAGCTGTGACACATTACTACTGTCCCTTTTTGCCTTCACAGAACCAGTGACTGTAAAAGAAGAGACAACAGCAATCTGAAGGGTAGAAAACCTACTTAAGACATCTGTTAACACACCCGTATGCCCTGGTAGCAGATTTTGTTGCATAAGTTCTCCCAGACATTTGAGAAATTGCAAAGTAGATGGACTTGCCTTGTGGGTAAGGTAAAAATTGTATTAGTATCTCATAGCTAAAATTATTTTTTCTCTAAGTCTCTGCTACAGTTCCTAGGCACTATAAATGGTATGAAAGTAGCATCTCTGTGCTTGAGTATGGGGGGCTATTTAATATGAAGGCACAGGATAAATAACAACCTAGCCAACAACAAAAATGGTAATGGCAAGAGTGACTTTCACCAGAGGGCCTCAAGACCTCCTGGATGTTCTTTGATTCCTTGAATATCTTTGAGGTACAGTCAAGGGGCAAAAACAAATATCCAATTGTATAGGCAGGAAAGCAGACAGAGTGTACTTCAACAATTTTCCTCAATTTAGGAATGTATCCAATAAAACAAACAAGGACCAAAACCCCCAAAGTCTGATTCATAGTCAAATATAAAGTACACTTGCCAGATGGTAATGAATGGTGATTCTAAAGCTTCAGCTTTGATTCAAGTGAATTATTCTAATGGATAAATAAACAGGGATCCAAATCTCCTTCAAATTTTGAGGTTTTTAGAAACTAGGAAAATCTTATTAAACAAATAAAGAAAAGACAGACTTGCATATTTAAAGCTGTTCAGGGCACTTGTCATAAATTCCGAAGTATAGAAGTCAACGTTACAATTAATTATATAGCAAACATTCTCCTTAAGATTGTGCAGGCTTGAAAAATTTTTATAATTTCTGGCTGATCTAAAGTCCTCTTGGAGTTGATCCTATCAAATAAAAATTATATAAAGTCTCCAGTTTACAACTAGCTCTAAGCACTTCATATTAACAGACTATCAACTGATTGGTAAGCAAAGTAAACCTTCCAAGGGCTGGCTTTTGACTGTGAGTGAGGAAGGAATTTCTGGGTGCTTCCATTCATTCCCCAGACAGGGTGCATCATCTGTCCATTTGCTCCAACTGGTTATTAAGAGTCAGAAGGAAAATATGAATAGCTAGGCCAAGAGTTGGAAAGAATCCAGTCTCTAAAAACCTGTCTTGTTTAAGAGAATTTTCTACTTCTGGTTCTGAAAATTATAAAATAATCTTGCTGCCTCTGTTACACCTCTCTCAAATAGAGACGGAAGGCACTTTAGAGTGCATTTCTAGCTAGGATCAATGCATATGAGGTATTCCTGCCGCTACCTGTACAGGATAGACATAGTTAATCAATCAGAATAAGCCTGAAGCTGAATCAATCAATGAGGATACTCATTCCCACTGTGCCTGGATACAGTCATATAACTGTTCTCAACACTTTCCAAATACCACTACCAATAAATCTGAATTGGCACTTGAGACAAGCTCAGATCTGATCCAATTTTTATTTCATTGAAAATGAAGGCCAGAGAGGTTAAATAACTTGCTTAAAGTCACAAAACTAGTTAGTGGCAAAACCAGAATTTCAAACCAGGTTTCCAATGCTCTTTCCACTGTGATGTACTACCTTATTTAAACTACAGAGCCTATGATCTATGGACTGATGCACACTGAACGCCTACTCATAAGTCTAAGGATCCAGTTGTTGGGGCAGACTCTTTCTAAAAGGGACATACAGACATCTAGTAAACAGAGCTGCTTATGAATTACTGCTCAGTAAAAAAAAAAAAAAAAAAATTAGTCCTTTTCTTTCCACACATGAATTATCAGTGTTTATGGTATTAAAGTCCGGTGAAGAAATCAAATAGGCCAAAGAGATCTGGGATTAAAAAATTTTGCAATTATTTATTAGTTTCTTTATTTAAGTAAAGTTATGGATTGAATTACGAACAAGCAAATCATCTTATTCTTAAAGGGCCCATCTTTGCCTCACAAATTGTGGAGACACAAGGTAGATGTGTGGGGAATTTGGAAGAAATATCATAGAGGACAGATAGAAACACCAACTAATAAAGATGGAAATTTGGCTTAACTTTCCTTGGCAGTATTCTGTTCATTTTGGGATGGGTCTCAACAGTCAAGCCTGAGTCTCTGCGATTCTGATACTCTTAATCTACAGTGCCTGTTATGATGTTGCTGTATTAGTAAACACTTTCAGAATTGTTAACAATTCTCAAACAATCATTAGAAATACTTGGTGAGAGCTTCCTATTTCTGCTCCTCCTTAGCCATGCTTTTCAGTTGTTATAGGTGTGAAGATACTCGCATGTTGATGAATGTGTCCAGCAGACCAAGAGGAACAATTTGTAGATATTATCATAAAGGGCCTGCAATTATCAGATGCACGTAGCTATGAGGCTGGGACAGAGAAAAGTGGTCAGTATCGCAGGCACAGCACCTTCTACTGTCTCTCAGAGGATTCTTAGGGTACCAGCTGCCCACACAACATGAATAATATCCTGTACATTGACATGTTTTCTACCTCCACCCTGAGCAATAGGCCTCTTTTGGATGTGCCACTTTGGTTTGAAATTTGCATATGACTCAG
This sequence comes from Eidolon dupreanum, assembly GCA_028627145.1. Taxonomy (NCBI): domain Eukaryota; kingdom Metazoa; phylum Chordata; class Mammalia; order Chiroptera; family Pteropodidae; genus Eidolon; species Eidolon dupreanum. The sequence continues at coordinate 49,597,690 of CM053513.1, forward strand.
GACTTTCATATTTCTAAAACCTAGTTAAAATTCAGATATTTTAAAGGAAGAAGATTTCAAAGTATTGGGATCTCTACTTGTTCCTCCATCTGAGTGTTTCAGCATATGGTGTGACCTCTTTTTCACCAAAAGGTGACTTGCAAAATTTCATCAGTATAAAAAAGACTCCAGGTAAAAACTGTTAATGTAGACGATGGAAACTAGTGGTCCCAGAATTGATCTCATTTATGAAAAGTAGAACATTCAGTTGGTATTTTTTTATCAAAGGCATTCTTGTGAGTTTAATAAGCCAATTACAATAGTAATATTACTTAGCAATGCTATTTACAGATTTTATTCCTTTAAAAAAATCCATATCTCATTCCAGAATATCTTTTTTAAAAAAGTCTTAGGTATTTTTTATTTGATGCCAAATTATTATATTTTCAGCTCAAAAAAAAAATGAGAGAACAATGATCAGTGAAGAAAATCCTAAATCAGGAGGCAGATGATTGAGTTTTACACTAATAAATTCCCTGTGTTTTTGAACTTCTATTCCTCCAGCCCTGTCCATGGTCTCTGAGGATGCAAGTGAAACATGGTAAAATCACGTTTAAGAATTTTTGAAGAAAATTGGGGAGGAATTACTCTTGCAGCAATTAACACCATTTTGGCTCAGGGAATAATGAGAGGACCAGTGAGGGTAGTCCACATTTTTCACAGTTAAGATATAAAATGTTTATGAGAGATATAGCAGACACACCATTTATATTTTAAGCTTCTCACAAATGCTCTTATCACAAGATTTTGTGTTTTAATTGGTAATGGCCCCATTTCTAGTCACACAAAGTCCTTCCAGATCAGGTTCTTCCCAGGGAACTTTCAGCTCTAATTTGCTGTTTTGTACTAATTGGTACTAATTTGCTGTTACTAACTCCCTAATAATAGAACTTGGGGAAAAGACCACAGTCAAAAAGGCCAAAAGGAAAGCAATGCAAAGGGGCCCTACACGTTGGCACCAAGTCTTCAGTCTGAGGTTGGCAACTCACAGATCACAATCGGTAGTGAAGCAGAGGTAGTAATTAAGAATGGAGGTCAAGAATCGAAAAAAAGAGGAGGGAGAGTCTTAAAGCTCAGGCACACAGGATTAGAATAGAGTAGGTTGAGAGCAGACAAGAATGGGAAGGAGGCCTTAAACACCTGGGCACACCTACAGGTGTTTCTACCAGCCCTGGTTTTGCAAACGAACTACATTCCCAGCCCCATGTTAGGATTGTGATCTTGATTCCTGATTTCAACTTCAACAGTGAGACGATTCAGTTCAGTGTTTCCCAAAGTTTAGCATGTTTATCGCTAGTGTTACATGGGGTGGTTTTACATAATATACACATTTTAAAATTTAATTTTAGTTGTCATGAATTTCTTTTTATATGTGTTAGAAAACTAGAGCATAAAACCTATAATTTCTTAGATATTATTTCTCAGAACAAAGCTGTTTTTTGAATTGCATCAATTTAAAGTAAAAAAAATGCTATAAAATAATAAGAGAAGTGATATATAGATAAGGAAAAAAATTATGAACAGTCTTGAATAACTTCAGCTTGAGAAAAGCTGATCTAATGTGGCTAATGTTAACAAAAGTTTGTTTTCTTGCTTCTTTTTGTGTCCGTAATAGGGAATGATATTCTTTGAGATACTAATCTCAAAGATACTCAAGACAGAGTCACACAGTAAGAAAAAGATATGTTAAAAAACGTTTGAGGGAAAGGGCACTGAAAGAGTCTAAATTCATTCCTCTGACAGTGCAGGGCAAGAGTATAAATATTTAATGAGATTTTACAAAGCCTCTTTCCCAACAGTCACAAATAGTACTGTTTTTGGTAGGTGCTTGAATTGTAGTAAAATGTTCTGTTCTGAGCAGTGGAAATAGTAGACACCTGAGAAGCGACACATTGCAATAAATGTGCCCAAAGTGAACACTGGAGTCACAGTGCTCTTTCCTATCCTGTCCTGGAAAGGTGCCATCTGCACCTCATCAGAAGCCAACCACTGCAGAACACATCCTCAGCTTAATAACCCCATAATTTTTAACATACGTCTCCAAGTCATAAAAAATCAGCATTTTAACCCTCCCTTCTAAATTCACACTTTTCGAAGGAATCTCTCTGAAATGCTGCATTAATTGAAGTTTTAAAAAATGTTAGAAAGAAAAAGAAAGAGAAACATGTTCTAGGTTACAAGAAGTTGAGAAAGGAAAGGACAAGGGACCAGGGTTTAGTGCAAGGAACACTGCATCCTCATACATTAAAACATAATGTCAAGGCAGGGTTTTTAAAATATATATATTTAAAAACCATTTTAGTGATTTATTCTGTAGTCACTCATTCCTTCATTCTCATTCCAGCAGTAAAAATAAACATCATCTCACTCCAAAATGGCTCTTAAAAGGGTACTGCCGTCATGCATGGACCTAGAGGGTGTTATGCTATGTGAAATAAGTCAGACAGAGAAAGACAAATACCACATGATTCACTTCTATGTGGACTCTAAAGAACAAAATAAATAAACAAAATGAAAACAGACTCATACAGAGAACAGCCTAGTGATTGCCAGATGGGAGGGGGGTTGGGGGTTGGGGGTTGGGTGAAAAGGTGAAGGGATTAAGAAATACAAAATCGATAGTTACAAAATAGTAATGGGGATGTGAAGTACAGCAAAGGGAATATAGTCAATAATATTGTATTATAATATTGTATTATTATAATATTGTAATAATGTATGGTGCCAGGTGGGTACTAGACTAATCCGGGGGATCACTTTGTAAATTATATAAATATCTAACCACTATTCTGTATTCTGAAACTAATATAAAATAATATTGAATGTCAGCTCTAATTGAAAAAAAAGAGTGTTGGCTTTTTTTTTTTTTAAGGCAAGACACTTATTTAAAATGAGCAATGGACTTTATTTAACTTGAGGGGCATATCAGTATAAGCCAAAAATATTCCACAAGTTTTCCCCATGCACACCAGGCTTTGTGGTAAAGCCTGACAAGGCTTTGCCCCCACAAGCCGACAATGCAGAAATCACATAAAGGAAGAGGCTAAGGTTGGAACTCTTGGGAAAGAGAGAGACATCCAACCACAAACTTCTGAAGATATGGCATGTCTGTTTTTAAAACAATGTGTTGGGCCCATAACTCTCCCACCTGTGATAAGATATCACAAAATGTTCCAATCCAGTGTCTTTCCTGATAAGTTGTCTTGTGACCAGAGAAGTCTCTCAGGAGGCAATCTTAGCCAAAGCAGAAGAATTGCCAAAGGTCTGGGCAACCTGAGTCCCAATCAATATGATTCCTGTTCTGTGTTTAGAAGTCATTGGTCTCAGCTCTTCCTTGCAGAGCAACTGACAATGCAGATGAGAGGCAGTGAAACAAGAAACAGGTATAAGGCTGCAATAAATACTAATTATAATTATATGCAAAGTACAGAGGTAGGGCTATGTACAATATGAATTTGTAAAAAGGGAAGGAGTCAATAAAACATTTATTGTACAACTACAATGAGTCAAGCACAGGTTTGAATACATATAATAACTTATTTGATACTGACAAGTGTGTGAGAAAAATAAGATGTGGAGAAGCTAAGTAACTTGCCTAAAGCCATATGATGAAATCGAGGAGAGGCTGGTGATGGAGGAAGGTGTGTGTATTGGTTTTACTATTATTTATTGATCGCTTACTATGTATCAGGCATTATACTAAATGCAAACATGGATTATCTCAGTAAATCTTCAGAACAACCCTGTTAGTTAGGCAACATTCATTTTGAAACCTGATAGATAATACAACTGAAGCACAGAAAAGGGAAGCTGCTGAGGTTATACCGCTATCCAGTGAACCTAGAACTTGAACCCAGGCAGTTTGATTGCAGAGCAGAGACTGTACCACAACAGTATATGGCTTCCTTGCATTGTTGTGTCTGACTCCAAAATCTTTTGGAAAGGTACAAGACATACTAAGATCATATTGAGTACTGGTACTGAGAAAACACACACACACAATAAGTGTGAATTGAATTATCCTATATTTATGGTGAAAATTTCAAAGACAAAAGAAAGTGTTAAACATGTGACCCATGAATTTACTGCAGAGACTCAAAGCATTTTATGAAGCCTCTGTGCAGTAAGGAGACCAAGATTCTTTGTTCAGTGATCACCAGTCAGTACCTCACCACCAGCTGCTTTACTTCTTGCCCAGTAGCTAAGCTGCCATCAGACACAAGCTGAGCCTATGGGAAGAGAGGTGGTGTGGGAGATGCAGATGTTGGGATGCCTGGAAATGCTACAAGCATGTGATGACATCTAACTGAATCCTTTTACCTTGCCGAAATGTTGTTTTACAATATGGACTGCTTATGGACTATTCATTTGAAATGGAAGGGATTTTGGAGTCCAGTCAAGCCCACTATTTTTTTACAGAGGACAAACTTGAGATTCAAAGGGATTCAGTGACAGCCCCAAATCTTCCAGCCGATTAGAGGAAACAGGACTAGAATTCCATTCAAAGGTTCTTCACACAATCCCATGCCAGGAAGACTGATTCTTGTGAAGGGTAAACTCTAGGGAACTTTTAGATGCCACAAACAAAAGGAATATTGTAAAAGGCAGGCTTCCCAGAGATTAACGAGGAAACAACTGTTTAAATTATAGTCCTAACATCACAGTATACAACTCCAGAAAACTACTCTTGAGAAAGAGGGTCCCTTTCAAACCACTAATATCTGGGGTTAAGTGTATAATAGTAAGCTAGAATATATTTTTTGCATGTGGAGTCATTGGAAACTGACTTTTAAGATGATATTTTAAACATGAGAATGCTAATTAATATAATTTAATTACTCTTTTAATTTAGATTTTTAGGATCTTATTTAATTTAATCATTTAATAAGGTGATCATTAAAAACACCAGTTATAGATCCATTTAAACTGCAGAGGTTCTGGTTAACGAAATTTGGCTAGAAAGTGAATGCGTGCTCACAACAATCCAATTTTGCTGTCTAGTCTTTAAGATGAAAGCATGTACATAGGAGACATCAGGTTTCTCTCTTCCCTTTCCTTTAGGTGCCTATATGGCTGTTTTTGGTGTGGGTGGCAGCACTAATGAATACATGTGTGTATGTGTGTATGCCTGTGGACAGGGAATGCAGGAAGTAGCTGCCACAAGAGCCCATACCCTAAAGGACCAGCATGTGGCAACCTTATCAGTGGTGGTAATAAAATGGTAGCCAGAATTCCCACTAGACACCTGTGCAGGGTTGTCCTAATCTGTTGCCCACAGTAACAAGTCTCCCTACCCACAGAAAAGCCCTGGTTCTAACTACAGCTAACTACAGAAGGCACCTGGAAGCAATGCTCTCTGACCATCCCCTTTCCCTTTAGACCGGTGATTCTGCTCTGGAGGGGAAGACCTCTTAGACATTCCTAGGCCAGTGCATCTCACACTTTCTATACATATAAATTCTCTGAGGATCTTGTTAAAAGAAAGTTTCCGATTCTTTAGGTCTGAGATAGGGCCTGAGATTCTGCACTTTTAAGAGACTCCCAGGTAAAGCTAAATGTGGCTGGTTCACAGACCACACAATGAGTAACAAGGATCTAAGGAGTCACTTTGAACTCTCAAAGCCACCTTCATTTACAGTGGTAGTAAGCTAGAGGAGAAAATTGTTTATAATCAGAAAGCATGAGAGTGAGAAAACACAAAAGCAAAACAGAAACAGAGACAGGGAGGGTGGGGAGAGAGAGAGAGAGAGAGAGAGAGAGAGAGAGAGAGAGAGAGAGCGCGCGCGCGAGAGAGAGAATGAATGAGGAGGGAGAAACAAAGAAAAAGTAGGAGTATTCACGTCTTTGACATTCTCTGGTTATTCAGACATTGTATAAGAACATAGATTTTGCATTTTTCTTCCAGAGTATTTTTCAAATCCTTATAATTTATTATTTGATTTTTACAACTAAATGCATTTCTGAAGTTCTGTATCTAAATATTTGCTATATAATGTACAATTATGTAGAATTCTCTCCCCACAACCCCAGCCAATAAAAAATAAATAACCACTAACCTATATTCTAGAACTGAGTATGAACATATCTGTGTATGAAAAAGGGTGAGTGCAGTATCACTTATTTTCATTTGGCTCCTATCAGTAATGAGCAACTGGTGTAACAAAGCTTACCTTTCATTCATTGTATATGAACATAGTCTGTGGATGTTTTTAATTTGGTAAACTATCTAGCAATGTGGAAAGTGTGTGGATGTGAGCCTAACATTACTGGTTTCCTATCCTTACCACCTTTGCAATTTGGGAAAGTTACTGATGTTCTTTGAGCCTGTTTCTGCATCTGTAAAATATGGATAATTATTCTATCTTCTGGGTTCTAAAAAGAACTAAATGAACTAACAAATAAAAATATCTACTCTAGTGCTTACTACAAAATGGAGACTCAGTAGATAAAAGCTAACATTGCTATTTTCATTTTGAAAAGGAATGTTATCATTTTCTTTTCAAAGTCTGATAAATGATAGTGACTAAAATTATATTAATGTTATGTTATTATTATTAATTAGTCACTTTTAGTTTATATTTTAAAGGAAACAAAATAAACCTTAAACACCATAATCCACACCAAGACGCATTTCAAATTCTTAGAATATACCTGTGGTAGGCTGACTATAAAACATTTTTAAATCCATCTGAACGGAATTTTAATTCTAAAAGATTTGGAGGAAATAGAAAGGAAGAAAAGCTAACATTATCAATTTTGTATTTTATAAAGTGTCCTATAATTTAGGGAGATATAGTCTCCCTTTAAGAGTTAAAAACTTTAACAATTAAGCTCAACCTCAAATTGTAATTTCTTAAATATCAATACTACTGTTAATTGGGTACAGACAATCCTATGTCATTCCATTTAATTCCTATTCACACCATCTGAACATCATGGCTACTCACTTTTAACTTCACAGAGAATTTTTCTCCCGCAGAGAAGACTGACTTTTAAACCATCTGGATATCATCAGAAACGAAGATCGGAAAGAATAATTTACTGACTGAACAGACATTGAAACAGCCAGTGTGGTGGATGACAAGAATCCCATGTTTTTGTTTTTTTTAAAAACATTTTTGTCATTTGGCTCACATGCATTTCACATTTTGAAATATTTTGGGACAAGCATTTAAACTGTGAGATTGAATTTCATCATTATGGAGAAAAAAGCGGTCCTAATGGAAGCCATCGCCAAGTCACCCAGACGGCTGACCCTTCTTCTAACCTTGTTGTTAGTCTCAGAAGGAAAACTTGGGTCAGAAGTTACAAAGAGAATGAGACAGCCCACATGTCAGACTGGGAAGTAATCTTGCCTAATAGGTTGAAAATGCTAAGAGTTGAGTTCTCTCTGGCTCTGCTTCCATCCCCATCTTGCTTTGGGCAGATTCTGTCACCTCCCAGATCTCTCTCCATCTTTTCTGCCACCAAATGTAAAGAGAAACTGTTTTAGCTCCCAGATTACTTACTAAGCAATGCTGGTTAGAAGTGGGAGGATGTAATTAATGAACACTTGTAAACTACACATATAACTTGAGACATAAATTATTCCCATCCAACCTGGTGATGGTGGTGAAGGAAGCAGCATTGAGGCCAGGGTTGCTGTGGAGGTGTTTAGATGGCAGGGCGCATGCACTGGTCCCTCTCTTAGCAAAGAATAGAGTCCCGGGCTGTAAGGAAGGAAAGGCTAATGTCTGATGGGGAACTGCTCCAGTACAGCCATGTTACGTTACACACACTCTGCTATGGAAACCACTCCTTTTGGAGTGAGGTCAAAAGCAGATTGGGGCATGTCTGGGAAATATCAGGCTTTGAGTTTTCCAAGATTTTCCCTCCCTTCCTCCCCATATTTATGTTGTATTCTGTGGCTGCCTCAAAACCTCTGCTTCCTTGAAGAAGGGAAAGAAGGAAACCTACACCCAACCATTAGTAAGTAAAACAAACATTCAAGTGCATCTGCACCTAATTAGGTTTTTTTCATTGAGATCTTTCAAATAGGAATCCCACTCCCTGAGGCAATTCAGAGACACTGCAGGAAGAGTTTGATGGGTGAAAATAGGACCACAGTAAGTGATTAAGGTCATCACGCGCACAGTAGTATGTTTTCTTTTTAATAAGCAGACTATATTCAATGCACAGAGAAAGACAGGAAGTATAATGGTTATGACAGTTGTTTTCAACTCTGCCTGTCTTATACTTTTGTAGCTCAGAAACTCTGGGATGGGCCCTCAAATTAATGTGTTTTTTGTTTGTTGCTTATTGATTTGTTTGCTTAAATCTTCACAGATAAGAATTAAAGAGTTAGCAGTTGGCTCTGGAATCAAAGCAACTTCTGTTCAAATCCTGTCAATCACTAATTATGTGACAGCCCCTGGCACTCCACTGCTCCCTACAAGATGCACAAGTTACTCAATCTCACTAAAAGCTGAATAATATTGTATCTGCCTCAAAGGGTAATGACAAAGACTAAGTGAATAAACTTAGAATTGACATATAGTATACATTAAATAAACTATTAACTCATTGTTTATCATGATTTATTTTTCTTATGATTAAAGTAGGTACAATTAAATTCTTCTAGAAGGCTGTCAGAAGACCGCATCATTGTTCTAGGACATGTGGATTGTTCCAAGGTTTTACTCTGGGTCCTTATTTAAGAAAATAAGCTCTGATCCACTGTATAACTAAAACCTGCAAGAGTGAGCTACTTTACAAATCTCTGAACATTGCATATGGTGCTTGATTTCAGTACAATGACTGGAATTGCCAAGTCACAGGGTACGTATATCTTATATTTTGATACATGTTGCTAAACTACCTTCCAAAATTTGTATCAACAACAAACACATTTTTTAAATGAAGCACTTACCATGTACCAGGCACTATGCTGTATCTCATTTAATTCTTAATACAATTATGCAAAGTAGATTTTATCTTCATATACCATATGATGAAAATGAAGCTCAAGTGTGTGAAATTATGTGCCAAAATAAAACAGGTTGTAAGTGATAGAGAAGGGTTTGAACCAGATCTGAATTTAGATGGACCAGATACTTTCTTTCCAACTGCACCATGGGAAAATGTAACCTAGGATAAAAATGAATTCAAGGTATTGAAATATACTCATAAATTTGTCAAATTTATCACTGAATGACATCTAATCCCTACATTTGTTTACATGTCTGTAAATGAGGAGGTTCAACTTACTTCCAACTCAATGAGTCTGTGTTGGGGGTATTGTTGAGCACTAGTCCTGATGGATTACATGTCTATATGTTAATTATTTTAAGGTGGTAACTATGTTAGTTGTTCTTCATGTTTACAAAGTCTCAAACAAGAAGAAATGGACCCTGGGCAAAGCCAAAATTTTTTAATGTTGAAAGAAGATCACCTAAGATTAACTAATTATCTCAGTGATAAACCCCAGATTTTTTTAAAATTCAGTTTATTGGGGTAACATTGGTTAATACAATTATATAATTTTTAGGTGTACATAATAATTTGACATCTGTATATTCTATTATGTGTTTACCATCCCAAATGCAGTTTCCTTCAGCTACCACTTCACTCTCTCCTTACCCCCCTATATTTGACCCCCTTTACCCCATTTACATCCCCCCTCCTCCCACCCCTACCCTCTGGTAACCACTAGTCTATAGTCCATGTCCATGAGTCTCTGTTTGTTTGACCTGTTCATTTATTGCTTTTATGTTTATATCCCATATATAAGTGATATCATGTGATTTTCAACTTTTTCTGTCTGGGTTGTTTCACTTAGCATGATTATTTTGAGGTCCATCCATGTTGTTACAAATGGCAGTATTTCATCTCTTCTTATAGCTGAGTAATATTTCATTGTATATATGTACCACAGCTTCTTTAGCCAATCATCTCTCATAGGACACTTCGGTTGCTTCCATGTCCTGGCCACTACAATGCTGCTATGAACATAAAACCCAGTTATATTAATGGGTTCTCTGTCCTTAAATATCTCTAGTAAGGAAACAGATCATTAGTACTTCTGTGTGATTTGAGTATAAATATACCTGAAGCACAAAATTTAAATGGCCTTTTAAGGTCCTTTAATCTTTGTATTCCTATGATTTTTATACTAGAGATTCAGGCTTATTTCAAGGTTAAAGCTGACAAAGTGTCCTTCCTGACAAAGGCATGCATAAATTGTAATTCTGCATCCCCCAAAGTTATCATCATATATGCCTGTTGTCAGTTTCTAAAACTGTAATGAGTAGGCATAAGGCTGAAACAGTTTTCAAATGCTAGGTTCTTGCTAAAGACATAGTTCCTTAGGCCTCATCCACCAGAGATTTTAATTCCCAGGTTTGTGATGGGAGCAGGAAACTTCACTCATAGTTAAAACCCCAGGTGATTCCAAATTAAATGGTTCCTAGGCTCCAGTCTGAGGAACGTGACACAGAATGATGTAGCACAGAAGAGAAAGACAGCATCTCTAGGCTTGCAGATAGTCTTGCTACAGATGCTCAATACAAAGAGAAAAGTAGTTAAGAAGTTAAAAAAGTCGGCTGGAAAAGGAGTTCCTTCAGGGTATATTTTGTTGCTATATGTTATTACTGAGATATCAAACACCATATACTTTGTATTTTGTTGTTATTTAACTTATACTATGAAGTCCTATTTGTTGATAACAAAGTAAATCAAGAAAAATGGGCAAAATATGTATCAGCATTAAACCTTTTTATCCCTTTTGAAGAGTTTGTTCTCTTTATTTAGCTTCACAAACACTGACAATTTCTTTCACTGTTTTAAAGTACCATTTCAACATTTCTGAAGATATAAAAATTTGTCCAATATTTCCTCTGGGGATATTAACAACCTAATCCTACCTTATAGAAATATATAGGATATGTAACGTTTACTGAGCACTTAGCAATAGACACTTATGTAAACAAAGTAGACAAAAGTCCTACTGTCTTAAAGCTTATAGACTAGCAGGGAAAGCGAGCATTAAATGCAAAATCTAACTATGAACAGTATTATAAATACAAGTAGAATGTGCTATGAAAGTATACAGTGGAGGGACCTAATAATTTAGTTCATGGAATCATGGGATGCTTTCCTGAAGAAATATATTAAATCTGAGATCTGAAGAATTAGTAGGAGTTTGCTAGAAAAAGAGAGGGTACAGAGAAAAGCATATGAAGGAAGGACACATGGCACTTAAGGACCAGAAAGAAGGCCTGTGTGGCCATAACATAAAATCTCTGGACAGGACAGCAAAGGATAAAAGCGCCCTTTTTTAAAAAAGGTTAAATTAAGAATTATGAACTTTGCCCTAAATGAAAGGATTTGAAGCAGAAGACAGAACTGATCTGGTTTGTTGAACTGATCACTTCTAGCTGCAACATATGGATAGAATTGCAAAAGGGCAAAAATGGATGCTGGGAGATCAAGTAGAAACCTCCTGAAGTGATCCAGGTGGGACATACTGGATGCAGACCAGACTACTGTAGTGGCAACGAGACAGAGAATAGTGTGAGTGGATTCACAAGGTATTTAGGAGGTAGATGGGCAGGAATGATTGGATTGGTTGGGTCTGGGTAGAATGAAGAGTCAAGAACACTGAGGCTCTAGCTTGAGTAGCGGGGTACCACTTTCTCAAGGCAGACTAGGACAAGGTAGTGATTCAGACAGATGATTCTCCAGTGGAAACTCAAGAATTTATGAACTGTATTTAATTGACAGCCACATAAGAATCATGCAAAAGATCCCACCCCTCCCATTCGGTTCACTCCAACTGTTATTTCTAAAATGTCATTTAACATGAGGCTTCTTGATTTAGGATACCACAGTTTCAAAGTCCCATAACAACTTTCTGCAAGCTTCCACTTCCATAGAATTCTGAGCTTAAAGCCAACAATTTTCCAATCTAAACCATACATTAAGTCAAGTTGTTTACAGAGTGTGTCTGCAATGACACTTGATCTGCTTTTTAATTATACTTATGATAAACTCAGGGAGGCTAAGATTGAGTCAATTGACCACTATATATTCATCATTAATATATCTCAGGAAGACATAGAAATCTTTCATATTGGAGATCCCTATGACTATAGATATTTCTATACTCACTGTATAGTTATTTATTGAATTTTTCAAGTAAGTATTCTTAACAATCCAAAACTATAATCCAGGTCAGTCAGACTACCATTTGGGTCAGTAAATATCTAATAATATATGCCATTCACTGAATTCCTACTAAGTGCTATGTGTTCCTACTCCATATCTTTTAACAACTCAGAGAGACCATTTGATGGTTAAGAAAGGTGGAGTTGAGTGAGGCTGAGCTGGCCAAGGTCACACAATCAATGGTAGAGGTACGGTTCACACCAGGCCTAGCTGGTGTCTGAGTTCTTTGCATTTTTCTCTAAGATGTCTCTTGCGAGTTCAACCAACAAGTAAAGACAGGTGACATTTTCCAGTTTAGAGAAAATTTTTAATTATCCCCATCCCCAAAATTGGGAAACAGGTTCTTAAGACTCTCAATCTTCTTTACATGAATAACATCTAGCAACTCCTTAATTATACATCATTCACATGTCTCAAGGCCTTCATGGTAAAGCATGAAAGAAGATATCTTTGATTTATTTCAACCTAATTGAAGACAAATGTACAGCAACATATCTTTAAAATAATGCTTCAATTCCCCCAAACTGGAACAATCTAATTGTTCATCAACAGAATAGTTAAAGTGTAGTGTTTTAAACAATTGAAGACACTACAGCAATGAGAATAGACTTACTCTAACTGCAAGTAAGAACATGAATGAATTTTACAAACAAAATGCTTAATGAAAGAAGATAGAATATGAATTTGAATGAAAACGAATAACTACAGTTTGATTCCACGTTCAAAAGCAGGCAAAACTAACCCATGCTGTTAGAATGCAGGCTATTGGTTACCTTTGGAGCGGCAGTGACTGGAAGTAGGTGCACAGGGGGAGGGGGCTTTGGGTGCTGCTAATGCTTTGTGCTGCCACACAAGCACATTCACTTTGTCAAAATTCATCAAGACTTGTATTTATGCTTTTTGCACTTTTCTGTATCTATGTAATACTTCAGTATAGTTCAATAAAAAGTTTACTGAAAGATAAAAATACTTAACATGACTTTTAAATTCAGGTGAGACCTAGATGTTTAGAGTACTCTAATCCATAAAAATATCAAAAAGTTGCCTATAATTTAATGTCTGATTTAAAATTTAAAACATATCTAATGAAAAAGATTCACAAAAGCACAAATAAAAATAATATAAAATGCTAATAACAATAAACAGTTGAAAATACTTTCACAAAAGATTATTTGTGCATTTCAAAAAATATCTAACTGAAAGATAAGACCATAGAGAGACTTCAACTATACAGAACCTTGGGCAAAATTCCCATTGTAATCATGGATAAAGTACTAAACTCTTCAGTTTCCATGCTACCACATCTAAGAGCAGTGTAATTTCTGCCTTCCTCACAGGAATGTTGTGCTGCTTAATTAATGTTTGTAAAGCATTTTCTGTTCCCTGGGTGAAAGGTACCACGAAAGAGCAAAGCATAATTATGTTTTAATTGCCTGGCTGATTTTGAAGAAAAAAAAATAGTGACTATGAGTTGTGATTTAATCAGATAGCTCCGTTAGAATCATAGTCATACAGTCATGACTTATGCTTTCTGGCTTCTGCTATACTTGAGAAAATTGCCTTTTCTAATTTTTAAGCTTTCCTGTCTCAGCTTCCCTATCTGTAAAATGGGAATGATAACATGCTATCCATGGTCTGCAAGTATTTATTTTTTCTTTGCCAAGCCCTTCAGGGATCCTGAGATGAAAAGGCAGCACACATTACCAAGAGAAGAAGAAATGCAACCTCCTGCTGCTGGGATGAATGGAACTGTTTTTCTCCAGGGGAAACTAGAGTGCCAGATGTCACCTGGCCCTGCAGAAGGAGAGTCTGAGAACAGTCAGTCTGCAGGAAGCCAGGATGCTACTCAAGGGCTTCTGAGAGTTCGTTTGTGTTCAGGGTGGTTACATTCCTGCCTCTCAAAGGGTCAGTTGATTCTGTCTTTTTTTTTTAAGGCCATCTTCATTCCTGCTCTTATTCCAAAGGGTTTATATTTACACAAAGCCAGTCATTAGAAATCCACTGATACATACAACTCAGACTATGATTTTTCATGTATTATGAGATGACCAAACAAACTGAGCTGTGTAATCTTGCTTTCTGGGCCCTGAGACAGGGTCTTTCATGTATCTTGACTTGGGGAGATCAAATAATTCTGTCATTGTGGATTACATATTTCAAGAGAGAGGATCTTTATTGGAAGAAATTCTAACTATATTTTTCATTTTTCATTTTTATCATAAGCTAAGCAAAATATAAAGAGGCCTACAAAAAATGTTTTTGATTTCTTATTGAAAATAAAATAACTTCAAATCATAACTGAATAATATAGAGCTTTTCTGGCACTTATTTCCCCCAAACATGTGGAACTTTAGTTATCTGTATTTTCTATATCTTGTATTAATTAATATATAGAAATATTCCTCATCACCCTTCCTTGATTAAAGAAAATAAATGTCCAGTCAGACCATACTATTCCCAGCTGCTGGTCAAATTTTTGGGTAATATACTTCTATTTTTGTATGAATATTTTCAATAATTAACCTTTCTTTCTCCACAAAGACAAATCATATGGAGGTACTTTAAAAATAAAAAGCAGTATAAATCTTGATGACAGTGAATGTGACTTTTCAGTAGCTAAAATTCCCCTAAAAGATTAAGATGTCTGCTTGAATACCTCTACACCAGCAAAATCTTTCAGGGAATAACACTGATGCATTCCCTGAGGAAAATATAAACCAGTCAAGTGCACTGACTTAGTGATTAGATGTCCTGAGAGTTTTCTGAAACCATACTTGGTTATTTGATGATCTAATTTTAAATGCTTAGCAAGCTATTCACTGCCACTATACAAATATACCTGGAGAATGTCTGTGTAGGTTTTATGGAATTTTAAAAGAACCACACTAAATTTCCAATACATTCAATCATGTCATGTCCAACAAGTATATACAGCATGCTGAAAGTCACTTTGAGGGTGGGATGAGAAAGAGAACCATGAAGGGCCAAATAAAACTGGTTTTATTTTATTTTTTCCTTTCTGGAAGAAAACAAAACTTCAGCTCTTCAGCTATACGCAGTGGGAATAGTTTTTAAGGGTCGGAAGGCCTTTAAAAGCTCACTAGACTCAGTCTGCCAAAGGGCAGCTACTGGAAATATAGGGCCACCCATTCAAAGTTCATGTCTAAGCACACAGCCTCTGATTCCTTGGCTGTTAACAGGACCAGTTATGCGAACATTTATCCCTCGTTCTTTTCTTAAGTTCAGTTTGTCATGGACTGATTCAAATTCCTTCTGCAATACCAATAAATTAAGAGAGATTCTAGAGGTTTATGTTATAGTCCTTAATGCTATCCACCAAATGTTTCTGACTCTCTGACTTCCAGGTATGGTAGGAGTATATGAAGAATAATCTTTAAGTTAAGCATGACCATGTGATTTACTCGAGCCAATGTAATGTGAGCAGAAATAACGTGTGTTATATCCAAGAGAAAGTTTGAAGAGCCAGTGAACAATTTTCCATAGCTGCTCTTTCTACCACAGCCATTGGCAATGTTCCAGTGGTATCTGGATTATTTGCTGAGGTGCTTGAGTGATTAGGGCATGAGGCAGAGCTCCCAGTTCACATACAGTGGACATATGCAGTGCAGAAGAAATAAAATCCGCTGCCTGAAAACACTGAGATTTGGGAGCTGTTTGTTTCCATAGCATAATCAAGCCCCTCTGGCTCAGCTTTTCACCAGGGTAAAAATCTCCTTAGAACTTCTGAGAGGATGACAGAGGGATACGTGCAATATTCCTACAATTTTACCCTCCCCTTAGTCTCACCCAGCCTGGTCCTGGGCTGTAACACATTTCCTTTGGGTTCTGTTATCCCTCAAGAGATTCTTAGCACTACTTCCCCAATGTCCAAAGGAGGGTCACTACTTCAAATGACTACAGGACTAAGCGGGTGACCTTCACAATCACATCAAATGTCTATTAACTTCTCACCATTCCCTCAAGAAAACTCTTTTCCTGAAACAAAGTCTTCATGGCCTGGCTTTTCATTCAAAGGAGCAATACAAGGGTGATGATGAACTGCAACCATGACTCTAGGCTGGTGTTGGGGGAAAAACAGGGACCAATGGCAGTGACAACTCCATCACTTTACACCAATAGGTGAAATGCATATCAAATATTTACAGGTTTTCTAAAAGGCCAGAATTCTAGATTTTTATTTTAAATCTCCTAAGTTTCTTAGAACACATCCAGGACAAAGAAAACATAGCAGGCTGCATTTACTATGCAGGCCCAATCTCTGCATCCTACAGGCATCTGCAGGTGAACATTGTTCTACGCCTTTGTAGGGATAATGACTGTTGTCCACTTTCAAGAAGCCCTAGGTTGTTGAGCTCAAACCTAGACCAGGGCCCAAGTTCAATTTGGGGAGAAAATGTTTAATTCTGCTCTCTTTCTTATTAGAAGAAATTTCCTTATCCTGCTAGCAGAAATTATGCTAACCAAAGTCAAGTCCAACTCAGTACTCAGATTTGACCTCTCTGTCAGCCTCATTGGCGTACTAGCTCTTAAATTCACTCTCTTCCCTGCATGTCTAATAATGAATTACATGAGAACTTAAATTCTCTGAACAATTCTAAGGGGCAATTTGAATAAAGATTCAACTTTAAATTAAACATGGTCATGGACAATAGACTAGTGGTTACCAGAGGGTAGAAGGGAGGGAGAAAGCAGACGGGATAAAGGGGATCTAATATGTGGTGACTGAAAGAAATCTAACTGTGGGAGGTGAACACACCATGTAAATATATATATGCCTTAGTGTTAAAGTGTACAGCTGGATTTCATTAACCAATGTCACCATAAAAATTAATTAATTAGTTAATTAAAAATAAAAATAATGGGGGGAAATGCCAGAGCATATCACTAGCACTCAATAAGTGCTGAATGTTTGTTGAATTAATCAATAAATGAGTAAATGAATGAATGGCTGAATAAATGAATGATGTTTATATTAGGGGTCAGCAAACTTTTTCTATAAAAGGTCAAATAGTGAATAGCTAAGACTTTGTGGACCATATGGCCATGTGTCTCTGTCACAACTACTCAGTCCTCCCACGTAGCCCAAAGGCAGCCATAGACAGTACAGAAACAAATAGGTATGGCCGTGTTCCAATAAAATAGGGCAGCTGGCTGGATTTGGCCTACTGGCAGAAGTTTGCCAACTTCTGATTTAAAGTATTCACTCCCCTGATCAAAAAATCCTTTCCCAGCATCCTATTGCCTGCCAATTTCAGAACAAGCCATTCATTTCAAGTATTCAATATCCTACACAGCGTGAACCCCCTACCTCCCCTGTCTTGTCTTCTATTACTCTAACATACATGATCTCCATTCTGAGTAAGCTGGACTACTCTTTCTATGTTCTAAGTTTTCCGACTTTCTCGCCTTTGTTCACACAGGTCTCCTATCTACTAACACTGTATTTATCCTTCAACGCCATTCTGAAATTCTATATTGTCCAAGAAGCTTTTTTAAATTAGTCCATTCAGATGTAAGTTTTTTCTCCTCTAAATCCCATAGCTGACACTTTCTCACTTGCTAATTGCACACACTAAACTCAGCCTATCATTAGTCATGTAAGTGACTTCTTATAACCTCTTACAAAGCTGCAAGCTTCTAATTGCAGAAAATGCATTCTCTTCAGTTTCGTGTGTCCTATAACACATTGGACATACTAAGGACTCAACAGATCTTTGAAGAATCCAATGAAATGATACTGTTTTGATTTTCTGCCTCAACAGGTAAAAAAAAAGAGTTCTCAGTTTTCAGTGGCTTCCAAGACTTGTTATCTGTGGAATATATGTACAGGCTTCTTCTCCATGGGATCATTAATCTGGTAGGAACTGAAATAACCATACTTGCTACAGAGCTTTAATGCACTGGGGAACTGGAATTCTTGAAGGTAGCTGTCCTTTTAATAAACTTAGGCCTGGGAGCAAGGAGCTAACTATTTCAACCGCTTCTCTTCTCAAGAGGTAGATAAGAATTGAGATTTTACCTGTTGTATTACTAAGGACTTGCTTACAGATCATTTCCTTGTAACTGCAAGTGAGACGTTCTGTTCAACTCGGACATTTCCTAAGTGCCTGCCTGCAATGCAGAAAGCACTACGAGAAACAGAAAGATAAATAAGGCATGAGCAGGCCTGATACCCAGGAGTTAACAGTCCCGTTAGGGAGACAGACACTGATCTGAGGCCTGAAATACAAAGTGAGCTGTGGTGAAGGTTATAATAGAACATGGGGAGATGATATTGCAAAGAGAGAAATTAATTTTGATGGAGGCAGGGGAGTCTGGACAAAGATGCTTCAGGGAGTGAATGAGATTTGAGCAGGAACTTGGGAGGAAAACAGCAATAAAGCTAAAGCCGTGGATATTGTGATATCTTGATGTGTTAGAGCTGGCAATGATCTCAGACAATCCTCTCTTTTATCAGAGGAGGAAGGTGGGGCCCAGAGAGGAATCATGACCTCAGGCAACCTACTCACCCCCTGTTAGGACCATCTATGTGCAACTTCAGATTCACTGAGGGATAGAAAAAAAAATAATCTCATACGAGAATAGCTTCATTTCTAGGCATTTGTGACAAACCTCGGAAGCAGCAATTAATAGTCTGACCACACAACCCAAGGCCAGGGTGGCCTCTGCCGAAGCCATTGCCTTTGGTCCTTATCAAAAGATCAGCTTTAGCTGCTGGCAAAATCACACCTGGGTCTTATAACTGAGGGCTACAGAACCTTGGCAAGGGAACAAAAGCTTCCAGTGAATTGGGGACAGATCAGAGCAAGCTTTAAACTCTGTGTAGGGAATCTTATGGAAGAGTCCAAGTTTGGCTCAAAAGAACAGGTCTCAAAAGCAACCAAAGGAATGATGATTTATCCTAGAATTGCAGGGTACAAAAATCACAGGGGCAGGCAGGGTTTGCCTGATTGAGTCCAGGAGAATAAGCACAGTTGTCCCAGGTCTCCCTCCCTCCCTGTGCCCCGCTCACTTCCACCCCTTAATTTCTACCACTGTCAAGGACAACATGACCATCAAGATTGGGTAAAGCCAACCCAGAGAGCAAACTTCCCAGGGAGAGCCAGAGTAGCTGGGGCCCCAAAAAGACGACCTGTGACAGCTTCATTTAAATAGATGATTCAGGACCCTTCACTCTCATCACTTAACAGGGAGTATGTAACTGAATAATTAAACAACAAATTGTATTCATTTATTTTAGATTCACAAGAGCAGCTGTGTCTTTTGTTCTTTTTTAAAGGAAAAACAGACTTTATCAGGATCCATTTTGTTTCTATCTAGTTATTACTCCTCCATATTCTTCTAACCCTAGATCCCAAACTCCCTACTCATTCCTACCATGGAAATATGTTCATATTTACCTACTGAAAAAAATCTTTTTCCATAAAAAAATATATATACTGCTCCTGGATAGCAGATGCAGCAAAATGGTCTGATAAAACTCTGAGGCTTTATCTCTTTTGAAAAGTTACACTTATTTTTCATATATGAAACACCGAAGTTAAAAGAAGCTTGACAGTAACATTACACAAATAACCACTCAAGTCAATTTATTTTCCAATGATGAAAGAAAGTGTATTTTTGAATGGCTAGCAAAGCATCTTTTATTATTATCAATTTAATATAGTGTGTATCAGTTTACTAAGCACTCTGAGGGTATAGAAGGTACCACTTTTTCTTAACAAAGTTAAATAAAATATAATAGTGGAATATTAGGGCTGGGGGAAAGAGCACAGATTACAAACAGCCTCTAGCCCAACTATATATTTTACAGTTGAGGAAATGGAGATATAGAGAAAACAAAGTATTTTACCTATATCAGACAACCACGGTAAAGCTTCATAGCGGGCTGGGAAAACTTCAGTTTAGAAATCCTCAGTTCAGGTCCCTTTTTACTGCATCCTGTATCTATCTCAGGGAAGGCTTATTTGCTGAAAGAAATTTAGCACTGAGAAGGCTTGGTAACATATGATACTAATTCACTAAAGAACTCCTGTCCCAGCATTGTCCAAAACCCAAACCAAATGGCATCCTACTGAGAGCATTACTAAGCTTTCTAATGAGGTTACAACAGAGACAAGGAGTCAGACTCAGTCAACATGGAGAAAATTTTTTGTACAAGAACTAGCATGAGGCATATAGTAGGTTTTCAGGAAATGCTTGTCAGCTTGATGTAAAAAAAACTTGGAATACAGTTTTAGGACACAAGGTATGATCATTTCCAGAATAAAGAATCTGTTTAGATAACCTAGCAAAGTTAGGAGAATGCAGGAAACAGTCATTGGATGGAGAAGGAGTATGTGGAGGACAAGGAGGAGAAAGGTAGAGCTCTCAGCTTCTCTTCTGCCTCAGACACTGGAAGGTCATTGGTCACACACTTTTTTTTTCATTTTAGATGAAAGAGTCCACATCTGGAAGCCACTGATTACAGCAATTGGCTCAAGGTCTCATACTCAAAAAAGATTGGGAACAAAAGGACTTAAAAACTCCTATTAACATTTTGGTTTGTTGTCTCACTCACACAGAGATTCTAGTTAATTAAAATTCTTCTGTGTGCTTAAAAGATGCCTAACCTAGCCTCCTCTCCATTAGTCACCAAAAGCTGTGAAATCTGGTTATATAATATTCCTTTCATATAATATTCCTTATTATTGAAATAAGAAAAACTCTGGAACATGAGGATATAATTATTCCATGAGCTACTAATTATATTGAAATCTGCTCAGGCACCCTTGCATTCAAAGGCCTCTATTATCACTGACTTATTTAAATGCCCACACCACTAAAATAGTAGTAATGCGTTTTAGGGCTGCATTCAGAAACTGTGTTAGTCAGAGAAGATAAAAATACAAATTGTTATAATATTATCTATTCTTCTGCAAGAAGATTGAAAACTTTAAAAATATTTACAAATGGAAATCTTGTTATTAAAAAAACTCTAGTCTCTACCTGTCCCATGTTGTACCTTGAAGAAACATCATCCCCAAATAAGGCAGAAAATTGGACAAAGAGGTTTAATGTTGCTGTTCTGTAGCAGAGAAATCCATTTATCAACACTGGACACATTCTGATAAAAGCTACAGTCTCTATCTCTGACTAGAGAACTTCATTGAGTTAACTTGGTGGTTATAAACAAGCCAGAAAGCTCTTGCTGTGTAACTCCCCTCCAGTACCGTGTTCCCCCAGCACTGGAAATGCTTTCAGAGAATTGCTTGGCTGCCTGAGAATTCAAGGAGCCATATCTGGGTCAATTGAGCTGCAATGGCAACCAAACTGCTGGGGACAACATTTTTCTTGTCCTCAGCCTCAAAACTGAATTACCTTTTACTCTTCCTTGTTTGTCATCAACCATGTCCATTTTATTACTAAGACCTCCATGTTTTTCTTTCGATATGTTCTTCATTTGGGTCTTCTCATCTCCATCCTACACCATCTTGTCATCTAAAATGAAGTCCAGTGTATCATACATTGACTATTACAACATTATTTAGCCAACCTCTGTAAATCAACTTTTCTCCATTCCAATTCAACCTGTATACCTATGCCAGACATTACTTTAATACATCATAGTCCTGCTCAGAACTTTTCCAGAAAAAAAATCAAAGGCATCAAATTTAGCTCCGAAGGCTCCACCCTACCTCTGAAATCATATTCCTTGCAAATCACTTTGTATAATTCTCTAGTCCAGACAGGCAGATCTCCTGAGTCATGAACTTGTGATGTTTAATTCTGGTCTATGTCCTGATTCATGGGGTTCTGCTTAATGAGATAGCTATTTAATATCTGGGAGCCTCCGTTACTTTAGCTGTAAAATGGGGACTTTGTAGGACTATTTTGGTGAAGCTCAAATAAGAATAATTTATTTACAAGTTCTTTCTACATTGTTAAGCTCTAGCAAAGTTCAGCTATATATTAATCTTGGCATGCACGCACAGTTGTACTCAACATTTGGCACTTATCATTATTCACTCAAATTTGACTGTAATCTATTTGAAAGCAGACTTTCATTTAGTTACTAATCACCTTGAGTTTTTTCCTAAACAGAAGGATCTAGCGGGATGAGATCTGGCCAGGCTTCTTGGTCCTTTTCAAGTTCATGGCACAGCACAAAGTAGACAACAATCTACATTTGTTGACTGCTTTAGTAAGGCATTAAAAATGAATAAGGGGGAGAGGCAGAATCTCGTCTCACCAGACAAACTTTCCTACAAAGGAACAACAACAAAAATACATGGTGATTAGTGAGAAAATATCTGTGAAGTGCTAGAAATAGTTTGAGAAGCATTTGCCACACATAGCAACTTCCTATTCTGGAGGACTTTGAAATTATGATTTCCAAGTGGTGATTTGAAATCCAAACCTTGCATTTTGCACTTTATAAGCTCAGAAAAGACATACAGCTGTAGAGAGTTAACCAAATATTGTAAAAGACAGGGACTCTCAATGAATCCAAATGAGTTTTCAGTGCCCTGATCTAAAGGTAGTCAAGACTAACAAGGTTTTCATTTTCTTTCCCTTCTTTCCCATCCCCTGCCTGTACCTAGAGAAATACATGTGTGACTTTTTTTTTTTTTAATTGTAAAAGAAAGCAAGTCCCTAGTTACATTGTCTAATAGTCCTTTGGTCTTAAAACTGTGATTTATGGTTAGCAAATATTAGTGAGCTCCTCTTTCCCCAGATTTTCAAACTTACCCCTAATCAAACATCTTCTTCCCTTTCCTTTCTCCCAGGAGCCCTCAGCTGCCATCTCTCTCACAAGAAGTCATTCCTCCTACACAAAGATGATATGGCCCATATTATTTATAACTATCCATTTTTGAAGCGCAACCATACACTTGTAAATGGGAAAAATGCTCAGGACTGCCAAGAATTATGGGGCTACCAGAACATGGAAAGTGATCTATAACGGACTTTTAACTCAGTTAAAACCTTTACAGACAGATGAACAGTCTTAGTCATTTCCTGAAGAGGTGAGGACACAATCTGTAAAAATTCTGTAAAAGCATACCACCTAGCAAATTAGCAGGGATTTATTATTTAATTGTCAATATTCACTCTTGGAAATGATGTGACAAAAAATGCCACTTTCATACACTGCGGGAGGGAGTGTAAATTTGAAAAACTTTTTCGGAAAAAAATTGTACAAAATGTATTAAGAACCTCAAACTGTTCTTATCCATTGATTCAGTATAATTCTGTATCTAGTAATTCTGTATCTAGAACAGGATAGAAAGCTGAACATAGAAAAATGTTTAATGCCTCAAATACTTATGAATTATAATTATTATTATAGAAAAACTTAAATGATCAATGTGATGGGATTGAGTATGTAAATTATGATATTATATCAAAGAAATGGAAATTGCAACCATATCCCTCATCATGGAAGAGCAAGGGAGAAGAGTCGGTCACAAAACAGATTTACTATCATAGCCAATGAAGCATATGACAGAAATTCTAAAGGAAGTTCAACTGCTTTGTTTGCTTATTTCTGAATCTAATGATATAAAGATCTGGTAAGATGAGATCTGTCCCATCTTCCTTGTCTTTTTTCAAGCCCTATTATAAAGCAGACAATTTTATTGCTTTAGTTGGTCTTTGATAATAAATAAGGGAGAAAAGCAGAATTTCACTACAGAAACTCTACTGATAAGGAAAAAAAATAGATGATCATGAGTGATAAGGTATACATTGAGTGGTAGGGATTCAGGATGAGCCCCTATAACCTATTCAATTTATCCCAAGTTTAATCCCTACGAGAACTTCATTCTAGACCCTATAGCACCACATTGGAAAATATTTCATCTAACAAAACACTGTGAAGAATAATCTGCTAATATACATACATATGAATATACATGTATGTACATATATATGTATGTGCATGTATATACATATATCTTATCTTTTATAATATTAAAGGATTGCCCTTCTCTTCCCACTATTAATTTACAATACAGCAGGCTCCCTTCTTTTTAGTTTAGTCTAGGGTTCTCACACTCTAGAAATGGGAAATGGAGGTTGGGGTGGGGGGAACTCATCCCACTATAGAATGTTATGTAATCATTAAACAAAGAGGGGGGAAAGGCAAGATAAAATTATAAATGAGAACATAAATGTCTTGCTATCAATTTTTACTACTACTTTTCATTTTTTTTCCAAATTTGATACAAGAAGTAAGTGTTGTTTAGCAATTTAATTTTTTAATTTAAAAATAAGACATTTATTTTACTAATGGCTTAATTCTCAGAAGTAAAAGTTTAAACTGGTATTCTTTCCTTGTTTCAAGAAACTATTACCTGCTACCTTTGCCAGGTAGTGTGCAGGATAAAAAAAATAAGGAAGTCATGGCCCATGTTCTCAGATAGGTGACATAACTAAAGGAGGAGAGTGCTATGGATTCAAGTGACGGTGATGTTGGGGTGGGCGTAGCAACCTAAGTATATAGAGAGTCAGCAGCAGCATGAGAGAGGAGTTCTGAGCTCTGCCTGGAGTAGAGTGTGAAACACAGGGGGCTTCACAGCAAATGGAATGCTCAAGCCGAACTTAGGAGAAAGTTTCGCTTCCCTGTTTTGAGGTAAATGATAGAAGAAAATTTCAAGCAGAGAGAGTAGAATGAAGGAACATGATGTGGCTGGGAACTTGTGAAGGTGCAGTACACAATAATCAAGAAAAAGATGATGAAGCTTTGATCCAAAAGCAGCTGCAGAGAGAATGACAGGCAGGGAGGACTTGAATGACCGAACAGAGACAAAATGACAGGACTTAGTGATGGATTGGCTGTGTGAGGATATGGACAAGGACTGAAAAGCAAACTGTAGTTTAGGCAAGTCTAACTAAACCTAATCCTAGATTTGGTTAGGGAGCTAGTGAGGCCATTAACCAAGTTAAGAAAAAAAGAGAAAGGATAGTTTTGGGAGAGGGAAATAGAAGATAGAAACTTATTTTGGACATCTGGAGTTTGAGCTGCCACTACAACTGGCATCCGTGTAATAACGTCTAATACAAAGAAACAAACATGATGCTGGAATCCAAGACAAGGATCAAGAGTTAGAGGCTGACATTTGGGAGGAGAGGTTATTGCCAAAATAATGGGTAAGGTAGGAGAACAGAAACAGCTGCCTAACCATCCTCCCTAGTTCCAGACCAGCCTTCCCCACTTCCACCCTAATCAGTTCTCCATATTATAAACTCAGTGATCATTCAAACTAGAAATCTTACTATTGCCTGTCCCGGCTTAGAACCCGTCAATGTCCCCAACCTCCCTGGTATTCAAAGAAAAGTCGTTTAAAAAGACAATGAGATTCTATTTTTTTGCCTGCTGGACTGGAAAAAATTAAAGATTGATAACATCCACTGCTGGTAAGCACATGGGGAAATAAGCAGTCATATATTTCTGGTAAGAGTGCAAATTGCTGTTATATTTTGGAACATCTATTACCATTTTAAAATCTCCTGGCTTTTAATCAGCAATCCCACTTTTAAGAATCTTTTAGAAACAAAAGCAACAGTACAAAAAGGTATATACACAATAGTCTTTATTGCTACATTGTTTGTAAGAGTAAAAGCTTAGAAATAATCAAATCCCTAGTAAAAATGTTTAAACAGATAAATAGCTATCCATATTAAGTAGTAGTATGCAACTATTAAAAGTTAATAATGATATCTACATATGTTTGGACTTGGATCTAGAAAGATACGTGTGATAGATTAAGTGAAAAAGATGAGTTGCCAAGTTCTATACAATGATTCAGTTTAAGAGAAAACAAAAGTGACATCTCATAATAGCTATGCTAATAATAGCTAATATGAACATAGTGCTTACTCTTTACCAGGTATTATTAGGCGCATTATGTGCTACTCATTCAATACTCACAATAACCTCATAAGGCAAGTAAAACATTGTTATTACTCCAATTTTACAAATAAGGGAACTGAGGCCAAAATAGTTAACTTGTGCAAGGTCACACAGCTAGCAAGTGGCAGGAAGAATTTATACTAGGCAATCTAACTGAGAGCCCACACTTTAGACGTCTGCACTATTATACTATACAAGTTATTAGAGAAGAATAGAGTTAGAGATTGCTAATTTTTTTATAACATTGTATTGTTGGACCTACGAAGAAATGTGTTATTTCTATAATTTAAAAAATGTTCAGTAGGAACATATGGGAATACACTGTGAAGACTTCCAATTGCCCTTACAACATACGTTCATACTTCTACCTCGGCTCTTCTCACAAGCAGTGCCTAAGTCCCAGTTTTCTAAAGTACTTTATAACTACAGGCTAAGGTCTAGCCAGCTGGTAACTGAACTGCCTGCCTAGCTTGGGCATTCATTTTATCCAAGACAATGGCAATCTATGTTCATAAAAGTCTTTAAAAGCTTCTGAGTTCCCGGCCTTGTAGAGCAGGAAATGGGGAGAGAGGGGTGGGTCTTACCAATTCGTGTTTCAGAACCTGATGGCGCCACAGAAAGGATATCCATTATTAGAGAGCACAAAGGGTGCTGCCTTGTCAGACTTGACAGGGAGCAGACTGACTGTAACAAAGCTCTAGTGCCTTATTTATGTGGCAGCTCACAGCTGCTGAGGATGGACCTCCTGTTCCCTGGGAGCCAGCAAGCCCCTCAGTCCCACTGGGCTGTGGTCATCTGCAACCAGGGATGCAAGGAAGGGACTCAGAATGAATACCCAGAATGCTCTTGCTCCAGGATTCACAAGACTAGCTGCTCCCTACAGTCAGGTCAAGCCTCATTTCCTCCTTCTCAAGGGGCAATCCCCCCATCAGAAAGGGCAGCCCCTCTCACTCCTGATCGCCTCACTCCACATTATTCTCCCTCATAGCACTTATCTCTACCTGTTTACTTCCCTCGCCAACTCCACTTGCTCCTAGGCTTAAAAATTAATAATACGTATGTAGCCCATATAAGTAACAGGCCAGCTGGGCTCCCTCAGGAGAACAGAAGAAGCCGTTAATTGGAAATTTGCTTTGTTAAAAAGCACAAAGTAGGTGTTCAATGCATAACTGTTGAATGGGGAAATGTGCTGACATCCGAAATCACATCTCTGCTGGACTCTAGCAGAAATCTCTTCCAGTCTTTTTTCTCTCTCCAATCCAGGCTTTCTCAGTTTGCGAAACTGAGATATATCTTGCATTACAACAGTTTTCCTTTTGACTAATAATAACAGATGTAATAATGCCATTCTCATGTACACTCCAATATGCTTAACTTGAGGGGGCGAGGAATAGAATTTTATAATGCTCATAATAGAACAAGCAGCAATACACACACAATTTAAGAATACCTACATATATTGACAGTCTTTTACTCAAATTTTTTCTATTGATAGGGGAAGATAGTTTTAAAAATATAAAGAGAGAAGGGAGACTAATGCTAAGCCCCTTTCAAGGAAACACTGGTTTCTCTCAGAGGTGACTCCCTTAGCAACAGCTACCCTGGCTACACAGAGAAAAGAAGGAATGTTCTTTTCGGCGATTCCTATTAAAAAGAGAAAATTAGAGGCATGTCCCAGACACCTATCATCCTGCTTATTCAGAAATCTACAGACCCAGCTTTTCTTCAGAGTGACTTTACACTGCTTAATGTATCGATTGCCATTTTTCTTTTTCTTTGTAATTTTCTAACAAGTAAGGCTCTCATGGGCTCCGAGTTCTCACGTGGAACAGTACCATCCACCACCCCACCTCACAGAAAGACAAAGAGAAGGAACTTTGTAAGTTTATGGCAAATGCTATTCTGCTGCTAACCTAATGCCAAAGACCTTTGGTTTGAAACTACTCATCACCTAAGATCTCCGTGAAAACTGTTTCCCTGACAGGCATTCAACAAAGGATAGAAAATGGGGGCCTGTTCTGATTTGGGGTTGGAAAAGGTGTACTGGTTGCCCTGGAAGGACATCTCCCATTAAAGATTGAGAAGTAGTTTCCTGTGGGCAACAGCTGTATGTGGGCAGCCCCCTTTTGTTGAACAGACAACAAAGAACTGCACAGGCATTAGGCTAATTTATCTTCTCCACAATATAGAATGTCCTATCAGTTTGGCAAGTAGATTTATTGAATACATAATCCCTGAAACATTATTTTTACAGACTCATAAAAATGTCAGCAGCATCTCCCCTCTCTCAGTATTGCTATCTTGGGTGGGTATACAGTACCAATTCTGTGCATCTGATGTCCTTATGTGTCAATTAGTTCTGTGGACACAAACTATACCAGTGATACCAGTCAATGGTGTCACAAATGCTGAGTGAAAGGCTATGGGTGCATAATTGCAAATTATCACTGCTACTATATAATCACTCAAAGACTGGCCTCCGAATGAGAAGAGCCATAGAAATCAACTTTATGTATGAAGGCTTATTTTATACATATCCTAGGGATTGGAATATCTAGTGACTCTGGTATCAGCTGCTCAAGACATCAGGTCAAATTTTCAAGTATTATTTAAAATGTTTGGTTTCCTACTATGTGTGGTTTTTTGTTTGTTTCTTTTATTTTATTTTATTTTATTATTTTTACTTTTTAAATTTATTTATTTAAATTAGTTTTAAGTATACAATACATTGGTTAGACATTCTATATAGTTCATAAAACGAGCCCCCCAATCTTTGTTTTCATTTGTTTAGATATAGTTCAAATTCTTCAGGCTCAGGTTTCTCTGCTGAATTGGCAGAACCATATGCCATTGCCTAAAGGAACATCTCCACCTGCAGGTCCCAAAGACGCCTCAGTCTCAAACTGTCCCAAGCCACACTCTTCCCTGGCCTCCCAAATCTGCTTTTCCTCTGGAACTTCTCATCATAGTAAATACTATGGAAAATGGTTTCTAAACCAAAAACTGGGCTGTCAACCTTTACTTTACTTTACTTTTTCCTTTCCTTTCCTTTCCTTTCCTTTCCTGGGCCCTCCCTTTACTGCACTTCTCACATCCAATCTATCAGTATAGCATGTCACAGAGGGGTGGTTAAGAGTTCAAAACCTAACTCTATTACTTAATAGCTGTGTGTCTTTGAACAAGTAACTTAACAACTCCATGCCTCGGTTTCTTCATTTGAAAAACATGATACGACTACTACTAATAATAATATCAACCTCATTTTGTTGTAAAGATGCAATGAAACAATGAATGCAGAGTGCTGAGAATATTGCCTGACAAATGGTGAACATTCAATAAACATTAGCTACTATTAATTAAATCTTTATATGCAGTCTTCTATCTAACTCACTGCCATAGCCTCCAAATCAGCCTTGTTTTTTTCAACTGCAACTGCACTTTCGTAGCCATTCTCACATTGCTGCCACAGTCCTCTTTCTAGGCCCATCTTTGGATAGGAAAACTGAGTGTAGGCCAGGCCTGTGCTTGGGGAATGAAGGATAGGGGGTAAGAGTGAGCCAGAGAAGCTTCATCTTTCTCTTTTTTTCTGCATATGATTGAAATTCAATTTTGACATCTCTCTCTTAAACTATATCCCAGGGACCCACAAAATATGCCAAGAGCACAGCCCTCTTTCAAGTCCAAATATCGTGGGCAGCCCTTGTACTAGCAGACTGCCTTCTTCTCACACCCCCAGTCTTCTAGGGGCTGCTATGTACTAACTGATGAACTAATTGAGAGCAGAGTTTATATCATTTATCTTTGTACCTCCCAGTATAGGCTAGTGCTTGGCCATAGTCCATTTTCAAAAAATGCTTGTTGGATGACTCGTTGGATACCCACTATTCTGTAGGCACAAGCCAATTCACTGTTAACTGACAATAGAGCAAGTCAGGGCTATTAGACAAAGGTGACACCAGAGCCATTCTGGTTTCTAAACTCTCAATACATTAGCCATTCACACACCTACCTGTAAAAGGAGGATAATAATGGTACCTACCATTTAACAAAATAGGTCATACCACCCCGCCACCCCCAACCCCCATGTTTCAATATCCCAACCAGGCAGATAGAGGAGGGTTTGGTAGGGTCTAGTAGGGAAATGACTCTGGAAGTTGAGGAGAGCAGCCAGAGCATCTATCCACCCAGCAAATATTTACTGAATATTTTCTAGGTGCTTGGCACTGCCCTTTTAGGGAACCAGGACTTCTGTACTCTACATGTCAAAGGGGTATGGTTTATACTCCTGTGGAAAGTATAGGTTAAGTCCCAGTCTGGTTCACACACAGCCTGGCACAGTATTGGGACACTGATTCCTTTCGATAAAGAAATTAGTTTTCTTTGAATGAAATTTTTCATTGTTATTTCTTCTGACAGGTTTTTGATCATAATGTGTCCCTTTCAGTTCACACAATGTTTCATATTTGAGCAGTCTGACTTTTCTCTTTCAGTCCCACAAAGACACTCATACCTTCTTGAGCACCACAACTAGGTAATTAAGAAAAATGGAGTGTCAGATGCCACAGAAAAAGTATTCATCTTTGAGGGGGAACTAGCTTGCTTTCTGCCCTGGAAAATTGGGTGTTCAAGTGAATAAAACTCCAGTTAATGTTCTAGGTCCTAAACTGTCATTGACTCAGGTGACCTTTTGTGGATTGAGTGTCTCCTCTGGGCCTCGAGTTCCTTCTCCTTAATAGGTAATTGATATTCCCGCCCCAGCAATGCAATAAACAAGGGGCCACCTGCCCCTTGAAGATTGATCATTAGCAACAGAGAGAAGATTCAGGCTCTGTCTTAGAAATGCCTAGGAGTTTGAAAGAACTTAAAGATTATGGAAGAAAATGGCTTTTCTTAAAGATCGCTGAGTTTTCTCTGGAAAAGGAAGAACTCTATTCTTCGCTTCTTACATAAATCTTTCTTGGCCTGAAAAAATTTATTTAAAATATTCAGAGTACTCTCCCCCTCCAACACACAGTCAATTACTGTTTATTAATTGTGTAGAGTGTTTTATAAGGGGATGGCAGTATCTATGAAACTCCTATATTCCCCAGAGGTTCACTGGCTATCTCATAGCAGTATTGAAGAGTTGTCAAACTTAAAGATGAGTTTCATATTCTTCTTTTAAAAAAAATACAAATGTTCAAATTTTCTGATGTCTTCTGTAATATAAGAACTTGCTAACTCAGATAGCTAGAAGATATATTTTTAAAAACAATAAATCCACTAATTAACTTTCTAAAAGACTTAACTCTTTTTTTTTCTTTTAAATCTGCCCCTCCGTGATAAAGGAGTGTTTTATCAATTAATTTTTAAAATCGCTTTTTTTAAAAAAGAGAACATTTGAAAACAGATGTCTGGAAATATTTCCATAATTATATGATCTTGTTGCCTGAAAACACTATGTCTCACTTAAAATAGTCTTTTACGTGCTCTCTTTGAAGACTTGCACCTATCTTTAAGTCATCCAAATACAGGTATTCAGTGGAGTTCGAACCTATTAGTTAAAAATTTAGGGACTTGACATCATCTGATTAGTTTATAAGAGCAACTGCTTGACAAGGTTAAGGTGAAAATGTATTAGGTGAAAAAAATAAAAAATATTATCTACATAATTAGTAAATGGAATTGGAAAGAATGTCCTGATTTAGTAAGCACAGTCAAAAATGTACTTCTTCCTTTTGAATCTGCATATCTTTATGAGGTATTTTTTCAGCTGCAATTAACAAAGTGCTAACAAAGATCTTTCTTTAACAAAGTGTCCAACAAAGTTTTTCAAACTAATGAAGCATATTCAGTCATACTGTTTTCATTAAGATGTAATTATTCTAAATTGGAATAAAAGATCTTTATACCATTGGTAATATAAAATTACCTATAAGGTATTATTTATTTCCTTCCTTGGTGCAACATTTTTAATTCTCATGTTGTGTGTCTTATAATGTATATGATATATATAATATAATGCACATATTATGTGCAAATTTTTATCAGTAAATATATTTTGGATGATAGGCTCAAAATATTTTACCAATAGGTACAAAAATAAAACATTCAGAAAATGCTGCTTATATTGGTTTCCTGTGCCTGTTATAACGAATTATCACAAACTTGGTGACATAAACAACAGAAATTTATTCTCTCATAGTCCTGGAGGCCAAAAGTCCAAAGTCAGCATCACCAGGCCAAAAGTAAGGTATCATCTGGGATTTTATGGGATATCTGGTAAAACTAAAGAATATAAATTGAAGAAATGTACAATTCTAGAAAAGGTTCTCAATGTATTCCATTTAAAATTGAACTAAAACTAAGGATAGATTAAACAAAATTGAGAACACTGAACAACAATAAAGTACCCAATATTACAAATATATATGCATAATTGTTAAGATCTGTCCATTTGAGTTTAGTAAAGGAGTGATTCTCAGACTTTAGCGTGTATCTGAACCCTGGAGGGCTTGTTGCAGGGCTCCACCCCAAGCAGGTCTATGGTCTGCCCAAGAATTTCCATTTCTAAAGGTTCCATGCAATGCTGATGTTCCTGCTTCTCAAGGGGCCACACTTTGAGAACCCCTGCAGAACATTTATCGAAGGCCTATCATGTATTAAATAACGAGCCAGAAGCCAGGGGCACAATATAAATAAAAACAAGTTCCAGGGCTCAGGAGCTAATGGATGAGAAAGTCTAGTGGACCAAAAAGACATAATACATGTCACTTTATTATACAGTAGATGTCTTACGATCCAGTGACCCAGGTACCCCAATAGTTCAGCACCAGTCAAAGGTAGAGTAATATAGAACATCCTAATGTCCTGAGATCTTGGTAGTCGTGAGCAGATTATTAGGATGAATTTTCTTCATTGGTCAAGTAAATCTATAATTAACTATAATTCATCTATAATTAACCTCTTAAGAAATTGAAAAGTAAGAAGAAAATCCAAAGTTAACCGATAGCCAACTACTGTTCATATAATACAGTTTATTCAGTGTTATGAGCCAGTCGACGAAATAGCTATGTGCTAAACTGATTTCCATCAGAAGTGGAAGTCAGAACACCATCAAGAAAGAATCAAACACTCTCTGACATCTATACCAGCTACTGCTTCTACTTTGGGTGATCTTCAGTCAGCTCTGAATGAAGATGCTGCTGGAGATAAAGTCAATGAGTATGTTCACAAGCATTCGGTCATTCAGCAAATGTTTATGCTGTACAATCTGATCTTGTAATTACTGCTCCAATGGCATATGTAGCTATTAGTAAAGTTACAGAATGGACAGTAATTTGATGTCATCTTTTTTTTAAATGTATGTATTTTTTAATATATTTAACAATGAACAGGTTTTTGTTCCTTTAAAGGTTTTGTTGTTGTTTTTTTTCTTTTTAGTTTTTAGATATGGCAAAGACTGCTAGTATTTACCAATATCTGTGTTCTCATTTTTAACGTGGCCATCAAGCCTAGACTATATTTTTAACCTCCCTCACACTAGGGTGTGGTTGTTTGACCTAATTCTAGTCAATAAAATTAAGCAGATATAATATGGACTCCTCCAGGTATGACTCACAAACATCTCACTTTTTCCCACCACCAGCTGAATAGACAAGACACCAGGCTCTAGGCAAATATGGAACCATAAGATAGAAGGAAACTGAGTCTCTAAAGGGCTGAATAAAGCATCTCCCCACCCATCTCATCTGAATAAAAAATAAATTTTATTGCGTCAAGTCACTGAAATATGGAGGTTGTTTCATATAGCAGTTAGCCTGCCCTGACTAATGAGTATTGTCATTATTACTTCATTCATAAATGTCATTATTACATTATTCATAAAGTAAATGTTTTAGAGAAAGCAGGGGATATGATGTCAGTTAAATATATATGTTCAAGTTTCACTGGTAAACATAAGATATTTGGAAATACCAATAGAAAAATGTCTATTGATCTAGAAAATCTATAGGACCCTATCTGCTATTTCCATAGGGATATGCAAAGATTGCTAGGGAAAGGAGAGATATTTCCCAATCTGAGAACTCAGGGTAACATAAATTTAAAATATGATATCATAAATATAAGTTCTAGGTGAATCATGATAAATTGGAAAAGCATTCTAAACATCAACTCACTTAACCAAATCTAAAAGAAATCTAGCTTTTCAGATAAAAAAAAATCATAATTCAGAAGTAATTATTCATTTAGTCATTGACCATGATTAAAGGAGCACTGCACATAGAAGGAGCTTCTAAACAGAGCAGCTTCTAAACTTCTAGCCTAGATGGAAAGTCCAAGCCCAGAAAGCCACAACAAGTCTCTTTCATTCACAATGTCCCACCTTTTTTCGCATAAGAGAACAGAAAACTCAGTATCACAAGGTGACAAGCCACTGCAGTAAACACAGACCAAAACTGACTGCGCTGACACAGGCAGAGTGGGATCCTGTGGCCAACATTTTAGCAGTATCACAAAGGACAAGGACCCTGACATGACCCTGACACTGCATATAATTCCCTCATAGCTCTTCAGGGTACTGGGAGGGCAGAGAAATCGATGTTTAGGTCTTTGAGGCCTCGTCCAGGATCAAGACCTAGTTCCTTCCTTATGTAAAAGTCACTTGCTGATGATTCATCATGAGCCAAATTCCCTAGTCTGTGTTCTTGGGAATGAAAATCAATACCCTTGTCAATGAATTTTATTCTCCTGCCAGGGCTGATGAACATGGGTATTCCCAATTCTTCTCAGAGTTGCACTGCCCCTTGCCTTTCCAACCCCCACACAACTGTTTTTCTTTGTCTCTTGTCAAATACAAAGAGAAAGAAACTACTTCTTAAACTTTGCCTTCTATTATGTGAACATCTGTGAGCAAATAAACTGTGAATGTGGTTTTCATCTCTTCCCCTGTTTGGGACCCACATTTCACTTCCAACCCATTGAGGCCCAATGCACCTGGCAGAGATGAGTCGGTGCTCAGTGGGGTGGCTTTAAATTCATAAATGATTCAAAGGCAAGAAACAAAACAAGGACTCCAACACTTTCGCTGAGAGAGGAGACTGTATTTAGGAGATTATCACCTTAGGCCACAATTCAGTAAATTATATTTCAATCTCAAAAGAGCTGATAATAACAGGGATAAAATAATTGTTTCCTGAATATTATTAGAACAATCCCTGTCATTTTATAGTTTGAGTCCACATTAGTTATCATTAACAGTGCTATGAGAATTTAACTACACTGGAAATTTTAGTAAGCATTTGTAAATATAAACAAATAAAAAATTTAAAGCAAAATAGCATCTGTGTCTAAAAAAAATGTATTTCAAATGACCTATGTAAGTAACATGAATGTTTGGAGGAGTTATTTTCCACAATATGCCCCCAAGGCCTTATTGCATAAATTGAGGAGAAGCAGAGGTACTGGAGACACCCTGGTCTTTGGGATCTGATCATACTGCTCCTTTGTTTTAAGGTAAATTTGGAGATTGTCAAGTTAAGCCAACATATAAGTCACTCTAAATACTTGGTGAGACTCACCCTCTTGCTTCTCATGATGCTAAAACAACATCTAAAAGAGAGAACTGTATTGCTTCGGATATGGATAAATAGAAAAGGTACAAACCATTGGAAGAATCTTTACACATAAATCCTACTGGGTAATGATTATAAGAAAAATCTCTGTGACTGTTCATTCATGT
This sequence comes from Eidolon dupreanum, assembly GCA_028627145.1. Lineage (NCBI taxonomy): Eukaryota > Metazoa > Chordata > Mammalia > Chiroptera > Pteropodidae > Eidolon > Eidolon dupreanum. Next base: position 49,633,572 of record CM053513.1, read on the forward strand.
ATTCACTTTTTGAACACATACATATGGAGCACTGCTCCATGCCAAGCACTATTCTTAGCACTGAAGATATATCCGTCAACAGATGAGGATCCTGTCCTCAGGATGCCTGCATTCTAATAAAAGAAAGAGAGAACCCAAAACAAGTCAATAAACAAAGTAATGGCTGATCTATGCCATAAAGAAATTAAACAGAGTGCATAGATAAAAAGCAACGAGAAAGATTCACTTCAGATGGAGTGTTCAGGAAAAGGTCTCTCTGACATTAAGGTGACATTTAAGCATTTAAGACTTGAGGCATGAAAAGGAGCCAACTCTGCAAAAGCCAGGGGGAGGGCATTCCAGGCAGAGAGAAGAGCAAGCTCCCCATCCCCAAGTTAGCAGAGCACTGAGCAAAGGCCAGCAGTCCTGGAGCAGGGCTGGAGAGGAGAAAAGAGCCAGACCTTGGAGGGGTGGTGAGCCCCAATCAGGCACTCACATTGTATTTTACAGCAGTGGGAAGACTCTGAAGGGTTTTAAGCAAAATAACAACAACAACAACAACAACAACACAATTTGATTTATGTTTTCACAAGCTTTCTTTGGCCACTGTATGAAAAATGGATTAGACAGGATAAGAGCAGAAGGACATTATGCTGAGATTCATATTAAGTTAAAACATGGTTTGTGCAACCAAGGAGTTCATATCTGATGTGAGGCAAAGACAAGCAAATAAACAACGATGGTATGAGAAATGCAGCGGGGTGTGTGTGCTCAAGGCACCACAGCAGCAGCACCAAGAAGGAAAAGCTGCCTTTGACCCTGTCACCTATCAAATCACGCCATGTTGAAATAGTCAGATAGATATAGGCAACATTATCTTGTATAATATATTGACCTTCATGCACAAAGTAGTACAACTTGAAAACCACTGAGCATTTTCTCAGAAACTGAAGACTCTGGAGGAGCAAAAGATTTTGCTAGCGATCCCCAACTTGTAAAAAGAGCCTGTTTCAATCGTTTACTTGGAAATCTGGTTTGGAACAGTTCTCTTCTGACAAACTCTCACATCAAGGTTTTTCTGGATATAGTGAACTTACAACTGTAACCCTGTACTGGTGATGAATATTGAAAAACAACTTCCTAACTACACAGGAAGATTTACTCCTCAGATGTGTCAGGCCAAGGAGTTCAATGACGATTATCAAAGTCATTTTCTATCTTAAGGAGTCGGAGCAGTTTAGCTGCTCTCTGGTCCTAGTGAGCAGTGAGGATCTGTGTAGGATGAGAGCAGAGTTAGGAGGTGAGCGGGGGCTTGTGGTTGGAATGGGAGAAAGGTGCAAAATGGGAATTACAAAGCAAGGATCCCTACCTTCATCCCCTTTCACCCCTGCCTCTTCTACAGCAAGGAGACAACTCTGAGTGTGGCAAAACAGCCTGGCAGCAAAGCAAAGGAAAGAAGGGGACTGACACCAAGGTGGTGGAACGAAGTTTTCTCTTCCCTTCCTCCATCATCTTTACCGCCTGGTGCTGGAGACACGACGACGAGTAGGAGTGAATACCATGTGGAAAACACTGATCTGGATGTCACAGCCTGTGTACAAATCCAGCTTGTCCACTTACACATTGTGTGGTCTTAGGTTAGCAACTGGTTCAGCCTTTAGTGTACTCATGATAAAATGAAGACAGTATTCCTTCTTAGGTTGGTTTCGAAGATCAAACACAAGGTGAGTTGACTCTACATCTCCTCTCCCTTCTCTTTCTTACCCCACCTGAGAATCTGTACTAGTTAGAGGTTCAGGAAAACAATCCTCACAACAGAAAAAGACATGGCTGGAAGAGAAGCCAGTTGTACTTCCTACAGGGTGGACAGTGGTTGCATAGAAGAGAGAAACCAATTTAAGTTAGATGCTCCTAAGTCCAAGACTGCTTGTTCTGCTCAAAAATCACAAAGATATGACCCAAACTCTCTAACCATTGTTCTGACATTATCATTTGTCATTTCACTTTTTCCAAAGCAAATTCTATGACATAGTTATCTTACCTCTGGTAAAAGATGAACAGATATTCGTACCCTTGCAAATTTCCTTTCACCTTGCAATGACACTTTAAAATTCCTCATTATTAACAATTGTTATAATGGGCATCAATATAAATCCCACTTTAAGTACTCTCTTCTTGTAAGTTTATTTAATTATCCGCCAGTCCTTTCATATTCGTTATGTCAGTGTCTGCAGTAATTTACAAAGAGACGCAGCACACAGTTAGAATCCTGTTAGCTGGAGGAAATTTTCCACCTATAGTATAATTAGGCACACAGCTCTCAGAGGTTCCCAGGGACCTCAAAGTATGTCCATGGCTCTTTATACTCAGTTCTCCCAAGATGCATTATCCTCAAATAACTGTTCAGTCTCACTGAAGTCATGTTTTAATCTGGAACTGGCCCAGGCAAAATGCTTATTCCCTTTTCTCTGTTAGCAATGCAGCCTAGTGCAGTGGCTAAGAGGGTGGGGCCATGAACTGGACTGTAGGAGTTTAAATCTTCGTGCTGCCATTTACAAATGATTCTGGGCAGGTTACTAATGCTATAAAATGGAGACAATATTGGCACCTACTTCATATGGATCCTTATGAAGAATAAATTAACACATATAAAATATTTAAAACAATGCTTTGACACATAATAAGCTCCAATAAATGCTAGCTATTTTGATTAGACAATGAAGTGAAGCTTTGTGTCTCCTACCAAATTAGGACAGCCTCATACAGTACAAGAAAACACTCACTGCCTATGGTCACCTACCTTCCCCCGACCAAAAATCTCAAACAATAAATAGTATGTATTTTGAATGTCTGATTCAAAACAAACTTTGAAAGTACTTCTGTAAGTATCCCAGACAAGTACCCAAGCAATGTGTGTTTTCCACAATCGGGGTGGCCATTCTTGGTGCTCTCACCTTCTGCTCTCAGAACAGGAGACGAGAGTGGCAGGCCAAGGTGTGTTGAGAGTGCTTCTTCCCTGAATGACAGCTGGTGCTGTCAAAAGTCGTTACTGCTGGTGTGCACAGACCTTCTGGCAGAACAGAAGAGCCACAGTCTCCCTGCCCACCTGTCAGCTTTGTCCAGGAACAGCAGAGAAATTTGCTCTTTTCTTCCTTCAAAGGCTCCGGCAAGCCCCGGCGCCTTCATTAATGCTTGCCTCTTCAGTCCTCGCCTGCCTCCTCACCCTCCCAGAATACATACTCTCCAACTCATTCTTCCAAGAAGGGGATTAGCCCAATTAATCTCTGGACAAATGTCAAGGAGGCTGGGGGAGGGGCACCTTTCAAGCGCCGCGTCCCGAATAGCAAATGAGGCCAGACGTGCTGATGCCGCTCGGCACACGGGTGAGTGGGAGCAGCTGCCAACACAATGGAACTGAGGTCCTCTTAATCTGAAGCTTAGCTGCCCAGGGGCTCACTTTCTTGCCAGCCTGTCCTGACAGACCACAAGCATGAGGCGCTGGAACTCTTCTCTCACCATCTGGGATGTGACTTGTGACAGGAAGGGAGCTGCAAGATTAGAATCAAATTTTGAAGCAATCATTGCTCTCCTCTCATCTCCTGTGTCTTTGCACTGCAGACCTTTGTTCTCCCTCAGCCCACTCACCTTCCCCAGCCTCCAACAGATACCTCCAAAGCATGGTTTGAAAATGAAAAGTCCTAGATTCAAAGTAAGGAAATCAAAAAGGCAAAAAAGCCATTGTGAGGGGAGCTGGGAGGAGGATGGGAATGGAATGAAGTCTTATTATTTATACACAGCACTAAGCATGATTATTTTTTCCCCAAACCACAGGTTTCATTGGGCTGATCCACAGAATTTGGGAGATAGTCCTAGGAGTGTCTTTTCCTTGCTCTAATTCCCAAAAAGCCCTCATCCAATCCATCTAAGGGAGTTACTGTACTTGTAATAATTCTCTGGAGTAGAGAGATTTGCCAGTCCATAGTCATTCTCTTCCTCCCATCTCTCCCCCACCCGTTCTCTCCAGCCAACAAAACCTGGCTTAACCAGCGGGCTATTAAACAGCACTTCCACACACTACAGTCCAATGATTCAGTAATTAATTCTCATAATGATGATCTGGAAGGATTTCTAAAGACCACTGGAGGAAGATCCAAGAATGATCTCTACCCTACTGGTTTTGCATATGCCTTGAGTGGAAGAGACAGTTTGGGTGCCCAGTCCCGGCGGTGCTACATACTAGCCTAGCCATGTGACCCTGGGCAAGTTACTTAACCTTTCTTCCTGTCACTATTTCCTCTGAAATGTGGGGATACAAAGTTTATTAAGAAAGGTAATAGACAACACTCTAGTTATGCAACGTACCCTATGAACCAGACATTCTGCCAAAAGATTACTGGAATTATCTTATGTAACCCTCACGACTGCTGAGTCGATATTAAGTGTATTTCATTATAGTCTAATTTGTTCAACATTAGCACTGCATGTACAGCACCTCTATTGATAATTAACCAGAATATCTGGTTAATGTAAACACTTCATTTCCTGATTCTTTTAGATGGCAGAGGCAGTCTACTTCAGGGTTACAATTATTATCCAAAATTCTTCTGTTCAGATATGCTCTTGAAATCAGAACTTTTATTGGGCTTTATGAAGACAATATGGCTCATACAACAAATATACCAATTTCTGGCAATAATTGAACACATTAAAATTTCTGTAGTAAAATATGTGAATATTCTCCCTAAAGAGAACAATAAAGAGCTTCACATCATCTCAAAATGAGTTTTGTTGCCAAAGTAGTTCAGGCCAGGTAACATTATGGCACTAAATGAGTTAGGAAAGGAAAGATAGACTTATGTTGTTCTTGTTTGGACTTCGGAATTTCAGAGAGTGTATTGTGAACTTGACTCCACAAAATCACTTGATAAAGAACCAAAATTCTCATCCTGGTTCTGACTGTAATGACTGCATGATCTTGGACAAATCACCAAACCTCTCTGGTTTCAGATCATCTTTTACAAAAGGGATGAGACTGCTTCTTACTACCTGCTAAGTTATGCAGAAGTAAGTGTGAAGATCAAGTGAGATAGGATTAGTGAAAGCATTTTGAATAAGTGAAATGTTTAGCAAATTCAAGCTATTTATTATCTTTAATAATTATTTTAAAGATTATTATAGTTTTAATGATGCCCCCCTGCTTCCTCTTTGAAAGGCACAGAGTTGCCTGCACAGGAAGGGATCTCCAATGCAATCTCTTTCTCACATGCATCACTGTTGTCACTTCGTATACATCAATCAAGACCAGCACATGCATGATGGCTGCATGACTGCAGTATTTCTCCAGCTTAATCTGTAAGAATCACCTCCCGGAAATAATGACAAGCTAATGTGTCAAATCACTGTAGTCACTGAACACCCAAAAGACCTTTTGTGCTTTGAAGAGGTAAACTGTCCAAGAATCAGGTTTTCCCTAACTGGATTTTACAACTTCTGAAACACCTGCTAATGCCTGCCTTTCTGTGTGATCTATGGAGAGAGCACTAGCCTGGGAGTCTGACCTTCCAATTGCTAGCCTCTAATGTTCCGTGTGATCTAAGCCAGGTCACAGAACCTCCTAGATAAGCTCTCCAAGCTGAGCCTAAAGAGACTTTGGACAGTAAGAGAGGGTTCACTGCTGCTGTCTGGTATCCTCCAACAGATTTTCTACAGGATTCAAATCCTGGTTGTCCCCGCCACACACCACTGGGTGACTGCTGCTGTCTTTGCAGTGATGTCAATCATGTGCTGCTGATGTCAGCCCAGCTGTGACAGCTGAGGCCAATGCCACCCACAGCTAATCCAATGAGTCACATCTGCCTGCTTTCTCCTTGCCATGAGCCCAGGGCAGAACTCATGGCCTGCCTCCCCCTCTGCATCTCTTTATGCTCTTTCAGCTAGAGGAGTCTCCAAGGCCAAGTGATTTGTCCCATTAGCCATGGTTCTACAAAATTAACCATGAATGTTCTTTAGTGTCCGTAGCAACCTTTCTGCCAGGGAGCAATTATAACTATCAGCTACCCTTTTTTGACGTTAACTTCCAGAAACAGAGCCTCTCTGGCCACTGAAATGAAGTGGGAGGTGGCGGGGAGACTCATAAAAAAATACTCCCTTCTTTAGAGAAGAAGGACATATGGAGTAACCTTGACTACATAATAAAGCTAGTAATTACTCTCAGTAACTGAAGGGCGTTCTGTATTTTAAAATCCCAAAGTCTATGACATGCATCAAAATAGCAGTGTACATGTAACAGAGAAAAATGCCCTGGACATGGAAACTGAACTTTATTCTCAAGGAAGCTGCAATCTAATAGAAAAGATACAAAAAACAGATTATTATATTACTATATTTACCTTATAAAATAATATAGAGGGGCTATGATAAAGATAGCTGCAGGTTGTTATGGGAGAGATAATAGTGCCTACCCCATCCCAAAGGTACAGGGAAGGCTTCCTGGAGGAGGCAATTTATTGTTGTTCAGTTACTTAAACTCCCTGAATCTCATTTTTTAGTGGAATTTAGAATACATTTATGTACACTTATCTACATTTATGGTGAAATTTTCAACATGTAGATATAAGTTGACATAATATTCCTAGCTCAATACATAACTGATAATGAAACATGACCAGCTGGTCTCTCATACTGATACAGAACCTAATGTTCTTAAAGCAGAAAATTCTTTTTATCCAAATGTCCCACCAAAAATTTCTTGGCTTATGTCATTTCCTACTATATTGCTGCTTTATGACATACCAGAGTCTGAAGATGGACTGATAATTGTTCGAGCAGCTTTGGTTTTCAGTAACTCCAGTTAACACATTCTCCCAGGTCAAAGAACAAGCTGTGTTCCCAAACACATTTTTCTTTTTTCCTCCCTTCTTCCCTCCATACCACATGTCTGGAGCACTCCATGTCTGGGCACTCTTTTGCCTGGAAAAAATATCTTACTGTTCAGAATTTGTACTGCATGTTCACATGTGTGGTGGCAGCCCCACAACTGAAAAAGAAAGCAATAAGGTTTAACTATGGAGATAAGGTGGCTAGGAGAAGACTAGGGTAATGATTTTTATGTTAAATCAATTATTAACAAATATTCACTCTGTACCAGGTATTGCTGAGGATGATAAAGAGTAAGAAATAGTTCTTCTTCAAGAAGGCTGCAATCTACTTGGAAAGACAAGACTAACACAATTGGAGAAATCAAAAGGTAATAAAATGTAATATATTGCAAAGAACAAAACAATGTGAAATATTTACACTGTAACAGTTCAAAGGAAAACAAATAATTTAGGAGGGAGCAGGGCAGCAGGAGGCACTCAGGTGCTGAAGGGTAGGGAGGATGTGGACCATGGCAATGAGCAGGTCCTTAAGGTAAGAGGACCAGCAGAAGCAAGGACACAGATAAGAAAAGGCATCATCTATCTACCCTCAAGGCAGCACAGTGACAGCCTGCGTGGAGAGGAGGGGGATGCTAGGTATGAGAACTTCCCTTCAAGGATGACTTCTGACCCCTAAGTGAATCTGAGGCACATAATTACCTCATACTTTGCATGACCCTGTGTAAAATTTTTGCTTTACAAGGATGTTCTAGACATCTAAAAATACCATAAAGCCCTATGGGTTCTCAGTTACTCCCTGTGAGATGAGTAAATGAAGGAGCCCCGTTTATTTTATATTACATGGTCTCAGTCCATGGTCAGCAGCACCGAGGACTTCAGAATATCTTAGTTGCTCCTTTTCTGCTTCCTATCAAAATGCAGTGCTGTGTTAAGCCACTTAGCACACTTCTCTGTCCTCAAAGAATGACTATCAACCAGTTTCCCGTTGTAATATGAAAGGGCCACAACATGAAGAAAAGTTATTCGGGTTGGATATTATATGAAAAAAAGAAAAGATGAAGTCATGAAGACTCCAAACAATTATCCTGAGGTTTTCTCTCCTCCCTCATCTCCCATCCCAATCAATAATCAAATCTTGCCAATTCTATCTCCACATCATCTCATGTATCCACCTGTGGCTTCTATTTCAGTCACTTAGTTCAAGACTTTATTACTTTTATTTTTAATTATCATAATAGCATTATTATATATATATTATATGCCATATATATAATCTATAATAACATTATAATAGTGCCCTCTATCCAGACCCTCTTCTCCATTTCTAAGTTCAACCAACACAATTTTACCTATTTTCCTAAAACGTCATCAAATCACTCACTGCTTTGATAGCTTGACATTGCTCCCCTTCCCCTAGACACACACACACACACACACACACACACACACACACACACACACACCCCTAGACTTCAACACTCTCCACTACTTGGTCCCATCTATTTATTCTTACTATTTAACAGAAAGAGAGAATTCCTAGGCTGTTTTTCTACTACTGGTTTAGCATTTTATCCTTTTTAGAATGCCAACTTCTTCATAAGAAGAGTCTTTACAAGTAAATTGACTTCAGTGTTTTCAGACCACAAACATTTTAGCCTATGATTTATTCCTATGAAAAGAATCTAAAAATTAAGTCTAAAATTATGGTAAAGTCCAAAGTCTTTGATCTTGTGTGGGACTTAACGATAATTTAAGGGTATCCCTATCCTGATTCTGAGTAAATTCAAGGTGAGGAATAAAGATCTCAATTTTCTATTTGAACTGAAATAAAGGGAATTCCTTCTCTGGCCTAGAAGACTGACCAAAACTTGTTGGCTGCAGGGATCTGTGGAGGACTTCACAAAGAACCAAGCTTTAGTGGATATACAAAAGGGCATCTTTCTGATCTGGGCCTAATAATTCTGTCTCTGGAGAGATGTAAGATTGATCCTCAAACCCATCTTTAGTGAGTCATCAACATAAATGAACTAAAACAGGACTGTGGTAAAACCCATCATGATACTAATGATCCAAGAGAGATCACCCCTATAAATAAAATTTCCCTTTTCTAGAGAGTTATGAAGGCACCATAGTATAATAGCAGAAAAAGTTTGTGAGTTTAGGAGTGCAAGAACTTTTACTTAATTTTTAGATTTATGATATTGATACTGAGTAAGCTGGCAGCTTACTATTGTGATATATAGCCTGTATGGTCCTCGGTTTCCTCATATATTAATATAACTCTAGTAGTTAGGGCCTAAATAAGAAAACAGACATTACTTCACACATTTTTAATAGGGGGAATTTAATTCAGGGAAATGGTTACACAGGTGATGGACACTGTAACCCTAACAGCAGACAGTGGGGTAATTCCAGAGATGAATGAGAGCAGGTAGTGCAACTATCCATTAACTAGAGAGACCGAGGGAGGACCCAATGTTATGGGAGCCTAGGAGTGTAGTCACCAAGTGGAAGTTGAACCATATCTTACCAGTCCCATGGTAGCTGGAGGCAGGTGCGAGGGTGGAGGAGAAGAAATACGTGGCTTCTCTCTCCACTCCATCCTACATCTCCACTATTGCCTCCCAATGCCCATCCAGAACAAGGAACCGGTGGGCAGGAGAGGCTAGGAAAGGCAGCTGCAGGAGTCAGTGCCCTGCGACATAGAGCAGAGCAGAGGAAGGACTCGACAGGATCCAAGGGCCAAGGGCGCAAGACTGGCCCGAGTCTCCATCTAATTACTGTGAGGATTAAACAAGGCATCATATGGAAGTATCCATCACAAGGCCCCATAGACAGTGAGCGTTCCATAAAAGTTTAATAACCTAGTGTCATCCACATGGAGGGTCCGATGACTCACAATGTTACCAAACCTATAGGGACAAAGTAAGGCTGCTTATTATTTTTATTTTTCGGAAATAGTTTTTTTTTTTTCAAAGTTTAGCAAAAATGCATTACCGCCTTCCAAAAGAGAAGCTGCAGATGACTGATGATTTTCACAGAAGCATCTCAGTTTAAATTACTGACTTGTCTATTGAAGTCTTAAGCTGGCAGCTCTGTTTTCTCATGTGATCACTTTGTGTAGAAACCAACAACCAATTAAATCAGAACAAATGACTAATCAATCTCTAAGGTCACTTCTGCCTCTGCCCTTCTAAGATTGCTCAGTCACATCAATGATAAAATGAGGATCTGAGGTACGTCCTGCCCTTGGCCAGTTCTGAGTATCACTGGAAGCAGTATCCAAAATCTCAAGTACACATTGGGCAAAGCAGAAAGCATTTCAATTCCCTTACCTTTGAAAGAGCACTTTTCCAAGATGACTTACTTGAGAAATGAATTTTTCCAAACCTTAAATGAACACTGAAAAGACGTACAGTTTGTTTTAGTTTTTTTTTTTTTTTTTTTCTGTTCATGATGCAAACATGTGTTCTGGATATAATTCAGCGTGGGTTTCTTATTCATAAACTGATTAGGAACTATCTGGTGAAGAGTGATGTTCTCTACCATACAGGGTAATAATAGCAGGTCTTATTTATGTGGCACTTATAAATAGTGCCTGACATTATCCTAAATACTGTGTGTGTGTGTGTGTGTGTGTGTGTGTGTGTGTGTGTGTGTGATCTCATTTAATTTTCCTAACAATTTTATGAGGCAGGTATTATTATATTCACCATTTTACAGATAAGAAAACTGAGACACAGAGAAGTTAAGTAACTTGTTTATATGGTCACAAGGCTTGTGAGAGCAGGGCTCCAACTCTGGCAGTCTGGCTCCAGAATTCATGCTCTCAGCCACTGCACTATGCTGAGGAAGGGAAGAAGAGGATGTGCACATTCTGACAAGGGAAATGACCAGCCGGACTGCTCTGGCTTTTATGAGTACACTTTTCCTGACTGGCTCCCACCTGCTTCTCCAGCTTTAACTTGTCTACCAATCCCTCTCTCCCTACTCTAACTACAAATGGTCTCCATTCTTCCTCATTCTTGCCAAATGTCTTCCCACAGGGCCTTCGCACATGCTCTTCCCTCTGCCTGGAATACACTTTTGTCCCCTTTCACCTGGGGAAGCTCTTTGGTCCCTCAGATCGCCAAACAAGCTCTCCTTGACTATCTTAGACTCGAATAATAGGCTTTCATGGTACAGAACACTTCTCTTTCCTAGCCCTCGTTAGAGTTACAATTTGTCATTCTGTTTACAAGATTTGTGTCTGATTAGCTTCCAGGAGTATCCCCAGTATCTAGAACACCTCACATGCCCAATAAATACTTATTGACTGACTTATTATTTGAATAATATTTGTCTGCTCCCTGGACTGGGAGCCCCATGAAGGGGGAAATCATTTGTGCTTCTGCTTCTGTTGTATCCTCAGCACCCAATTAAATGCTTGACACATAGAGACACCTACTAAGCAAATACATAAACCAGAGCACAGTTTTATTCTCTCTATGGCAATTACTGAAGTTTCCTATTACCTTTAAAAAATAAAAATAAAACTCTGATTCTGCTAATTTCCAAACAAAAACTTCAGTATGACCAGAAGACAGGATTTCACCACTCTGTCCACATGGCCTTCTAATGAAGCATGCAAAAGCTAGATTTCAGAAGTGGTCTTGATGGCTCACTCATGTCCTCCAAAGCTGGCCCGCCTCCCCAAACAGAAGCTTTAGGGCCACATCAATGCAGTGTTCTGCATTCTTCAGCTTGGAGTTCTCTGATCCCAGTCCCACTGCCATTTCTCACCCTTCCAATGTCCACCTTAGACTATCCACATAGGTCTAACAAGCGTAATTGTGGGGGAAAAATTACCAAAAGGGGTAATAACTTCCCGAGACATCTTCTGACAGCTTAATTTTATGGAGGTAAAAAGAATGATAAAGAAGCTCCCTCTTTCTTTGATGGTCCAGTGAGTGGTTTCCTATGTCATCGGTACCTGTCACCATTGTCATAGCCCCTTCTGAAAGCTATAACCAACCACCTGCTGTCACTGGGCTAAATCTTTACAATTGTAAGAAATCAAAGCTGTCTCTTCACCTCAATTGGCAGAACACACCAGTCTGCCTTTCCTGTATCAGCAGGAGGCAGAAATTGGTCACTCGGGGTTTGAAACCATGCCTGACCCCTGACCCAGGGGAAGCACTGGGCTTGGAACCCCAACATTCCAGTTTGGAAAGGTTGCTGACCTCTGGCCTGGAAAGCATGCAGCCATCTCGACCCACTGCCAGAGTCAGTGATTAGGGCAGATTTTTGTCATCCCTCTTTCTTCTTTGAGCAAAGACTGTCTTAGAAATCACCAGACAGATATAAGAGTTGTAAGCAAAAACTAGAATGCAATCTTTTTCTAAAAAAAGGGTGGGGGCTTTAAATAGGCCAGATACAAAAGGTCGAATACTGTATGATTCTACTTATGTGAGGTACCTAGAGTAGTGAAATTCACAGAGACAAAAAGTGGAATGGTGGTTGTCATGGGTTATGGAAGGGGGAATGAGCAGTTATTATTTAATGGGTACAGAGTTTCACTCTGGGTTAATGAAAAAGTTCTGAAAATGGATGGTGCTGATGGCTGCACCACAACGTCAATGTACTTAATGCCACCAAACGGTACAAATAAAAATGGTTAAAATGGCAAATTTTATGTTATATATATTTTATTACAAGTAAAAAAAAAAAAAAAAAAAAAAAAAAAAAAAAAAACAGAAGCTTTATAGGGCTTGGCCTGGGCAATTTCATATCTTTTCAATCCTTTCCTACATTTGTCGGCCAGCAGTTCCTAAGGTTAAAATAAATAAACTATTTTCAAGTCCTTTTTTCCCGAGAATTTTCCTTTGTCATATTTCTATTACCCCTCAACATGGGAGCTTTAACATGATGCTTTTCTTATCAGTCAGACTATGTTGCCAATCCAAAAACTGCAAAATTCAGTAGCTTCAAATAAATTTCTTTTTCTGTCTACATGTTCATAGTGGATCCACAAAAAGATTCCATCAGGGACCAGGGCTAATGGAGCAGCCACCCACCATACTGACAGGAAAGGCGAGCATTGTGAAACACAGACTGGCTTTAAAGCTTCTGCCCAGGAGTGACATGTTTCCCCTCCATGCACACTTGGCTGGCCAAAGCAGTCACAGGGCCACACCTAGTTCAAGGGGATGGTGGGGAAGTGCAGTCCTACTGCAGGCCTGGAAAGGGAGCTGTGGAGCGTCCTTGTGAATCTCACAATGTCTTTCTCATCGTTCTAGCTTCTCTCTAGGTTTTGCGCATATCTTTGCACTATTTCCGAAATTCATTTTAGTTAAAATTTATACTACAGTATAAATATATATCTTGATATACATATAATCATATAAATTATAATATATATTATAATCAGAAGGAAACAAAACCTGGTCTCTCCATCAAAGGACATCTCCAGTGTTCTGCCAGGTGCCTCTTTCCCACAGTTCAAGGAGAAAAATACACGGTGAAAGAGGAAAGAGGAAAAGAGGAAAAGAGTGAAAGAGGAAAAGCATCGCCTCTTCCATTCTGTCCTTGAGCCCAGAAGATAGAAGAGCCTACAGCATAAAAGGACATGTTGCTAAGTTCTTTACTTGGAGAGTTAAAAAAAAAAACAAACAAACCAGTCTCAGCCTCAGAGTAGCTTTAAAAGGAAATTAACCAATTCTTGAGATTTATTTATTCTAGGCTATCTGGCTTCAGAAGACTCTGAGAAGTTGCAATGGATTTTAGAGGTGCTCGAGATTCCATAAATCCACATGGACAGCCTTCACACACTGACATTGAGTTCAAGTTCAGAGTCCCAGGCAAGACACCTTGACATTCTGTAGAATGGCTAGAACATCCTTGAGAGTAGAATCGTCTCATTTATGCCCTCAGAGGAAGAGGGCAAGCTCAGACAGTAACAAAGTCTAAGCTGTTTACTTGGCATGCACTACAATGACAGGGCTTCTCAGAGGCTGGCATCACCCTAAATGTGTGAGACAAAAGTTCTTAGAAGACAAGTACGTGGGGATCCCTGTACATATACACATTCAAATGCAGATTAACCAAATCTTCATTTGCTGACCTCTCTGTTTATTTGTAGCAATACAATCAGTATTAGAAAAGCTTAGGTATCATCATACCTCTTCTTCCATGTATCCATGTATAGGTAGCCAGAGAAACCCTGGGTGGCAGCCCTGTATCGTTACTTGCTAATGATAGCTTTGGGAAGATTTTCGAGTATCTCTGGAAGATTGAGCAAAATACTATAATAACCATTAGCTAAAACAGAAAAAGAACAGTATTAAGTTTAAAATCCAATTTTCAATGTTGACAAAATAGCAGCTTGATGGTATGAGTCAGCACAGGAGCATATTCAATTTTTATAATTGGTTGCTTCCTTCTCATAATTAATCAGATTGTATAAACATTTCAATCCCCAGTTACAAAGTCAGCCATTGTTTGAAGTTCACAGATGCACTGGCAAACTCTTAGAGACTCATTTTTAAGTAAATCAATAACAAAAAAATTACATATCATTACAATTACTAGGTTCAGATTCTAAGAAAGGATAAACCAAGAGACTGAAAAATAAACAAAATTGAACTGTTTTACCTTGGAAGTCTATAAACCAAGGGCAGAAACTCAGTAATAAAAGCTTGGATTTTGAAGTTACAGATCTAGGTATAAATCTTTACTCTATCATTTATTAGCCACAGGATAATGACCATGTCATAAGGCCACATTAAGTCTCAATTTCTTCACCTGTACAATGAGGAAAATAGCATCTACTTCCTGTAGAAAATGTGAAGGTGAAATGAGATAATCCACATAAAGCCCTTAGCAGAATGCCTGGCACATAGCTGTGCTCCGTGAAGATGGCATGTTATCATTGATCAGATTTGATAGAATTATAAGGAAAATAATTCCTTGACTAAAGTCATGTCTTGAAAGTTGTCTGGGTGACCCAGGTGCAGAAGGAAAATGCAAATCTGACTGACATTCTTTTTCCAAACCCCCAGCGCATAATCTTCTGGTTTTGTAGTCTATTCACCTGGAGATCAGGGGTGACAGATCTGTTTAACTTGATTTGGTGTCTATCTTGATATGCACTGAAAGCAGTGGGTTTGTTTGTAGAGGTTATTTTGATACTTGAACTCCAGGGAGAACCAGTGGACACATTGTTAACAAAACTGTACCTTTGGCCTCCAAGCTTCCTGAGCATCTCTTAGTACTTAAGAAAGGGAGACCATAACATACCTTGATGGCAAATGGATTAACAAGAATAAAACTTGGAAGAGATCAGGTGTTTTCTGTGGCCTCCCCTACTGACTCATATCTGTTGGTGCTGCTGTTTTATAAACAGAAAGACCTGCATTTAGATGTTTATTTTCAGTGTCTTTTCCTCCTTCTGAGTAATGTTGTCACTATAACATGTCCTTTCATCTGGTCCAGTAGCCTGATGAATCCTTAGGCTTCTTATTAGGATGTTACTCTACACCTTTGGTTCTTGGCCATGTCTGCAAATTAGAATCATCTGGGAAGATTTAAAAGTCCTGATGCAGAGGGCGTACCCAGACCAATTGAATCTGATTCACCCATAGGACATTTTTAAAGTTCCCCAGATAATGACAATATGCAGCCAATGCTGAGAAGACAGCCCTATGTCTAATAGTACACTGGGAAAACAAATAAGCCTAAATAGAGGTCTGTAATTAGTTAACGCTGAAGAAATTTACCTGATAAACTGACAAGATAAATGTTGCCAGCTATCAAGTTGATGGGCATGCATGTTACACACATATGCACACACACCCCCAACCTTCTGCCTGACCCCAGTCTGCCATAATTTCCAACTTGGAGAGGTATTCCTGCCCTTCTCTCCTCTCAGGAAGTTTACTGTCTGTACTATCTAATGTCCTCAACATGATGGTTTAGGAGATTGACTCCTCACAAAAGAAATAATAACTTTAAGATATAGAAAAATAGGCAGAGAGGGAATTTTCTCCTGACTACAGTGATGAGGGGCAGAGTGAGCAGGAACTGGGCACTTCAAAAGTCATACCAGAGCAGAGAGTAAATTAGAAGGAAAGCTAACCATATTTGCTATGGGGAGACTCCGAATAAGTAACACCAGCCATCTTATGAAATGAAAGATTTTAATCTAAACTTGTGTTTTGAGAACTCCACCTTGATAAAGTTTGTGGAATTAATTCATGTTTTACTTTTCAGCTTTCAGTCTGAACAAGGATACTGAAAGCAACTGAGTCTCTACATTTCTGCTTCTGAGCTACAATCACATTAATTCATCCATCCCCTCTCTGCTCCAGTTCACAAGCTAAGACTCTGGATTTGCCCTGCACCTCCCTTTCAACCAGTTTGTTTACATATTTTGGCTGGTTGAGAACATCTTTGTATTATCCCTGGCCCCATTCTTGGAACAGTGTCTCCTGCTGTGACAAGCTGAGAATCATGAGGCCAATACAGCCCTGTACCTTTACTCTTTCAGCCTCTAGAACTCAGGGTCTGGGCACTTGCTTCAGAGGCAGCAATAGAAGCCAAGGTTGGGGACAGGTAAGTGTCCGGTAGAGTAAAGACACCAGCTAAGAATGGCCTTGGAACTCTAGTGGTTGTCTGGTAGATTCAGCTTACAAATGTGTAAATGAAAAACAGCTTCTCTTGGAAGGCAGAGTCTCAAATTGAACATGTGTGTAACAACAGACTGATGTGCCCAGGAAGTGGACACCTGATTAATTTCTCTCTGAGGATCCCACAGACGACATGAGACTTTTCAGATTTAGGAGCGAAAGCCCTAAGGGTTTATGGACCACGACAGATGGCCATCACTGTACAGTGAACAGCACTGCTGTGTCCTCCTGCACCACTTCGCCTGAAGTCTCTTCCCTTCTCTTTTGCTTCCTTTTACTCCCAGTGCTTTTTCAAGGTTTGTTGTCATTAGGCTGACTTGAGGATAAAGACCAAACGTGTTGCATTTTCAAGATTTAGAGATTGTGCTCTAGATCCAAAGTCTCTTGAACAAGTAAATATTGATCTAACTTTATAGACTTTAGGCTTATTTCTTACCTTTCTTCTTTTAAGACTAGTCTCTTGCCACTCCCACCTTAAAAAGTTTGATTTAATTTCTTGCCCATTTCTCCTATGTTCCGTTTCTACCTTTTGTCTCCAGCTCTCAGCTGCTATAACCAGCAGCTTATTTTAACAACGTTGGGACTACATTTTTTTTATCCTATTGGGTTTTTTCTTTTATCAATTCCTTCTCTGTGACTCAGTTTACCCATCTATAAAATAGGGATAAGAAAAGCATCTTCTTAGAGGGCTATTTGTGAGGATGAACAAGTTAATTTATATAAAATACTTGGAGCAATGCTTATATGTAGCAAGTGCCAAGTACTGTTAGTTGTTATTTACAGTATATTGGTGGCTTAGAAATACAGGTGGGGTTAGAGGATAGTGGCGGGGTGGAGAGTAAGGAGACCACAGCAGTACTTTGCATTTCTCCCTTATAAATATGGTCCATCATTTTACTGGATAAGAAGTTTAAAATCCAAGACATATATTTTGGATTACTTCCCCATGAAGCCATTAATTACATGGTATTTGTCCAAATTTTAGTAGTTTTTTTATCTCCTACTTTCAACCCGGAGAGACTTGCTTGCCTTGTAATTTAGACCCCTGAGCTTGGTGGTTCTTTTGCTGAAGGTGCTCTGTGTCATCAGAGCATGCACTGAAGGAAGTCTCTCAATCTCCTGTGCATGTCTTCTGACACACCAACATCTGAAGGGACAACTGACTTCCAACTGACATCTGCTTCTGCTGATGAAAGACCTTTTATTAAACACCAGCACCTTCTAAAATGTGCTCCTTTAATCCTTTTTCATCTACATAATTTATGGTCTGTCCATTGCCTCCCCCACATTGGGTGTTTTCCTGTGTCCTCTCTTGGGCTAACTCTTCATCTTTTAGGTGTTTTTTTCCCATCTGTTCTGATGACCAGATGCCTTCTGCCAGCTGGCCCCAGAGGGTTGTTACCCAAACACCTGGCTATTTTCATCTTCTGCACACATTTTCCCAAGACTTGTAATAAGGCATTTAAAAAAAAATAGTGGTCAGATGTTCCTTTTCATTTTCTCTTCTCCATGGCTGAGCCAATTGCCCCTTTTTGTGTCCTTTAGGAAAATCGGATCCACCAAGAACCACCCTCGCCCTCAAAGAAAAGTAGACTACTGGCCAGACTTGGGGCACACACCAGTCTACATATTTTTTCATCTTAATTTAAGTGAACTTATAATATTCTTTCCCTGCCTGTGATCTTCTATTCAATGAATATTACAATTTCTCAGCAGCCAAATATGTCAGTGACCTTTCACGCAGTGTCTGTGTAGAGAACTTCCTTTATGTCTCAGGCACAGTGCTTGGGAACTAGGATTAAGTTAGATGTGGTCTCTCCTGTCCTGTGGTTTATGACACTATCTTTGGCCTCCACATAACTTTGAGAAAAGAAAAACAGAGAAAGTGTTCTCTATTTTTAATGTATATTAGAAAATCCCTGTACAAAGCTCCTTTATCTGAGGCTAGCCTTAAGGTGCAAAGCATGATTAATACATTTAGATAAGGGTTGCCTTACTAACTGCATGTGTACTACAGGCATTTAATGATATTTGCATCCAGCTCTAAAGGCAAATCTGATTAAATGGGGGGAGGGGGCATAGTATTATATGCAGCAGACCCACGGTGTCAATTGATTTGACCTACAGCTTCTGACTCATTTTGAATAACCATGAATAGTAATTAAGAGCTCTAGATTTGGAGGCAAAGGGTGTGTGGCTTTAAACCTCAGTTCTGTCACTTACAGTTTGACTTTGGTAACCTCCTTAAGTTATCTGATCCTCTTTGTTTTTTTCCATCTCTCTAAAAGGGATAGTACCATCTACCTCACAGGATTGTTATAAGTATCTGATATTAATATCTTTCCTTGGCAATGGACAATCAATAAATGGTAAGTAATGACTGTGATTGATGTCACTGTTACAGTGTGTGGTGATGTATAATTTTCCAGTATACCTTCAGTTCCACATGCTCTGAGAGTGGTGTACACGACCAATTACCTGAACTAGTGAATAAACTCAGTTATCAGCCAAACAACTTTGCTGAGGTGCTACTACTTATTGTTAGTAACTCTTAAAGTGGCAGAATCTTTGTTTCTCTGTTAAGAAAAAAAAATGTCTATCACATGACAAAGATGAAAGCATATGTCTTTCAGTGAAAATATAATTTGGGAAGAAATCAATGGGCTATGCAAGTATCTCTGTTATTTGTAATTTCAGGGAATATTTGAAAATCTTAAACATATTCCCTGTAGATACCAATGTTTAACAGCACTTTATAAATCGTATGTTATTATTTTACAATCCTTGTAACAAAGAGGATGGCTTTTGCTAAGTGAAAGTGAAACATCATTTCCAACTGAATGAAGTCTTAAAACCAGGAATCAGTTGGCAAATGAAAAAAGTGGCTGCCACTTCCTCCTCTCTCTCCGGATTTGATGGTTAGAGGAGGAATCAGGAGCTCCACAAACACACAGGAAACAACTCTTCCACATACAACTCCTAAAAACTCAGAAATATGAGCCACAACTCCACAAAAAAGAAATGGAGTTCTAATCTTCCAACTGCTAAGAAAATTCCAGTGGCTTTGTGAATTGCCAGTGCTGGTAGCACAATCATAGTTCCTAGATGATCTGTAGGAATCAGCTAAAACATCCAGGGGTACTTATCATGGCTGCCATGGAAGTGTGCACTCAAATCCTCATCAGGCATTTAGTTGACTTATGGCTTCCAGCTCCAAGGCCATGCTTCCCCCAGGCTGTTTATAGCCCCTGTGACTGAGCTGGTAAGGGGGGCAGGAATGAGAGCCAGCCCATTCCTGCCCAATGGGGGATTTCTCTAAGAGACACCTTTACTTAGAAATCCCATCATCCTGGCTAAGACTTCCTCAAAACTGCACACAATCAGAGGTCCTACCTACCCAATCCTACCTTCCTTCTGTCCTTCCACAGGTGTCAAATGTACACTGTAGTCTGAAAACACTCCCTGCCACAATAGCTCCCCTCCCCAATTCCCCTTTATCTTCACAAGCATTTCCCCTAGTGAAGCTTTAATAGGTCTTTTTCAATGTTGGCTGCTTCTCAGAGGGCCTGAACTGATACTTCTGCCCACCAGATGTAATTCACAAAATAATTAAGTATAGCAGCCTCCGGATGACAAATCAGTTAGTTAGTAGTGGTTGCCGGGATATCTATCTCATGAGGGCTTCTGAGACCATTTCTGGGCCTCAAGAAAAGTGCTATGATTGATTATCAATGTCTGTAATGGACACAGAAGGAGAAGGGAAGGCGCATACGCCATATATCTGTTCATCTCGAGCACAGGGCCTGGTCTAAGCTAGCCTGGACTTTTAAATTGCCCTACCTAGGTTATTCAGTGTTGTAAAATTAGAAAATTAGAAAAGTTGTAAGGTTGCAGTTTAAACACAGAACTCTAACCTGACTAAATATCAGGCCCTCTGAACTTTACATATTCTCCTTTGAATGGCAAGCTAAAAGAGAAGCAAGTTACCTATTTTTAAGCCTCAGTTTCCTCATCTATAAAAAATGACTTAAATGTTTCCTATCTCCTTGAATTATTATAACATTTAAATGACATTATTCTGCAAAAGCTTATAGCATAATATATGGTGTTATGTAAGAATTCAATAAATGTTAATGTTTAATATTACAGAGCCACTTGGGACACAAAACCATGTTTTAAGGTGTATATCTTTATACTTTTATACTGATTAATAGCTTATTCAAGGTGGCACAGCATGGCTTGCTCATGCATTCAAGTAAGGGTATGACAAACTCAACCAAAGTAATAACATGGTTGGATTCTTCCCTCTTCCTTTTGTAATGTGGGAGGCTCACATAGATCACATGCTATTAAATGTCCAGGTCCCTTACAAAGTATATAAATATCTAGGCGGGGAGTCAAGTGACATTCTTCGAATTATGGAAGGATTGCCCTTTAAGAAGAATATTTTCTCAGTAATAGTCTCTCAAGCATAATATCATAAATTAATGATGACCTTACAACACTCCCTATATACTCAATAAAAAGCTCTCACCTAAATCAATAAACTCTTAGAATTCATAAGGGGCACTAACCTTAAAGTAATAGGACTTCCTCTTCTAAGAAAAAAAATAATGTATTTCTTGTCAGTTCACTCTGTCACGTCTTATACTGACTACTCAGAACCTTCATTCCTTTCCATGAGCACATCCCCAGTCCTGTCCAAACCACCCATTAACACACACACACACACACACACACACACACACACACACACATTCATAAACAGGAACTTCTAGCTCTTCCCTTATTGCAATGAGAACATCAAGCTTTTAGTCCTCAACTCTCAAAACTTTCTTTCCATCCCTATAAACTTGGCTATGTCCACACCCATCTCCCAGGCCCTCTTCCAGTTTAAGATTAATCCTTATTTATGATGCTTCATGCCTCCTCTAAGCTGGACTCTGATCGGTTACCATTCTTTCTCCTCGTTCTTTACCATAGATTTCTCATTACACCAGGCCCCTATCAAAGCATGTATATATTAAATCATCTCTCATTTCAAAGAGACTTCCTTTGACCCACAACTCCTTCTTCAGTCCTTTCTCTCATTCACCAGCTCCTCATAGTTTCAGGTTCTACTCTTTTGCCTACCAGCTGTTTTTTAAACACTGCCATCTGATTTCTACTATGAGATCTCTCTCCCTGAAGTCATACTGGCAAAGGGCCTCACTGCCCTGATTATCAAATCCTATGAACATTTTCAGTCTTTATCTTACATGATGGCTTGGAAGCTTCGACACTACTGATCGATCACTCCTTTCTAAAATTTCCTTCATTAATTTCCATGCCATCATTTCCTCCTTGTACTCCTTCTACTTCTCATACGACGCTTTCTTAGTCCTCCTTTGACAACTCTTCTTCCTCTGACCATTCTTTCATAATTTATTCAACAATTAATCTCGAGCACCTGATATCCTGCCAGAGACTGAACCAGACACAGACCTTATCAGGACCTAAGCACAAAGGAAACAGAGAAGCAGAAAGTCCACTTTACTTAATGTAGTAATCCTAAAAAACATTTAGAAGAGACGTTCTTCTGGGGAGAGGACTCTTTTGGAAATGGGTCTTGAGGGATAAATGGGAGTTTGCTAGATGCAGAGAGCTGACCAAGGGAATGAGGCAGGGAATGTCCTTACAGAGCGAATAGCATGTACCAAGGCCTTGAAGTTAAGATAGCATGTGTGTTTGAAGAACTTCAAGTGGTTTAGTTAGACTGGTATGTAAATTGCTCTCACTACCAAAATAAAACAAAATAAAAAACTTACACTCTTCCTATATCCCCTATCTCAATGTATATTAGTCTACTAACAAAGTGAGAAACTTAGCAGTTATCCCTGAATCATCCCTTTACCTAACACAGAATCCAGACAGTAACTATGGTTCCATAAACTTTATTAACATTTCTATTAAATGTCTCTTCCTCTTTTTTGTCCACTTCTGATTTAATTCAGATCCTGCCATCATCGCTTGCCTAAACAATGGTTCTTTACTTGTTAATCTCCCTGGTTCTAACTGGAGGGGGTACAGCTCATCCTCTATAAAGCACATAGAGTGATTACCTAAAACAGTGCTTCCTCAACTTTAATGTTTTAAAAACTCTTCTAGAGAGCTTGACAAAACATTGCTGAATTGCTGAGACTCTGATTCAGTAGCACTGGGTGGAGCCTGAAAATTTACATTTCTAATAAAACTCCCATCTGATGCTAATGAAGCAATGAAGCGAGTATACAGACCACACTTGGAGCAGCATTGATCTAAAACAAATCAGTAGTTATTCCATTGACAAAATACCTTAGTACTGCCCCATGGCTTACAGTAGAACTTGGAAAATGCTTCACTTTGAGATTTAAGACCCTCATTTCCCAGCCACTGCTGACTTGGCCACCTTATTTCCCCTTACACCTCTGCCCTGCACATGCCATTCACAGCTATTCTGAGCTACCTGCAGCTTCCCGAATTCACTCTGCCTCCTTTTTCATTCTTATAAATCATCTTGGAATCCCTCTTGCCAGCATCCCTGGCCCTCACTGTCCTCCCCCTGGAAAACACCAATCGCCTTTTATAACTCATCTCTAATGTAGCATCCACTATGGATCCTCATGTAAGCCACTTTTCCACCTTGTCCCGAAAGAACTGACATCCCTCTCTTCTATCGCTCCATGCTTTCTGTATTTATATTTATTATGAATCCATAAATATTTCACTGTACACATTTATGTAACTATTATTTGTCTATTCGATTACATTTTTGCAAGGGCAGGGACTGTGACTCATTCCTATGTACACCTACATATACAACACAGTATCCATTACCTAGCAGTTGCTCAATAAATGTTTGCTAAATAAGCAAAAACTATAAGTTATAATTTATTAGGTACTTAGTACATGAAAATCACTGTGCTAAGCATTCTACACACACATAAATTAATTTAATCCTCATAACAAGTCTATGAGGTAGGTATGTTATCACCCATGTTACAGACAAGGAAACCAAGGCTTATAGAATTAAAGTAACTTCCCAAGGTCACAGATCTAGTAAGTTGCATATCTAGTAAGTGATAGAGCCATAAACTGAAACTATGTCTTTTTTATTTCAGACTCCAATCACTTCTCTATTGCACCTTCCTGAAATGTAATTATGTCACCCAATCAGCAAATTCCCAAGGATTTCACCTCAACACCACATTTTCTTATAGTTAAGAACCTGAAACATTAAATTAAGAAGAAATAACCAAAATATAAAAGACTCCACTAAATAAATCCACAAAATACCATAAACGGTTTATAAAGATTTTTATTACTTTAGTCCATTGCCCCTTTAAATTTTAAAATAAAATATTAAGATTACTAGCAATAAATATCTAAACCTTTGCCTTACACTTTTGAAGAGAAAACAGAATCTTTTTTAATTATAATAATTATTATAATGGCGTCATTCTACCCTAGCATTTGGGATTAGCTCTTGGACATACTCTAGGGGAAAAAAAAATGGTCAAATAAATTTAGAAATTCTACACTACACAGTCTGCCTCCTGAAGATTCACAACGAATGTACTTTAAGAATTTCTAGAAATCCTGCAGTTTAAGTTTAAAAGAAAGTTAAATGTATTCCATGAGTGTCCCAAATGTATTTGAATATAGAATACTTTAAGGACTAATATCCTAGAGCACACTCCAGGAAACACTGATTCTAGCTGTGTCTTTTTTACTCAAATGACATAAAGCTGCACGGCAGCCGTTCTTTGCAATGTACAGGTACTTTGAACTGAGCCTATTTCACTGATGGGCTCCCTCACTGTGGACTCGTTGCTTTCATTTTCCTTGAGCATCAGGAGCTCTATTTTTACCATTTTACTTGCAAACCCTGGAGACTGTGTATCATAATTTCTTCAAATTGAGAAAAATAAATAAATAACTCTTAATACACCAATCACAATAGGGTATAAAATTCTTGAAGATAATGGTACCTAAAGCAAAATGGATGGGAATATAATAAAGCTAACGGTAAAATTAGCATTATACTCCTTTGAACTATATCCCAAACTGAGTTCTAAATGGCTAAAGTGAAGAGGAAAAAAAAATATTACATGATGAATCATGTCTTTAACAGGAAAACAAACCAACTACCTAGGAATAACACAATTTTCTTGGGTACTAAGACCCAAGAGCTATATCTCTTTGAGATCTCCTATGTGGGACATTATGGGGTATGGTGGGCAATGCCCTCAAACACATCCCATAGTAAAATCAATAACAAAGAATGCTTAGCTGTTGCTGACGAAACTGGCACTGCAAGCCAAGAGCAGTTCAAATTCTGAAGTGCAATTCAACTAAAGCACTTCGACAAGGGACCAATAATAAGGATCAAAGTAGACAGCTCTCTGACGGTCTTCTTCAAGGGAAAAAGATACATATATACCTGGAGTGGGTAAACTGTAACATCTGCAAATGCTCCTTCATAACTATAATTTCTTGCAATCAAGCTTTTGATAGGAATCGGACCAGAAAGAGATCGGGTAGTCAAGGTTAGATAATCTGTATTGTTGGTTAAAAGCAGATCTATATGTTTTGACATTGAACACAGGCCCGGAGTTGGGATGAAATAAAAGAGCCAGCTTCAGAAAATACTGGTATGGCCATCAGGAATATGAATCCATTTGAAAAGATTCAAGATTCTCAGATACCTGGAGGGAAGTGGTAGAGGAAAGTTCCACTTAGCTTGCAGAAACTGCTGGGCTACCTGCCCCTTAGCAGCCCATGAGTCAGCTGAACAATCTTGCTTGCTGCCCACCACTCATTTCTGGCTCTATCGAATTACATTTCAGTGGCTTTCTAGTGTTTCCTCTACCCACATTGTTTAACTAAATTCTCTGATTCAGACCAGCATAATTAATTTTCTGAAAGCAGCATCACTGACAATGTATAATGTAAAACCAGGCAGAAGAAAGCAATAGCAAGCTATTTTCTGGCCCTTTAAAGTTAAGCCTGAGAAATGCATGTTCACAGCACCCTGGCCAGATCAATGCCTCACCAGCAGACAGAAGCCATGGTTAGGTAAATTTGCTGTGGCTTTTCCTATGTAGCAGTTTAAGACAGAGCTATGAAGTATAAAACCACACCATAAATAATGTGGAATGGTCCTGATGGACAATTTACAAGGCATAGCCCGAGACCTGATATGCATAACAAATCACTTAAAAGTGAGAAATTGAGTCTTATAAACCAAATAGATCAGTCTCACAGACTATTCTTAAGCTATATAAAATTTTTTCAACTTGTATTACCTCTTTTCCACATTTCTATCAACTTTGTTCTCAAAGTAAGCAAACAGGAAATAATATAAAACATAAAGGCTAAATCTGAGCTAGTTAGATAATAGCATTTCACTGAGAAAACTTTACAGGGATTTTAAACTTTCCATGACAACTCTCATTCAAGATTTCAATTTGTTCCAGTCATCAGTCTTGCTCTTAGTGTCTTTGGTGCTTTCAAAATTGGAAGGTAGAGCTCCCTGCTCTCTTCTCTCAAGTGCTGAACAGGAAAACTCCCCGATCATTTATATTTCTATAAATTTATGAGGGATTTGAATGTAAAGCTTTTACGAACAGAAAATGGATCCTACGGCATGAGTGAAAAGGTTAATGAAAGGCTCGGTATATCAGCAAACAGAAGTTTACTATGTTGCCAGAAATAGCTTAATGTCACATTTTCATTAAAGAAATAATCATGAGCATATCACAACTCATTTGCAATTTTGTGGCATCGAGGGAGAATTCATTATTTAGAGCATCAGTCACATCTGTGTTGCTTTTACTCCAGCTCCTAGGGATTTATTTGACATTAGAAAAGGAAAAACTCAGACTGTCTACTCCCTCCATTAAAATAAGCATACCCAAAAATAAATAAGCAAGCAAATGCTCTTTCCTAAGGGGAAAATGTCTCATGATTAATCATCATTAAGCATATCTTCTGCCACCCCAGCCCTGGCTGCTCTCTTCACAGAGATTTCACCTTGTTTTATTTTTCATGATAAATTGTGATAAAAATAAACATCTGCTTTTTTTTCTTAACTTTCAATGACTTTTACCTACATTTTACTTGACTAATCTTCTCCCGGCCATGACCTTTTCTTCACCTGGTACTGCTCCAACTCAAAACTCTTATACTACAAAATTTTACTTTCTAACCATAAAATATTAACCCCCCAGCTCTCAAATCCCTAACTCTGAATACCTTAGCACTTAGATTTCATTCAGATTTCATGTGGCTTGACTTCTCTCTCACTTTTCTCCTCCTAGCTTCATTTCCTTCTTCCAAGATGAACTCAACAAGCCATTACTTCACCTTCTTACTGACTAGCATCTTAACTCACTTTACTTTTTTCTTTGCACTTGCCCTTCAAATTCCTTAATTCGTAGACCATCTGTCTTCTGTGTTTCTCTACCCAGGCCACAGATCACTTTGGAAAAGATTATACCTTCATATCTACTGGTACCACTACAAGTTTATGGTTTCCAAGCTCTGCTAGACTGAGCTAGTGAACTTCCTCTTACATTTCACAAAGAGGCTATTTCAATATTTCATCCCTATTGTGGAGCCCTTATTCATATCCCCCACTTACTGCTCTCAGAAGATGAGCTTGCCTCTCACTTCATAGAAAAATAGAGGCGACCAGGCATGAATACCCTCAATTTACTCTTCTTCCTCACCATCACCAAACTTATCCATAGTCATGCTTCTCCTAACCTCATTCCCTGTCATGATTGAAGACTAGATATTACCTTTTCTATGCATTGATTGTACCTTTTCCCATATTCTTTGGAGCTTCTACATGCCTTTTCCTCCTATATCTTAATCTTTGTTTTCAATGGCTCCTTTCTCTCAATCTACAAATTTTGTCATCACTTTCTAATTAACACAAACCTTCCTTAAAATCAGTGTCATCCTCTAGCCAGTTCCCTCGCTCTTCCCTTCTTCTAGTTAACCACTAGAAAGAATAATCTGTAAATCCCATCTCCATTTTTTTACTGCAAATTCATTTCTCTATCCATTTAAAACTGTTCTAGTCTTTTAACCACTTTCCTGAAACTATTCATATTCAGGTCAACCAAGGGAATCTTTATTGAACATTCTAGTGACATTTCTCAGTTGTAATTTCACTTGCTTTGCTGTACCCAGTGTCTCAGCACTTTGCAGCCCCTTCCATCTTAAATCCTCCTTTGGATTCGGTAACAATACTCTCTCCTTGTTCTACTCTAATTCGATTCTCTTTTCAGGTTTCCTTTCTCTGCCTGACCTGTCAGTGTCCCCAGGGTCCTGTATTCAGTCTTCCTATTTTCTAATTGCCTGTTCTTTTAGTCTATGCAGCTCATTCCCACAGCTTCCACTAGCACCTATACACTGCTGATTTCCAGCTCCGTCTCCAAAAACAGAGCTCCTGACAGAGACCGAGATTAATTATCTGACTGCCTAGTACATGTCTCAACTTGTATTTTTCCATTAATACCTCATATTCAACAGGTTCAAAACTTATGATGCCTTTCTACCTCCTTCCCACCTCTTACGTTTCTGAGTTTAGTGAATGTCATTACCATTTACCCAATTCCCAAAATTAGAAACCTGAGGAAGTTAACTGTGATCTTCTAATGGATTTCTCCACTCTAATTGGTACCTATTTTTTTTTTAATTCCACCTCACAAATATCTCTGAGATCATTTTCTATCTCTTGTTACTTAGTTCATCCCTCATTTTATCCCACCAGAAATAAAATAACTTCTTCATTCTGACTGGTTTCCATTCCTTGAATCCGCTGTCCCACATTCCCACCCACATGTAATATGGTGACCTTTAGAGCTCAATTGTATACTGCTCCTCTGAGCTCCATATCCATATATCCAGATGCCTACTCCACATCATGAAGTGAGTGTCAAATGCTTCTCAAAGTCAAGGTGTCCAAGACAGAATTTCTAATTGAGGTCTCATCATATTATCTGCTCTATCAGTGAGTAACACCACTTTTTAGTCATTATCCAAATCAGAAACCTAGGAACTATCCTTGGCACTCTTTCTTCATCACCCCATATCCCACCCATAACCAGGTAATTTCCATCTTACCTCTTAATTCTTTTTGTTTGTTTTGTCAAAGAATTACTTTTATTGTGGTATAAATAAATAAATAACATAACATAACATAACATAAAATTTACTATCTTGACCATTTTGAAGTTCAATATTAAGTACATTCATATTGTTACAACCAATCTCCAGACCTCTTTTCACCTTACAAAATTAAAACTCTATACCTATTAAATAACAACTCTCTATCCTTCCCTTCCCTGAGCCTCTGTTAACCACCATTCTACTTTCTGTCCCTATGAATCTGTCTCCCATAGGTATCTCATGTAAGTAGAATTAAGTGGAATCACACAGTATCTGTCTTTATGTAACTGCTTTATTTTACTTAGCATAATGTCCTCAAGGTTTATCCATGTAGCATGTGTTAGAATTCCTTTCCTTTTTAAGACTGAAGAATATTCCATTGTATGTATATACTATATTTTGTTTATGCATTCACCCACTGATGGTTACTTGGGTTGTTTCTACCTTTTGGCCACTGACAAAAATGCTGCTGTGAACATGGGTACACGAATATCTCCTCAAGTTCTGTCTTTTAATTCTTTTGGGTATATACCCAGAGCAGAATCGTTGGATCATATAGTAATTCTATTTTAATTTTTTGGAGGAACCCTATACTGTTTTCCATAGTAGCTTCACCATTTTACATTTCCACCAACAGTGCACAGAGTTCCAATTTATTCACATCTTCATAGCACTTAAGATTTTCTGGTTCTTTGATAGTAGCCATCTTAATGTATACTGGGTGAAATCTTTAATTCTTAAATACATTTTTTCCATCTCCACTGCCACAGCCTGAGTTCTAGCAATACCATGGAAACTGATATTCCTGGGTTCACTCTAGGCATCTTTCAACCCATTGTTCACACTCTAGAGAGGCAATCTTCTCAGATACCAATCTACTTATGTTACCTCCCAAATTAAAACCCTTTGATGATTTTCAGTTGCTGTTAGGATTAAGACAAAAATTCTTGTCACTGTCTACAATCATCTGTTTATTCCCTGCCTACATCTCCAACGTCATTGCATGTCATTCTCCCTTGTTCTCAATACTTCAGCCACACAGGCCTCCTTCAGTTCTCTAATGAATGTGGAATTTTCCCCCCCCCACCTAGGCCTAAAGACCATGTATGGTTGTATGTGGGCAGAGAAATGAAGAGGAAGAAGAATTGAAAAGGAGAAGGGAGAAAGAGAGGGAAATGTTCAGAGGACTAGCTGACAGATCACAGTAGAGCTGCTCTTCTTTGCTGAGAGAAAGACTCTCTTTTGGCTAAAATTTCTTGACCTGCTTCTTTGCTTTGCTGGCTAGAGTGGGTTATAAAAAAAAACACATTCTAATCATTTATATATATGATATATTCATTTGCTAGAGCTGCCTTAACAAAATATCAGACTAGATGGCTTAAACAACAGAAATTTACTTTTTCATAGTTCTGAAGGCTAGGAGTTCAATTTCAAGGTGTCAGCAGTGTTGGCTTCTTCTGAGGACTCTTTCCTTGGCTTGTAGATGGCCGTCTTTTCTCTGCCTTCACATGGTCTTTCTTCTGTCCTTATGTTCAATTTCCGCTTCTTATAAGGACACCATTCATGTGGGATTAGGGCCCACCTAATGACTTCATTTTAACTTAATTATTTCTTTAAAGACTTATCTCCAAATATAGTCATTCTTAAGGTGTTCAGGAGGTAAATGTGTGGAACTATTTACTAGGAATCCCATATTCTATTCTTTCTCTTTCTTAAAATGCATCCTTATTTTAAAAAGCATCCTTATCTTTAAAAGCATTCCTCACAATAATGCCTGAAGAATGCATTTCAAGTGAGCTAGTTTCTAAACCTGCAGTCTTAATTTAACGCTACACTAAGTCCTAAAATAAAAAAAATTTAAAAAAAAAAAAAAAAAGAAAGAAAAACCTACCATGGAGTTGTTTACCCATTTACCAGAAAATAAAAGATAACTATATGGATGTCATTTTCCTAGCAACCTGATTAATACATTTATCTTATTTGTGAATGTACTAATGGTAGATCTGTTTTCACAAGAGACTTGAACATCTATGTCATCTATTCATTCCTGTGGATCAAGTTCCAGAAAAGAGCTGCCAGAAGGAGTCTGCTCAGAAATCATGGCCAGAGCCCCCTTGCTTTGTGCATCAAGCCTGCCCCTTTGTAACCACCAGGTCCACTGCCAACAGGGTGATAGATCCACAGCTCTTCTTGCATTGCCAAACAGCAGCATCTCTGACAAGCACCCACTTTGGTTTCCAAGTAGTTTATGTGAGGCAATCACTTTCCAGCTAGCATTGTAACAACGGTGTGAAAACCACATCTGAGAGCTGCAAGGACCAAAAACCCTTAGCTCCTGTGGTCCACCTGGCACTTGAGCCCAAGACCTGCCTCCCTCCCTTTCAGTGGTCCCTACACACACACACACACACACACACACACACACACACACACACACACACCATGCATACGTGTACACACACGTACATGTGCATGTACACGCACACACACAAAACATATACACAAATAAATACACACATACACACCTCAGACAGAAAAGAATACTCAGCCAGTGTCTTATCCTCAAAGAACAGACACTCTAGTTTCTCTGGAACTTTAAACACATCTTCCTTCTCATTTTTGGATGAAGTCAACTGAGGCAAATAATCAGTGTTATGAGGAACACATGTCTACTACATCTTCACCAATGAATAGTTCAGGAGCCCTGGACCTACACAGAGAAGTGGCAGAGCAGATCATGCTTTCCTCTTTTTATAGCTGAAAGAACTCAGCAGAGGATTAGGAGTCAAAAGCAAGACTGACACCTAGAGACTCAAGCAGAACTGGTACCC
Source organism: Eidolon dupreanum (assembly GCA_028627145.1). NCBI lineage: Eukaryota > Metazoa > Chordata > Mammalia > Chiroptera > Pteropodidae > Eidolon > Eidolon dupreanum. The sequence goes on from CM053513.1 coordinate 49,665,126, forward strand.
ACTTCCTGCACTGAATTCTTGCTGTTGACCTGGGATGGCTCATCTCAGAGGCTGCCTTCCAGCCCCACAAAAGGAAATTTATTGATGTAATGAGAACTTTCTCAAATGTTAGGGGAAGATATTAGCAATATTTATACATTTTCTCTATAAGATTACCAAAATAATATTGACTTTAAGGGATAACAGGAGAAAGCAATGTGGCAGAATCAACAGAAATCCATTCTTCCTGCACCGTAACTTACTTTATTTTTATGAAACTATTAGGCAAGATAGAAAGGCACCAGCTACTGGAAATATGAAGTGACATTAAAGTGCAATGTCTGAAGGCTATCCCTCTGAATATCTGTGAACTTTGTCCTGGGCTGTAGATTTTTATTTCTCATTTCAATCTACTTGTCCTTTATGTGAATTTGAAGGAAAGTGATTTTATTCAGTGCTATTCTAGACAATTATACTTGGAAAACATAAGCATAGACTTTTTTTTTATACAAATTCCCTCCCCTACACCAAAGGCATTTTACAGAAACACATTGGGGCCTGGATGGTGGCCACCCCCCCGCTTTGTCTGATACCAAGACTGCTAACACAGCAGTGTAATGATGAGTGCTCACAGAAAATATGAGACAGAGAAGGACAAGCTTTGCCATATATCATTTGCATGAGCAGCTCCTCAGGGGATGGCAGGCCCTTGAAAATGCGCAGAAAGAGAAAGCTGGTTTTTTGCCATAAGGAACAGAGGTGCAGCAGTCCAGACACGTGACAAGGCAGTCGGTTGGAGGAGGGCCCTTTCTGTCCCAAATCCAGCAGCTTTTCCCAAAGCCATTGCCCTACCCCCATCTCACATGCACGAACACCAAGTGCAACAGATTCCCCAGGCCAGTTCAGCATTATTAAGGGAAGTGGGGTTTGACTGAGCACCGATAGAGCTTACGGTAGTTAAGGAGATGGCAAAAGATGCAGCGAGAAGGTGTGTGTGTGTGTGTGTGTGTAAATGACTGTGTTCAAGGGCTCATGCTCTACAGAAAGACAAGCATTTGCAGAAAAGGAAAGAGTAACACTTTCCAGAGTTCTTACTATTTTTAGTGTCACAGGAAAATATTTACTGTGTTCAATCACCAAGTCTATTAAAGGCAATTTATGTGCATTAAAAAATAAGCTCATCATTTAAAACTGTAATGAGAGACATCACAACTATGCATGCAGATGTGATTGCACAGAAGCCTGCAAGATTTGGAAGGGTCTAAACACTCCCTGCCTTATCCTGGGGAGCTCCCTACTATTTACAGCTGTGTGGAGCCTTTCTTTGGCATCCTTCAGCTTGTCAGACACCACCTGCTGTTCGTTTCCAAACGGGAAACTCAGAGTGGACACAGCAGCATTGTTAAGTAGTTTAATGCTGTGCCATTTGAGTACAGGGTAGGAAGTGTGGTGATGCAAAGCAGGGCACATTTCATTACACACCCTGCCATTCATTTGATCATTGGTTAATCTTTGATGAGCACGCTAGGTGTGCCAGATTAGGCCACATGTAAAGAATGATGAAGTCTCTATCCAGGGAAACGTTATAAGCAAGTGAAACTCAACTTCTTTACACTAAGATGTCTGCCTGAAAATTGTACACAAACACATTGCATGGAATATTTTTAAAAGTTTTACATAACCATGGAATCTAGGATTGGTTCTGCTCTTCTCCAGGTATCATCACCTGGATAACTATAAGCTCTATTCTAAAAGGAAACAGGAAGTAAATGCACAGTTTAGTGTACAGAAAACTGTACCAAGTGTCTCTGGATGTTTCCAAATGTCCTTTGGGGAGCCAAATCACCCCTGGTTGAACCACTGGCTTAATTGGACTGATGGGGCCTTCAGGAAATTTTGTATTCCTTAACATGGGGGTCCTCTCATTAGGTTTCACAATATAACTAACAGTGTCACACAAAGATACAAAACTGTTAGTTTCCTTTATGTAATGCTAGTCCTGTGCCAACCTATCCCATTCCATCCAACCTTCTTCCTCACATTTACTCAACATTTGTACAGACATAGCACTCTGTTTAAGCCCTGAAAATAGAAAAGTAAATGAAATACAGTCTTTTTCCTGAAGGAGTTCTGAATTTTGAAGAGAAAACGAATTTTTAAACAAATAAATACAAGTAAGTCCAGATGCCCTGCAAAACTTGCTGTATGATCATTCTTCCATATTCCTTTTCCTTTTGGCCCCTCACCTCATCTACAGGACTTTTGACTTTGTTTCATTCTAGGCTTGATTAAGAGATTTTGAACATGCAGCATTTTAGCATTCCATCTATCCATCACCCACCTATCCATGATTTTATTTCTCAGTATAAGGAAAAATGGAATTGTCACTGACATTTGTACAAATTTCACATACATAATCACAGGTAATTTTGACATACCTGCCCTCTGCACAGGTGTGGTCTACTCAGGCATGTATAAATTATGGTATACCTAAGAATCAAAAACCTTGATATCGATGGTGAAACCTGATTTTTGGTCTATCTTTAAAGGTCTGAAAAAGAGACATTTTGACTTGTATAACAAGACCAGTTATGGACTACTATTCCTAATGACTATCAGTTCACAATTAGTAAGTGGGAAAAATAATATTAAACACTTACCACTCCTTACCCTTCATTCAGAAACAATAACTTAGCCATATTGGGGTTTTAGGAATTTGAAGTTAGTACCTTGCTTCCAGCCCCCAACCCAATAGAGAATGAACGTTTTACAGCAGGGGTCCCCAACCCCTGGTCTGTGGACCAGTCCCAGTCCGTGGCCTGTTAGGAACTAGTCCGCACAGCAGGAAGTGACTGGGCATTGAGGAAGCAAAGCTTCATCTGTATTTGCAGCCACTCCCCAGCACTAGCATCACCGTGTCAGCTCCACCTCAGATCATCAGGCATTAGATTCTCATAGGAGCACTGGTCCCTGGTGCCAAGAAGGTTGGGGACCATTGCTCTACAGGAAAATGGCCTTAACCTGACTAATAAAATCCAAAGATTACTTTTCGGCCTCGTTTTATTTTCCCTCAGCAACATTTTACACAGTTCCCAACACTTTTCTCCTTTCAACCTTTATGACATGACACTGTCCTGGTTTTCTTATTCCCTCACTGACCACTGCTCTTCAGTCTGTCTTGCTATTTCCTCCTTCTCAGGTCAGTCGTTAATTAGTAGAATGCCACAGGGCACGGGTCTGGGTTCTCATCCATCCTATATCTCTATTTTTTCCCTACGTTATTTCATGGATCTAAATAATGGACAATGAGGTTGACTTCTTAAATTGGTTCCTTGTCTCAGTCAACAGGAAAAATTTCCTGACCATTGTAGTGGCCGGTTCAGGGATGAGAGGGCCCAAGCCAACCTGGAACAAAAAAATGTGAGCAAAGACCTGCTGGGGGCTTCTTAACAAGGACTTTTTTTTTCATTCTTGAGAGGCATACACAATTATTCAGTCAATGTACATGTCTCCTTGTCTCTCTCTGGTCCCCCACCCTCACCCCTTTCACATATGGATGAGGAAGCCCATAGCTCTAATGTCAACTGTACGAAAACCAACTTTGGGATATGGAAGACACTGCTGCAGTACAATAAAGGAAATATTTGGGTCTTTGAAGACATGATTGAAGTGTTGAATAAACCAAACCAGAAGCCTGGTCTATGTCTGGGCTTCCTCTTATGAATTATCATTTAATCTAGTTCAACTGGGGTTTCCTGTTACATGTAGCAGGAAATATTCTAATTGATACAATCTGAAATTTTTATCTCAGCCATCACATCTGCCCTATAATCCAAATTTATATATATAATTGCCCACTTGACAGCTCTACTTAGACATGGAATAGTCAAACAAAACTTAACTTGTCCAAAAAAGAACTCCTGATTACCCTTTCCTTTCCCAAATCTTCTCTCTCGTGGGCTTCACCACCTTTGTAAATGTTACCATATGCTTGAGCCTAACCACAGGTGTTGTCTTGAATTACCCTCTCCCCTGGTCCTATAGTCAATCTATCCACCAGTTATGTCAACTCTACCCACAAAAATAAAATCTTGAAACTTTATATTTTTTCCTCTCTACTTCAAACCCCAAACGACCACCTTCTCTCACTTGGACTCATGCACTGGCCTCCTAATCACTCTCCTACTTCATCCTATAATCTCCTCAGAGCAGCCAGAGTTAATTATATCAAACAGTAAATTGGTTTCCCAGACTCAGTTCTCCCCACATCAATAAACAATTCTCAAAGGCCAGCAGAGTGTCCTAGAATTCAACTCAATTCTGATACAATCTACCAAGAGATAGCTTCAGATTCCGCAGGTTAAGGATTCAGTTCTACAAGACTGTCCCACCCCAAACACACATACACACACTTCAGATGCCATCTGACCAGCTAGCTACAAATTGAAGTTTCCAAGGGCCCCTCTCCAACTCAGAATGCCAACCGCAAGCCCAGGTTGTTACCTGCACTTCTGACCAACTGGCTATAAATCAGAGGTTCCCACAGCCCCCTCCTCAAGTTCAATTACTTTGCTAGAATGGCTCACAGAACTCAGAGAAACATTTTACCTACTAGATCACTGGTTTATTGTAAACGGATATAACTCAGGAACAGCCAGATGGAAGAGATGCATCAGGCAAGGTGTGTGGGAGGGGCATGGGGCTTCCATGTTCTCTACAGGCGCTCACCTCTCCCCAAACCTTAGTGCATTCACCAACCTGGAATCTCCCCCAACTCCATTCTCTCGGGTTGTTATAGAGGCTTCATTACATAGGCATGATTGCCAGTGGCAACTGATTCAATTTTCATCCCTTCTCTAGTTCCCTGGAGGTCAGGGGGTTAAATCTACCTTGTTAACATAACAAAAGACACTTTTTTTTCACCCTCAATTTAGGAAATTCCAAGAATTCCAGGGAGCTGTGAACCAGGAACTGTGAATGACCAAATATATATTTCATTATAAATATAACAAACAGTAAATCAGATCATTTCTTCACTTTCCTGCTTCCAACCATCAATGACCTCTCATCAAACCTAGAATAAGACTTAAATTCTTTATCTTTGCCTAAAAAGCCCTATATGTTCTGGCCCTGACTAACTCTCCAGCCTCCCCTCACACCACTTACTTATTTGTAAGGCCCTTTCTGCACCCTTCTGTGTAGTCCTCAAGCCAAGCTCATTTCCACCTCAGGGTGTTGCCCTAGTTTTTCTCTGCCAGAAATTCCTTTTCTTCCAAATCTACGGGTAAATTGTTTCTCTCATTACTTGTATCTCAGATCCAACTGTACCTCCTCAGGGAGCCCTGCACTGGCCAGCCCAGTTACTGTCACCTCATCCAGGCTCCTAGTCTTTACTTTCTGGTCCATTTTTGTTTCCTGGCTTACTTGTTTATCTGTCAGGCTCTGCTTTATGAGGACAGGGAGTTGCTGTCAATCTTGTTTACTGGTGTGTCACCACTTCCTAGAAGAGTGTCTACCACATTAAATATTTTTAATCAGTTAAATGGGTAAATGGATGGATCTAAGGCTGGATGGATGAATTATAGAAAAACATTCTTTCACTTTATTATCTAATTTTGCTCAAAAGGCATTTACAAAAACCATCTTAGGAGAGCGCACACAGTAAAGCCAGACTCTGAAGACCCACTGTGATCATACTAGCTGGACAACTTGGGCAAGGTAAAATTCCTTGTGTCTGTTTTCTTGTATGCAAAATGAGTTAATAACAGTATCTACCTCAGAGAATTATTATGAGGCCGAAATGGTATAATATTTGACAAGGACTTAGAACAAAGTTTGACACATAATAAACACTGGGTAAGTCTGGCTGTTATTTGGTGTTGTCATCATTATTCCAGAGTGTTTCTCTAGAGCAAGACTTAAGCAAACTTTGGCCCAGGTATCAAACCCTATTTTTGTAAATAAAGTTTTTGTAATTAGAGTTTTATTGGAACAACAAACCACACTCATTTGTTTACATATCGTCTATGGCTATTTTTGCTCTATAATAGTAGAGTTAATTAGTTGCAACAGAAAGGCAATAATGCCCACAAAGGTTAAAATATGTGTACTATGTGGCTCTTTAAAGAAAGTTTGCCAGCCCCTATTTTAAAGCACATCCCAAAGGTTTAGATAAATGTGTATAAAGAGAGTAATGATGACCCTTTAGTTTTGTTTTCTGAATTAAAAACAAAACAAAACAAAAAACAGCCCTTAGCATCTGGACCTTGGTTTGATCTCAGAGTCTCAGAGTCTCGAATTGTCTGATGTTATGTAAAAGCAAATGGTAAAGCTGTAAGAGCCCAAGGGCAAGACCAGCTGCTACGACTACAAGCGATTGATTAAGAAGCCACATAACCACAGAGAAACACTGCTAATGGTTGTGTTAACTTTCCTAGTAATCTGCTTTTTAATTAATAGACAGAATCTGAGTAATTACTTACGGTCCACTGTGGAGCAACCCATAAAGAAGGGCTTACAAAGAATTTCTTAAGCTTAAAAACTAAATGGCTGTGCAGATATTGATTAATCAAAGCACTCAACATCAGCATCTGAGCTATGCCTTCCTTTATTTCTTGTGGCAAACACTATAGGCCTTGGTTTATGCAAAACCCAACTCAATCGCAATTCTATTCTTCTTTGCCTGCTTCTTCTACAAAGGTTGAAAACAAAACAAAACAACTTCCCAGCATCTCTTTCAACATGGGATTTTATATGTGACTGCTCTGGACAAGTGATATAAATGGAAATCCATTGGCACCACATTACCAATTTTTGTCTTTTTTTTTTGTCTTGAATAAAAACATAGCATCTGAAACTGCCACAACTATCTCGTGATTAAGAGGAAACAGTGACATCAGTTAGAATAGTTTTGAGCCTTTAAACCAATATCAGCAGTGCCTACTCTGCCCTGAACTCGTGAGAAGAATAAGCCACTTGACCTAAGCCACAGTTACTGTATTTTGTTATTTCTAACAAAAACCCTTCCTAAATGATATATTTGCCAAACTGAAAACTGGTAACTAACGAAAGGCAACGTGTAACAAGAAAAAAGGTACAAGACTCTGCTCTTAGGGTTATTTAAGGCTAAAGTCAGAAAACTTGGGAACATACTTACAGATAAACTACAAAGCTTATGTGGCAATATGGTTAAATATATGCCACCAAGGAAAAAGGCTTCAAGTTTTAATCGTATAAACTCAATACTCAAATGCAGGGGAATATTACTTTATTTTATATTCTCTCCCTTTGTAGTTTACTTGGGTAATCAAAAGGAGTAGCTAGTCAGAGAAGCTAAATGTCCCTGTTAGTTGAGAGAAAGGAAGTGAATGTTTAAATAGGGTTAATCATGCTTGTTCAATGCTTTAAGTTTTGCCTGCATTGAATTAGATTGTAGTGCTGAATCTGCTTCACCATTTTAAGAGATAAAATGTTACTTTTTTTTAATGTGTGAAAATAAAAAGCACATTAGTAAATATAGCATTAATGTTGTCATAAGATATTATATAGAATTCTAACTCTCTCAGCAAATGTCTGCTTAAATGGAAAAAAAACACACTATGCAAGATTTAAGGCTATATTTAAAGCAAACATTATTTTCTAGCATTAACTTAAGCAGGAATATACATACACTCCTGATTACCAAGATAAAATAATGCTAGGGGGAAAATATCTGTTCTTAATCCATCTTCTATATGTTAATTTGTGACATATTTTATACTAACTTTCACTTGTCGAAATTTTTATATTTGAATATCTAAACACCCACATAATAACAAAGGGGTTTAAGGTATAAAACAAAAACGTCTTTGTGTTCCTCTGTGTATACTTTTCCAGCCCAATCTCCTTCCCTCCCCACCAGAGATAAACTCCAAGTTCAATATTTATTAATCATTTACTTGCTTGAATACTTGGTAATCATCCTCTGGCTTCTCTTTAGGGCTTTACCACAAATGTGTATGTGCTATATGTGTGCATGCACACGAGCATATTCCTAAAAGAAATAATTTAGTTTTGCTTGTTTATGAACTTTACTTATTCAGAAGCATACAATATATATGCTTAACATTATTTTTTGATAGTCATCCCTGTTAATACACTGAGCTATATTTCAGCCATTTCTACTGTTATATAGTATTTCATTTATTAATACATAAAATGTATTAATTCTTCGGTTGATGGACATTGTATTGTTTCCAATTTTTTGCTGCTATGAATATTGCCATGAATATTCTTATGTTCCTTTCCTAATATTCAGGTGCGAGTTTCTTTCAGAGCATATCTAGAAATGCAATTGCGAAGTCATAGAACATAGACATCTTCATCTCATTTAGAAATGCCTTCATCTCATTTAGTAGTGTTTATATCAGTTTATATCCATCCTACTAGCAGATATAAGAATTCCCATTTCTCCACATCCTTGCCCCAAACCAATATCCTCAGACCTGTTAGTTATTGCTAATATGGGTATAAAATGGTATTTTGTGGCTTTTTTCTGGAACACAACAGACACCTCCTGACATATGTATGGCCTGCTTCCTCATCTCTGAGGTCTTTGTTTGTGTCACTTTCTCAGAGAGACATTCCCTGGCAGCCAAATTTAAAATTGCAGCCTCTAGATATTTCCACCTTCCCCATTTATTTTTCCCTATTGCACTTATCACTCTTCTCCATTGCTATGGGCTGAATCATGTCCCCCCGCCAAAAAATTCATATGTTGACATCCTTATGCTCTCGTACCTCAGAATGTGACTGTATGTGGAGACAGGGTCTTCAAAGAGATGATTATGTTAAAATAAACTTATTAGGATGGACCCTCCTTCAGTATAAGTGGTGTCCTTATAAGAAAAGGAAATCTGGAGTCAGAGATGCACAGAGGGAAGACTATGTGAAGACACAAGGAGAAAATGGTTGTGCACAAGCCAAGGAGAGAGGCCTCAGAAGGAACTAACCCTGACAATACATTGATCCCAGACTTTAGGTCTTTAGAATTATGAAAAAATAAATTTCTGTTTTTTAAGCCACACATTCTGTGGTATTTTGTTATGACAGCCCTAGCAAACTAATAAAGACATATATTTTTGTGTATTAGTCATAAAAATATAAGCATAAACCACAGTTCATTTATTCATTCTGGCCCCAGAGAAGAGTATAAGGGAATGATAGTGAGCTATCTTCTTATTCTTGATTGCAAAACTAATACCTTCAATTTTTTATTATTAGATATTATATTTGCTATCTGATCATTCTAACATCTATTGATTTTACATATCTGCTTCTGTAGTTCTTTGTTACTGCTATTTCTCTCTTACAGTGGCTTATTTCCTCAAGTCTATAGGGATTTTTTAAATTATAAATTCATTTACTTGGCACATCCTCTGTGGCATTTTTTGAAGCCCTGTTTAAAGTGTATAGTTTTACAGAGGATTTGTCTGGCTTCTGCTTGCCACCTGGAATCCACACCAACCAGGGCCATCTCACATTAAATACACAGCTTAGAGTATTTTGGCACCTATGAGATAGTGTGAATTCAAGCCACAATCCTGCATGAATGTGAGCTTGTGTTCAGGGATTATCAGAGGAGGAAATTTTTTTTGTTGTTCTGTTCCATCCAGAGCCAAAGCTAAAACAGGTGCATATCCACATTCTCTTAGGACAGATAATTTTCTGGCACACTCACCGAACATATTATCTTTGAGGGTCCTGGGTTTGCATACAAACTCTGACCTCCCAATCTGCTTTGGGGCCTAGGCTTTGTTTCCCCCTTTAGTGCACATGTGCCCTACTAAACCCAGGCTATGGACCACTTGTATTGAACAGATACACCAGGCCAACGCCAGGTTTGGTACTTGGCTTAATTCTACAGAGTCAAATTTTCTTATCATGCTTGAACCCAAAGAATTCCATTATTCTGCCTCCAACTCAACTACGTATAAAGTGTGTGTGTGTGTGTGTGTGTGTGTGTGTGTGTGTGTGTGTGTGTGTGTGTAAAAATACCTTACTATGCATTTTCAGACATTTATCGGGAAAGGTTTCTCCAATTATCTAATTCATTCTATCACCAGAAATAAAAAACCTCTGATGCACACACATAGTTGGGCCTCACCAAGACCTACTAAGTCATAATTTCAAGAATGTGGCCCCACCAGTTCCCCAGCTCATTCTAATGCAGCTGGTCCACTAACTGGTTTGGAATCATTGCCTAAGTGGGCAGCTTTTACTCTCGGTAAAGCTTCCAATTTAAGGAAAAAGTTTAGCCATGACTATTTTATACAGAGAAGGTATAACTCAGTAGAGTCTAAATCTGTTTTGAAGGCATTAAATACTTGTATGTATCTGTTATCTCTGGCTCAACATTACTACTTTGAAACCAAAGTTATCATGCTCATAATTATTTGGTACTTTGAGATATCCACTTTCTATACTGTTACATGTTGGAAAAGTGGTTATATAAGCCATTTGCACAGGGTGGCTTGAGGTTTTTTAGAGACTGCACATTGGGGCTGCAGAAAGTATAATATAAGTTTCAGGTTTCTGCTGCCCCCTGACTTATTCAAGAGCCTTGAACATTTACTAAAAATTTGAAGGAGTAAAATCCTTATTCCTGAGCAATGGAATTAGTGGTTAGTTTCTGCAATAGAAGACAATCAGATAGAAGACAGTATAAAAAGGCCATGTGTTTTTCCTAAGTATTACTAATTATAACTCTTTTAAATAATTATTCCTTGAGATTTTATACAGACTCTTTGTAAGTTAGCAAATATGACAGTTAGTTATCAATATTGCCCACTTGTCCTTTCCCTTCAAAGGGATCGTATTTTCTTAATAAGCAGTTATCTATTTTTCAAGGCATTTACTGTGTACCTGTTATGAGATAGACATTGGACTGGGTGATGTTAGACCCATTATTCCTGTCATAGCTTTTCATGGACATTACATGTTGATTGTTTAAAATACAGTTCCTTAAGTGAAAAAGAGAGATGTGACCTATGACATATTTTCAATCTATGAGAAACCAGTCCTCACACTCTGCTGAACCACTGTTGTGTACTGTGCCCTTCGAGAGCTCTGCTGGGGACCTAGGGCATTACAAACAGTGTTAACACAGGGAAAAAGAAAATGTCCACTGGAGGGAAAAACAAAAGCTCTATCCGAAAGCCCTGTGATGAAACTATCTTTAGTGAGAAACAAATAAAAAGTTCCTCCCAGAGCCTAGGAAAACTATTTCTATGTGTCAAGAAAAACAGAAGTGTCATAGAAGTGGCTTGAGGTAGTTTTTGAAAAGAGAAAAAATTCACTCCATTTTCTCTGGCTTATGTGGCATTGTCAAATTATAGAACAGTCTTTTTCTCCAAAAGTAAGGAGGTCTACTCAAAGATTCTTGGATACAGTGAAGAGGGAACAGAGTAATTTGAAATGATACTGCACACATTACTTACTGGAAAGGCCCAACTAGTTATTCCACGAGTACCCTGCAAGTGCTTAGCTGAAATGCCCCTTGTCACAACTCTCTCTTGCTGCTTTAGAAAAGGAGTGACAGTCAATCCTCTAGCAAACATCTTGACATGGGCTAATATTATACATGTAATTATCAGATTATCTCGCTTCATTTCTTTTATTTTCCAAATTTAAAAATATCCATCTCTAGCAACTGCCACCCACTCCAACATGACAGATGAGCAGAAAGTTCCCCCTTTCAGAGGTTTCCCCTGATTTGTTGAAGAGCCTTGGAAGGTTACTAAAAATCTTTATTCCAAATGCCTCAAATGAAGAAGACTGGACACTCTGCTCAGCCCACCACTGATTTTCATTTTTCAGTTGATGTTGCTCTTATGGCTGCCACACAAAATCACACAGCCCAAAAGGCCTTTGCCCATTGTGTATGGCTCCAGTGCTGGCTCAGATACTTGCACAGGCCAAGCTGGTTCACCAAGGGACAGAGATTCTGGTCTCTCAAGGTTAACCCCTTGACTTCCAAGGTGTTTGCTCTTTAGCTACAGTGACATAGCCAGACTGTATTCTTAAAGTAATGCCAAGGTAGGTACGTAGAGTGAACCCTTTAGTCAACCCTTCACTCAGACCTGTAAATTCTAATCTTGAAATCATATTGCTAGTTGAGACCTCTTTTCTTCATGATGAGTTTTCCTTCGGCTAGGAAGGGAGAGTGACGTTCTAGAGCCAATGTAGTACACCATAATCCAATGGAGAGCTGCTAAAATAGTGAGCCTCAAAAAATACAGGATTACAGCTTAAAGTCTCCTTGGCCTTTGTCGAGACATACAAAAAAGATCATGTTATTTCTGTCATCCAGAATAATTATCCTCAGGACAAAGCTATATCGAGATGGCTTTTTTCCATCTAGTCAGAGAAGTGACTTGAAGAGTTAAATGGCATTTCTTCCAGAAAAGAAATTTTAAATCCTCTTCTAACAAGGTATTTGCTACATATTCATTTGAGTGCAAACTACAAAACTACATGTTTCTGCAAACAGCATCATCCTTTTTGTTCCTTCTAAGTGGTAAAACAAGAAAGCTATGGAGGTCAAGAAATTGCTGTTCTCCATTAGCAAACTCCTTGATTTTTCTTTTCTACTTGCTTTGAACAAGAAGTGGCTTGGGGTTTTAAAAATATAGACAATGCTGAATGGTACAGTACAGTTCCTACCGAATGAAAATAACTTATTCAGATTTAGCCTGAAAGATAATCTATATATTATCAGAAGTGTCTGCTAATTGAGGCAAAAGAAAAAAAATTAGCCGATATGATTTCTTTCTATCAAATTGTGGATGCTAATTATTCTCTACCTTTGAAGAAGTGCAAAGGTTAAAAAGCTGATATGTAGCTTAATCAGAAAATTATGTAAATTAGCCCAAATCAAGCACATCATATAACCTCTATAATCAGTAAAATATATAGTTCACTAGCAAATCAAGTAAAACTTCCAGCTATTTGATCAGTAAAAAAAGAAAGAAAATCTCAGAACACTGGTAGATGTATCTCAGGCAAAGTTGATTTTAACATGCCAATAAGAAAATAAAATAAAGCATTTTGAAAAAAGGGCATAAAGTCAAGAAATACATGGAGACGATTTAGGAGAAATCACTAGAAGTGAGCACCATAGAAACAAAGTGCTTTTTATTCACTGATGTATTTCTATCACCTAAAACAATGCCTCATATAGGTAAGAGATCCTCAGTAAACATTTGTGAATGAACGCCAAATGAATTATTACATCAAAAATGTCATGAGAAAAATATGACACTGCAAGCTTCAAAGTGAGCAGACAAAGCAGTGTATTACAATTTCACATATTTCTTTCTAAACTTATTTCATATCCAGTATGTTAGCAGTCTTCCACTTTTTACCAAAAAAAAAAAAAAAAGACATCTAAAAGAAACAGCACTGATATAAAAATAGCTTTATTAAAAATCAACAATAATAAATTATTTGTGCTTACAAAAATACCTGTATCAAAGGCAATTCTGTTTTCTTTTAACTCTGGTAAGATTAGTCCCTCTCCAAAATATTTGGAAACATATGGTACATTATTATCCACTCGTCAGAGATGAGAATGAGACACAGAGATGGAGGGATTTTTTGAGAGTGACAGTGAAGTAAATACTCAAATACAATTGATTTTCAGGGTAAGAGTCTATCTATTTCAAAGTTATATTTTATTATTACCAAACATTTTCCTTATGATTTCTTGCATTTACACCATTCTAAAATGATTCCTTTGCATCTTTACCTAGTAAAATAAAATTAATTATTCTTTACCCCTCAAATCATGCCACTCTTTAAAAATATTTCCATCATATGGCCCCAGTTGGAAACATAGTATATATAAGAAATAACTTTTGTTAAACATTTATTATTCACCATATTCCAGAAGTTAAGACAGTTTACAATATTGTATATTACAATAATAGATTACTATTTTTTAAAAAAGTAAGTGGGTGAGAAAATGAAGGCAGAGGGAAAATGAAGTGTGGAAGATAAGATTAAAGCAAAGAAAAGTTACTATACGTAATCCAAACTATGAGGTTTGTGCATTTAGTCCTTAGTTACTTGTTTCTAAGATTGCTAGCAACCAAGACAAACAGAGAAACACAACTATATGATTCTATATCAAAAAGTAAACCAGTTAAACTGGTCAGGAAAAGCATTCTTGGTGCTGAGAACAAAAGAGAACTATCTTTCATTGATCCTCATAATATGAATAGCGCATAAGGTTATAAACCACATCCTCAACACCTTTCTGGCAAATACAATGATGAGAGCCATATGGACTCTTTAGATATCCTTCAATATGAGAGCTCACCACCAAAGACCAATTCAATAAAGCAATGGGGGACAAAGGGATGAAAGTATCAAATGATGAGGTCTAGTCACTTAGATCAGTAGCTTAATCCAGAAATTGATTTTAGCATGTTTAGAGGAATAGAGAAATCACAAAACCTTTAGCCAGTCTCCACAATGCTTTACAAGAACTAAAGAGCTTTTGATAAGAACTAAAGGGTGTATTCAAAATTCTATTCTCTGATCAGGACCAAGAATATAACTATTTGGTGCTACCAGATCCAGATGACTACAGAAGCATATGCAGGAACCCAGGCATGATAAAACTGTGGAGACCCTTGTTCAAAATTATTAAGAATTCCAAGATTATGATGGCAGAATATGAAACCAAGCACAAGACCCTTCCAAAGGCAGGGCCCTGTATAATTGCATAGGTCACTAACCTGTGACACCAGCACTGACCATATGCTTTAACAGTCAGTCAGGTTATTCTAAGACATGCTCTTGAGTGGCCTGAAAATAATACCCTCCTTCCCATGGAGTGTCCCTCCCACTGTAGGGAAATCCAAGATTCTCCCAGTCACACTCACAGATGAGTCAACACTTGTGAAATCCAGAGCTCAGTGACACAAACATGATAACATTTTAAGCCTGGACAATTACAAAAATAGATATTATGAAATACCTAGCTTGGCCATTTCAATATGTACGTATGTATGTATGTATGTATGTATGTATGTATGTATACTTAAAGCACCTGTAAAATATTTACCCTTGGGAAATGAAACTTCCTTGTACACACTCCAAAATGAACTACTTACAAGGCATATCCTGGTAACTAGATAATATACTTTCTTGAATAGAGTTAATTATAATCCATTTAAGAGAAGATGTCTAACCTAACGTGATGACTCTATTTTTGAGGTCCTTCCTTCTGGTAAATAATAGATCACAGGGCTCTTTGCTAATTGGGGCCCTTTTTAGATTGTGACCAGAGCCACTGCATTTGTAAGTCAAAGGATGTAAGATTTTTTATTCTCTTTAAAGAGAGAGGAAGCATGTATCCAGAACACTCAAAACAGAAATCAAAGCATTAGGCAGAGGTTCAAAAGAGAACCCGCAGCATATCACCCATACTGAAGTGATAAGCCTCAACTTTTTCCTCTCATGCTCCATCCATAAGAGCAGCCCTATTCACTACTGCCAAGTGATCCAGTTGGTGTTTGTTGGATATTATTATTATTATTATTATTACTATTGTTGCTATTATTCTAGAATACATTATACATCCTAAGATACAGAATACATTACTCAAATGGCTTAAACAAAGAAAGAATTTTTTAACTCTCCAATTACAAGAAGTCTGGAGGTAGGCACACCCTGGGTTGATTCACCAACTCAAAGACGTCATCAAAGACTCAAAATTTTCCTCTCTCTGCTCTGTCCTTGTGTTGCCCTCATCCTCAGGCCACTGGCAAGATAAGTGCCTTAGTTCCAGGCAACAAAAGTACACAGAAGTATGTAGAGGACATTGTGTCTCATTCTGAGAATTTATGAGCCAGTCCCAGAAGCCCTCCAGAAGATTCCCCTTAGGTCTCATTGACCAGAATTAGGTAACATGTCCATTTCTAAGTGAACCACAGGCAAGTGTACCAGAATTACCATGATCAGCTGCAGTGAGATGGATGCTGGGTAGTCAATTGCAATAATCTTTACCTGGGCCCTGGGTCATTGCTAAATAGACCTGGCTTGGACACAAGACCTAAGAAGAACCAATCCACAGGCAAAATTGAGCCATTGAGATTCTTGTTCTCAAGAATTTGAACTAAGGGCCATAGAACCTCAGGGAATTAATTGGAAGCTAGTACATATTAATGACAGAATACTAGATTAAAATTCCTTAAATTTGAGCTGTTGAGGTTCTCAGAACCACCTGAGTCTAATCTTTTTTGGAGCCTGGTTGCTCAATTTTCCTTTGATTTCCATAAGACTCTTTATAATAAACTCTCTTTACTTAAGCTAATTAATTCAGTGTAATTTCCTTGCAAATAAAATTCTGTGTTTAAGATAGCCTTACTGGAAATGAAGAACCTAGAGTCCAAACCAATTGTGGTTATATTATGGTACACCTCTGTCTAAGCTTTGCATTTAGTGTGACCAATGGTCCTAGTTTGCTCAAGATTCAGGGGTTTTCTAGGACCTGAGAATTTCAGTGCTAAAAACCAGGACCACTGATCACCCCAACTTCAAACATGGGATCTCTACCAAATTCATTAAGCCCCACCCATATCTAGCATTTGTTCTTAGAATCAAAGTTTGAGAGAAGACAACAAAAATTATATACCTACCAACTACCTTATATTCTTACTTCCATGCTTAGGTATAGAATATCACAATTATGCTCAGTCCAGGTCCCAACATGGCATTAAACTCACAATGGTAGATCAATAGGCATTAAGAAAATAAGTCCAAAATGAGTATCATCATCCCTAACATAGGAGAGTAGCTTTCCTAAATGAAATGTACCATTATGTTAAAATCAAAAAACGCTCTCTGAGATGAAAAGAAACATCCCATGACCCGGAAGTGTCCCTTTACACAAGAAGAGTTATCCTTGGTGTCAATCAGGTTCTGCTGGGGTAGTGCTGGCTTATGAATAAAATAATCATGATTAATAATATATTGGATTTCCTCATGAAATAGGCTAAAAGGCCTCTTGTTGCCTTAAATATCCACAGGGAGGAAAATATGATAACATTAAACAAGGATAGTTCAGTTGTCCAGAGAAAAAGTGTAGTATAGTATAAAATGACAAGAAAATGGGATTTGACAACCAGGGGCTTTTAAGCCATATTTTCTCCCTGTCTTAAAGATCACAGTCAGGGATGTGACAAAACAAAATTCATTCTCTTTTTTCACATATATAAAAGAACATCTTATTTGTAGTTATTGTAGAAAAGGCACCAAGGAAATGAACAGAAAAATCAATCTCCCCTGAGGCTGTGGGCAAACTAGTGGAATTCCATTAGACTGAGTAATAATGTCAGAAATAAAGCCCAAGCCTTTCTTCAACCCAGTGCTTTACATCAGAATTAGCATGATATTCAAATCTCAAATTTTTTTTTTATGGAAAGCATCTCTGATCTCATTAGGTCTATTCTTCCTCTCAAGAGTCCATATACCCTAGTAGGACATATTGTTGCTGATGACAATTTGATTCATTTTCATAGAGACGTCCCCACCTAAAAATTCAACATGTTGGGCACCAAGAAATATTTGTCAAACAAATATGAGAAGGAAATGAGCAAAGGAAAAAGAAAGTACTAGTTGGATTAAAGAAATAGATAATATCAAAACTTAAGCTTGGGTATCAAACTTTCAAAAAAAATTAATACAAAAATATTTCTGCATAAAGATATATATATGCATATATATACATATAAATAGACACATTTCTGCCTCACCTCTTTTCTGAAAGAATGTAAGGCACCTGATAAAAGAAAGACAAATTAATAAACTAAGATTTTTAATGGGAAACAGAAGGAGAAAAGTCAACATTCAAAATATAACAATGAATCAAGTGATTATGACTGAATGAAAAGACCAATTATAATCTTCCCGACAAACAAGACAAAGAGGAAAAGGTGATAAGTCGCATAAATCATTTTAATCTGAGAAGAGGAAACTGACTACTTTCCCAAGGGAGATAAAGCTTTTCCTAGAACCAAACTCTGATAGAAATTTCCCACATAAGAAGAATGCAGGGATCCCTCAGTGAATATCTTTACAATTTCAGAGCAAATGCAGAAACATCTGAAAAGATGTCATCTGATGAGGTTTAAGCAACAGTTAAAATAGTTACCTTACTTACTAAGAAAGTAATATCAAAAAATTTGATATTCTCTAATTTACAAAGAAAAATTTAAGTTCACATAGCTTGGTCCATAAATAAGTACACAGAAGCAGAAATAAATAAAGGGGACATTCAATCTTGCATAGATTTTGACATATTTTTCCCCTATAATGTTAAAAATGTATATTAGTCAAAAGTAACATTAATAATTTAAACAAACACACACTCATGTTCATTTACTATATCCCTGATTCTGAGCTGTCTTTTGCCAATATTATATCCTTAGCATTTATAACAACACTATCTAAAAAAATTTCTGATGTTTAGTAAGAAGAAAATCAAGACTCAAAAAGGTAAAGAAATTTTGCCCAAGAAACTCGTTATGCAGCAAAGTCAAAATTAAATCCCAGGATTCCTTGACTACAACTATTATAATTGTAACCTCTGTACCTTCTTGCCTTCCTTAGTAAACATATCTAATGCCTGAAACCCACTTGTTTTTTCATGCAAAATACTAGAACAGACTCAAATATGTACTTTTTAAAAGACAGAATAAAGTCTTGAAAGTATGTTTAGAAAAGTGATGATTCCACAGCTTTGATATTCTATAATTTATTATCTAAACTATACTTTGAGACCATTTAAAGGACATCATACCTAAGATATTACTTGAAGGAATTGGCGAATCAGAGCTTTCTGGTTACAATGAGCCTTTAAACAACTTTGGAAATATGAAATATTCCCCTAGAGCTCCAGGCAGTATATTAGCTGAATTGCTATGCAAAGAACTGATTACATAGTTCCATTCAGAAAAGGAGCCAGTGTCTATAAAATCTTAAACATTTCTCTGATAAGAAATAGAGATTTCAGTCTGCCACATCATTTCTAACCATTGCTATGCCATAAAGTAATGGTGGTCCCCTGATTACACCACTATTGGTCCTAAAAGCCAAATCTCCCACTGGGATTTGCTATACTCGAGTGTGTGTGTATTGGGGGGGGTGCAGTTCTCTCCCTCCCTAAAGTAATAAAAGTATGCATAATAAGATATAAACTCTATATTTAAAATTAACTTTTCTTTTTTCCAGTTTTATTGAGATATAATTGAAATATAATATTGTATAAGTTTACAGTATACATATTGATTTAAAACACTTATCTATTGTAAAATAGTTACCATATAACATCTCCATCATCTCATATGATTCCCATTTCTTTTTGTAGTGAGCACATTTAAGATCTCTCTTAGCAACTTTCAAGTATATAGTACAGTATTAACTGTAATCACCATGCTGCACATTAGCTCCCAAACTTATTTAGCTTATAACTGGAAGGTTCTACTTTTTTACCAATATCTCCTATTTCCCCCACCCTCCAGCTCCTGGCAACCACCATTCTACTCTGTTTCTGAGTTTGGCTTTTTAAATTCTACATATAGGTGAGATCATACAGTATTTGTTTTTCCCTGTCTGACTTCACTTAGTATAATACTGTCAAGGTATATCCATTTGGTTGCAAATCACAGGATTTCCTTCTTTCTTATAGCTAAATAATATTCCATTCACTATATATACACCACATCTTCTTTATCTAGGTATCCATCAGTGAACACTTAGATTGTTTCCATAGCTTGCCTATTGTGAATAATGTTGCAATGAACACAGAGTGCAGATATCTTTCAAAATTCTGATTTTATTTCTTTTGAATATATACCCAGAAGTCATATTGCTAGATCATATGATAGTTCTATTTTTAATTTTTTGAGAAACCTCCTTACTGTTTACCACAGTGGCTTTACGAATTTATACTTCTACCAGCAGTGCACAAGTGTTTCCCTTTTTCTACATCCTCACCAGCACTTATCTCTTATCTTTTGATAACAGCCATTCTAACAGGTGTCTCATTATGGTTTTGATTTGCATTTCCCTGATGATTAGTGATGTTTTCATATATCTATTGTTTAACTGTGTATCTATGCATGCTCACTAGCCACCTGCCAAAGCTTGCTCTCACTGCCATCGGGAGTGTGCACAGAGAGCGGGCTACAAGGTGAGCGGGTGTGTGGGTGAGGCATACAGTGCACGGGGCGGGGGGGGGGTGCCCATAGGCCAGTTGGGGGGATCCACGGGTGAGGCGTGCCAAGTAGCTCATGAGTGGGCTTTTTGATAGAGTCTGAGACACAGTTAGTAACACCCACATTCCTTGAATACCCCAGAAGAATCCTGCCTCTCCCCCAGCCTCTTCACACCCCTCAGCCATTCAGCTCTTAGTACTCTGGATGGGGCGAGCGAGAAATTGACCTCTTTGGCAGCACCTTGCATGGCTGGAAAAGTGAGGTACTCACTCACAGGCTCTAACTTCCCCCCTGCAGAAGAAATCATGGCTGAGAAGATCTCTCTTGACACTAAAATGTGTTGCCTTAGGGGTAAGGAGAAGGCACATCTCTTACTCTTTTCAATACACTCAAACTATTTATTTTTTGCTCCAGTGGCTGGGATTTCTCTGCAGGAAACCTATGCTTCCACAAAGGCTCTCTTGCCTATGGGTGATTGTCTAAGACAGTGTTTGCTAGGAAATGCCACACTGCAGCCAAGAGAGGCTAGAGATGGTTCATAGGTTACTGCAAGGTCCACACTCCAGGCCAAGGTCTGTCAGCCTATACCCATGGATGAGACTACTCTCGGGTCCCTTGATGTATGGTGCTGGATGCCACAGCTCTCACAAAGACACTTTTTTTCATGGATAGACGCCAAATTGTTATTGTTTAGGAAAGAATTCAAATGAAGGATAGCTTATGCAGTCATGCTGCTAATGTTACTCTAACTTTTTCTGACTTTCACTTGATATGTTACCTGGGTAATTTATTAAGCTCATTTTTGGTTTTGGCATAGTTTCTCAATAATCTTTATTAATTCAAGGGTTAGGAGGACAAAGACTTTATTTAAATTAATTAATACAAAATAATCATGGCTTTGAAATTTTCTAATACTTTATTTAAAAATATGAGAAAAATATTTCTGGTAAGGCCGTTAGATTTAAGAATGTCATTTATTAATGAAAGATACTCAAAAATGTAGTGCTGAAATGCCACCTTAATCCCTTGCCTCAGTCTGCTTGTGGATATAAGCAGGGTTGAATAATTACATTTAGGGTAAGCAGTAAAGGGAAATAATGGCTTTTGGTACCACCTACAGTGAACTACAAAATATATAATTTTTTCTTTTCCAAATTGCTGTCCATCATGTTCATTCTGGTTTCCTTGGGAGGACATTACTGGGGCTTCCGATCATGATGCCCCTCAATTACCAGTCCCAGCTATAGAAGTAAGGAGATGGACCAAAAGGGGCCAGTCACAGCACCACATGCCTCTGGAACCAACGATTGGCAATGAAACTGGCACATGACCCTTAAGAGGCCAACAGGAGTCCTCCTCAGACTGCTTTAATAATGGATGTTAGGAAAAAGACTGTTCTTATCCTACTAGACAGAGAAGTAAAACCCTATGAGCTGAGGGTTTCCAGGAATGATTTTTTAGGAAAAAATCATGCATGCAGTAGGAAAGAATTAACATGCAAAGCAGAACAGAAATAAGATACAGATAACACTATTTGAGCCCTCTGATTTAGCCTTCTACCTGTGTCTCCAGCCTGTCATGGGACTTTTCCGATAGAGGACTCAATAATTCCCTCCATTTATTTAATGTGCATGGATTTAGGGTAACTTTCTCTTACAATATTAATTCTATGGGTGAACCGAAAGCAGGCTAACTCGAAAGTAATCTGAATCACAAGCCCCTAAATTGGAAGTATTAGTGATATTCCCCAATTTGTCTCACAACATGACTTCATATAAGTGTTTATATACTTATGAAAGCTGTACTCATACACTTACTGGAGACATACTATCTGTATAAAATTTAGAAATCAGATACTGCAGGTGATAATACAGATATACGGTCCCCACTGGATGTTACGTTAATCTCATTATCCCTTCTCTGGTTTCTTCTATGTAAGAGGGGGTCACAGCTTAGAAATCTGGGCTCTCTTGATTATGGACTTTGTAGCCACTAAAAGATTTAAGCCCTCAACTATAAGCTCTGATGTCTTCAATTAACGAACTACTGGCTATTAGGTCTGTCCAACTTCATGTTTTGTTGAGATGTGAAATTATAACTGCAACTATGGTAGTCAAATACATGTGTCAGACATAAACACAGAGGGCATCCTTGGCCAAGTTCCTCTCTGCAAGAGGCAGTATGGGTAGTAGGAAAGGCTAGAGGGCTGGGGATGACACTAGGTTCCTCTTGACTTCATTATTAACTGTGAAACAAAAAAGGACAAGAATTGAGGAGCACAGCATAGGGAATGCAGTCAGCAGTAATGTAATGGCTATGGGTAGAGCCAGAGGGAAGACAGAGTAATCAGGGGGATCATTTCATAAATTATATAAATGTCTAACCAATGTACTATATACTTGAAACTAATAATAAAATAAAATACTGAAAATAATTTTTAATTCTCTTAACATTCTATATAGTTAAATAGGCTGTCAACTGCCAATACAGCTAACAAATATTATTATTTTTAATAACATATTTTCAAATGCCGAAAAGCATACCGAACAAAACTTCTACCCCCTGGATAAATCTTAACATTTTTAAATGATAAAATTATTACACACACATAGGAAAACTTTCATACAGTTTAGAAAAACATGATGTTAAATTCTCTCTTCTCCAAATCCCACTCATTCTCTCCAACTCTGTTAATAGTTTTTATGCATTATTCCAAAATACAAGTTGTAATTGACTAGCATATTGTGTCTGTGTGTATATCATTTTATTTAAATAAGAGATTGTTCACACTATTTAGAATTTCTTCTTTTTACTTAATTTTATATCTTGAAGAACATTCGTAGTAGCATGGAGAGATTTTCTTCACTTTTAAAGGCCATATCATGATTTATTTAGCCCATTCCCAATTGATACACATTTAAGCTGTTTATTTCTAGAGGTTTCTGTAATAGCAAATAATAGTGCAGCATATATGTGTATGTAGGTATTATATATCACACACACACACACACACACACACACACACACATATCGCAACACATATACAACCTTGTAGATATTATAATAATATTACTCCCCTGTGGTAAAACTGCTCTGCTACTTAATTCACAGAGCAAAGTGCAATTAACAAGGTCCTTGGAGTGAAGGTGGTATATTCTGCAAATGCAAAGAATCCCCATTATTTTCTTATATTTATAGTTTTAAGTTTCCTTTTACTTGAGAATTGTCACTAAGTTCCGTTCTAGAAAGTGAACTAAAATGAGCTCTTTCTTTCCCAGACATCCTATTTCACGCTTTTGGTTATAATTTGGATTTAATAATGTTTGTCAGAAAAATATTAATAGTAAAAATAGAAACAATACTCATTCTTTTTCTATACAAAAACTAAACTAAACTAAACTAAACTAAACTAAAATAAAATAAAATAAAATAAAATAAAATAAAATAAAATAAAATAAAATAAAATAAAAAACAGCATGTGGTGTGTTCGTACATGTAAGTGCAAGAGGACAGGTCTTTCTTAGAATTTTTCATCAGAGCATCTATCACTTCCAAGAAAGCAGCTCTCCACCTCTACTCAGGGGCATGTTATCTATAAGTCCTATTTGTGCATGCATGCTTATCTCAATCAATATCTACACAGAATACACAGTTTCTATTTTTTCATAAGCCACGTTCTTGGCTCTTTCTTAAAGGAAAAGCCACTCTGTAATAACCAAAATTATACCTTTAAGTCTAAGAATACACATGCTTTTGATAAGCACTCATTTAGCTTTTGCATATGCACTTCAGAAGTCCCCAGACCTTCTTATACATCCTTGAAACTGAACTTCAAAACTTGTTAACTAGGTTCCATCCATGAGTAGCATATCTCATGATGTATTCATAAGACATTCCACAGTGTATTTCTTGTCAATTATGAAAATAGGAAAAAGGGAAATCATTTCCACAAGGTTTCCTCACCAAGAAAATATTAAGCTTATTTCCAAGTTAGTTTTCCCCTCTCACATAAAGATGGTTGCCATGGGTTACCACCTTCTCTGATGCATTTATCCCTGGAGAAAGAATGTAAGATACCAATGAAGGGAACCACCACTGACTACAAAAGAATAATAAATGCAAATAGATTCCAGCATAAAGTCATTTTGAAAGCATAGCAAGGGCTCTAAATTTGTATTCCATTTCTGTTTTTTTTCTTTTTGAGGACAAAGTTTTGCTATTGCAACCTTAGTTGTTCTACCAGAAACACTTTTTTTTTTTTTTACCGAATCTTTAAAATAATGCATTCGGCCATTGTAATTCCTTTCTAAAAGAAACTACAGAGAGAGAGAGAGAGATTGATCGATCGATCGATCATTGGTTAAACATAAGGACATTTCACATGAAATTAATTTTTTCCAAAAAAAGAGAAGTTGAAAACACAGATAATATTTTTGTTACCAATACTAAATTGTGTGTGTGTGTGTGTGTGTGTGTGTGTGTGTGTGTGTGTTAAAAGAGAAGCTGAAACATTTGATCATAAGGTACACAGAGGGAATTAGGGCCCAGGATCTGTTGAACCTAAAGGAAACCTAAAAAAAACCTTCAAACTTGCAAAGTAAAATACAGGGTGCCTGTCCACCACCAAAAGTCTTCACTTACAGCTCCTTCCTTAAACAATAACCACTACAATGGCATTGAACTAGGGGTATATTTTCTCTAAACATCTTGGTAGATTTGGTATGTTTGTGTTTTTATCTGATTCTTATGAGGATTCTAAAATGACAGCACGGAATTTTAAAAGTTAGGAAAGCTTTTGTTTGTTTATAAAAGCATTTGAAGTAACATATCTCAGAAGTAAATACTGTTAATATTCATTGTAATTGTATTCAGTGACTAAAATTGGATGAGAATTTTTCACTCTTGATACATATTACCAAACTGCCCTTTTGAAAGGCTACATCAATTATATTTTACATTCTTACCACAGTGTATCACAATGCCCATTTTACTGAACCACTGAGGATATTAAAGCCTATGCTCATATTAAGAAGTTAGACTTTTTTTATTTTGCCATATCCTCTGACCGAATTCAGGAGTCAACCAACATTTTCTGTAAAGGCCAAAGAGTGAATCTCCTAGGCTTCTCAGGCCATAGAGTCCATTGCAAGTAACCAACTCTACTGTAGCTCAAAAGAAGCCACAGCCAATTTGTAAAGAAATGGGTGGGCTGTGTTACAGTAAAACATTATTTACAAAACCAGGTAGCTGACCAGATTTTGTCCATGGGCCATAGTTTGCCAATGCCTCTCAAAACTATGTAGTCGTAATTTTTAAAACTAACCTCCTGACAATTCTTAGAAAGGAATCTACATGGAATTGTGCAGGTGTGGAGATGGTGGGTATTCTTATTGTAATACCTATAAACAAGTTCTTTCATCTTCAAGAAACAAAAAGAGAAAAGGGCAACTGAAAACTGACAGCGTAGAAACTTTCTAACTTCCAAAAACTGTATCCATCGTCATCATCATAGCTAAAGCTCTTATGGAACTTCACAGCTTACAAACCATTTCTCATTCATTATCTCATTTGAACTTTAAACATTATGAAGTAGCTATGATTATCCCATTTTTTCCAGATAGGGAAACCAAGACTTAATTTACTAGCTGTGAGACTCAAGGCCAGAGGTGACCTTATAACTGCAGTTGCTGTTTAAGTTGTATCAACCAGAAAGTCGGCACTGAAAACTTCTCTGACAGAGCACACCCAGCCAGGTGAAACTGCACACATATCTTGCCTCTGCTTTTCAGGTAAATTGTTTGTTTTTTTCTTTAAGACCTGACCACTATATCAGTGGGAATGAGTGGTAATTAGTAAGATAAGAGATTGATCTTGTATTCTAGTCTGTTAATGTCTGTTTTGTGCCTGAATTGTCCAGTGGCATTGAGCCAGAAAGAATGAAGCAACTATAAATGTCTCGGCAAAAGCCTGAAAAACAAATTTACAAGAAAGAAAATCTATTATTAGGGATATTATGAACTAAATTTAAAGGTATATTCACAAACTCTGACTTTTTGCAGTAGTGAAGATAGATTTACATAAACCAATAGCAAAAGAGAACCACAATTTTTTTTTTAATCCAAAGAATAAAAGATATTGCCAAGGGTGCTAAAACAAATTGAAAGAAAGAGGTAGATAATTTTTTTCTTAACTAGAAAGTCACTGTTATTCTGTGACCACAGAGAACATTCTGTTGATTTTCACTATTTTTTTCCTTCTAATCTTTGTGTCTGGGTTCTATGCACAGTTCCCAGGTAGACACAAAGCAGAAGTGGGCACAGCTCTTGCTGAGACTAACCATCGCTCTGCACCTCCGCGGGTCAAGGGCTCTCCCATTCACAGTCGTTAATGGCCAGGCTGGTCTATAGTCACATTTCCCACCTATTTCCTGTTGTTCTCCAGCACTTGAGGCAGGGCCTTAAGAAGGCCCTCACAAATTCTTCTTCCCACATTCTCCAAAGCTTCTAAATTCAGCTTATGAAACAACTGCTACCCGAGTATCCTAATGTTATCCTTTCCTTGAATGCACAAGGCAGGTCAGGTTGCACTGCAAACAGCTAGCTACTTCAACACCACATTTCCAGATCCACTGCCTGCAGACGGCTACGTTTTCAAAGTCACATGCTGTACGGGAAGTCTGCAAAGTCAGCACTGCATTTTGGAAAAAGAACAAGCCCAGAGACTGCCGAGGCCATTGGCCAGAATGTAGCAGGGAACTGCTGAGACTTTCCTTAGAAACACAACCTTGAAAATGTTCACACAATCTGCTACATAAGCAACTCATGGTCAGGTGGCAAACTAATCCATGAAATGGGTAGAACCAAATTGGAAGGAGAAAAGCCAGTTGCAGGAAAGCTGGAATGTTATTCTCTAGGTGGAAAAGCAACAGTGCTCAGAGTGATTTACAGTTCCAGCTCCTTCCATTAACCTGTGTAACCTCAGCAGGTAAGTTCAGCTGTCTGGGCTGCATCTTCTCCATTATAAATATGGGGAAGATAATGAATTCTATGAGGTTTATGTGTAGATGAAAGGAGAATGAGCTTTGTAAACTCTCGAGTTCAGCCCAAATATAAACACACTGCAATGGATCTTGCCCTACTAGGGATCACTAGGATGTCATAAGTGATTCTTGTGCAGATTTATCAATACTGCCTAAGAGATGCACCAAATAGCAACTGGCACTTCAACAGCATCAATATGGACACCTGGTACACAGCCAGCCCACTTCTTAGGTGAGAAGCTACATTAAAGAGGAAAATAGATTATACCCATGACTTCGGAGGTGTTGCAATGTGCTCAAAAAAGGAGCTGAAATTTCAAGATTTGATAAAATACTTAAAAGAATCAACCACCCACCCAAGTTTATGTATTCATCACATAAAATATTTGATTATCTCCATCTTATGCTTAGATTGCTGGTGTTAAAAAAAATTGATTCTAAATCAAGGAGATTATTTACATGGGAAAGAATCTAGAAATGCTCTTTTCTGGCCATTATCATATAAAAATGTACTTCTATTAGATTGAACCATATCTAATTGCTTTTTTATAGGTCAGACATACTCAAATATTGGCAATTTCAATACAATAGATCAGAGATTGAACTCAATATGATGCAAATGACCTTGTCTTCTATGAGTTCACTATCTAATACTTGTTAAAATGTGTCCCACATAATCTACTTCTTATTGCAGGTTTTGTTCCAATTCATTAAGTGCTTGCTTAAATAAAGTACCTTTTAAATGATTTATATATTTATACATTCAAGAGGCAGTGTTTTAAAGGAAGTAATAGAGTCTATACTATTTAAATAAATTCTTAAGGGGAGCTACTCTTAAAAGGGAGCTGCCTTTTTTTCTCATTTTCTCTCTCCCCTCTCTTTTTTTTAATAATGAACCTCAACCTCTGTATTAGTCTGGGTTCTCCTGAGAAACAGAACCAATAGGATGGGTATGTCTGCAAGAGGTAAGAGATGGGGGCTGGGGGGTGGGAGAGAGAGGGACTGATTATAAATTTGCAGGAGTTCCACAAGCTAGAGAGACCTAGTTTAGAGCCAGTTCAAGTTGCAGTTCAAGTCCAAAAGCCATCTGCTGTCAGAAGTCCCTTTTGCTTGAGAAAGGTTGGTTTTTGGTCTATCCAGGCCTTCAGCTGATTGGATGAGGCCCACCCACACTATGGAGGTCAATCTGCTGTATTCAAAGCCCACCAATTTAAATGTTAATCTCATCCAAAAACATCCTCTCAGAGACATCCAGAATCATGCATGACCATATATGTCAGTACTATGGCCCGACCAAGTGGACACATCAAATTAACCATCACAACCTCAGACAGAATATTTATGTACTATAGTAGGTACAACAGTAGACAAGAGGGAAAATACTGTATTACTTATTACCATTAAATTTTTATTTTATATTTGCTTTATTATAATAAAATTCTGGCTGTTTTTCCAGTAAGTCCATACAACAGAAGTTACTTCTTTCACACCCTTAGGAAGCAACCATAATCGGAGCCCTCTGCCTTTCCTGAACTAATTCTGAGGGAGACTCCATCCCATGTCCCTACAAGCAAAATATGGAACTAAAAGTATATAAAATGCTCCCCATCTCCCTTCTCATTTTAAAAACTCAGATGGGGCTTTAAAAATTTAATGACACTTTTCGAGATATCCTTTTTTACAATACCAATCTTCTGAAACTACCAATACACTGAAAAGTTACCTAGCATCTTCCCGACAAAAACTAATAGAGATTTTGCTCTGTTGAACTATTTATAAAAGGAGAGAATGATCCAGGGCCAGGAGACACTAAAAGATTTTTAAATCTATTAATCATCTTTCCCCACAAACCCCTAATTTCATTCACTTAAATTTCATCAGCTTAACTAATCTTTATAGGACCACTGAGAGATAAGTAATAAGAGTAACTAGGAAAAACTCACTTTGAAGTTCACCTCCTTTCACCCAGGAGCCCACAAGAGCTTCAGAGACTCCGGGGTGCAAGCTCTGAGAGCAGCTGCAAAGCCCACTAGGAGTAGGGAGCGAAAGAGTGATAAAGGCAAAATTAACCTTCTAGCAATTTCCAGCTTTGAGGACTTAAGTCAGTGTTTAATCTCATTGGGATATGATTTTTCCTTTTGGCTTTTTAAAATTAAATTTGTCAAATACAATTTACCTAATCTTATATGTAGTACTTTTATTAGGGTATTACCATGTAAAATATATTATCATTATAAGACTATTATTACAGGGCTAAAGCTCAGAAAAATAGAGCAATCACCATCACAGATCTGTAGAGAGGCAGCACGGCATAATGGAGAGAGAAGTCTAACATATTTGATTTCCAAACCCACTTGTCAAGTTCCAAAATATTTAAGTATTCACCTTCTCCCCAGCCAGGCATTGCTCAGGGTTTCTCAGCAGTCTTTATCTCCTCGCCCTAAGGAAAAAAGAGGGGGACACAGGAGGAGCCTTTTCCTCTCCCTGTGCCTAGAAGACTGACCCAGCAGGTACGCATGAGGCCTGGGGTGGAGAGTGCTCCGAGTATTTTATTCTTCCAGTACACACACACACACACACACACACACACACATGCACTCACACATACATATATATAAATCATGTTAGTATGTTGTTTGAATATTAATCTGATATAATATAGCCTTTTTCTCAATATTTCTTTTTATTCTTCCAAAAGATAAGCTTTTTATTTTTCAAGATCCATGTCTTATGTTTCTTCTGTACCCTGATAATGAGCTCCACAATGCTAAGCTCATAGGAGGAGCTGAGTGAAGACCATAATGATCTATTGGGTTTTGTTTTTTAAACTCCTGGTATAGGTGGACTGAAGTGGAGAAAAGGTAGCTGTTTAATTGATTGTGTTATTATGGTTTAACTAAAATGAAAAACAAATAAAGCATATTGATTGTTATTTCCTGAAGATTTCATTATGAATCTCAGGCATCATAATTTTCTAAGGATATGAAAATAAGGCCCACTCATTACCCTGATCACCCACAGGTCAGGATGAAAAAGAATAAGTATGGGAATTAAGAACTTCACATGTGGAACTAAAAGTATATAATATGCTCCCCATCCCCATTCTTTTAGATTTGTCCTGGAGAGAACTAACTAGCCCATGGCCCATCTCTCCCGCTACAGATCACAGTCCCTCTACTCCCAGTCTTGAGCTGTACTTGATTGAATGGGGCAGACACCTGATCCAAACCAAGCCAATCAGATTTGGAATTAGTGAAGTCTCTATGTGTGTGGCTGCAGCTATAATTGTTAATTCTGGAGCAGATATTCCACAGTGTGGACTGGAAACCAAAGACAGCCAGTCCCACAAAGAATGAAGCTAAGTAGCAGAAAGGAGAGAAGGAGGAACAGGGTGAAAAATCCCAGGCCCAGCCCCTTTCTTAGATCTGGCTACCTTTCCTCCACCCCCACTCTTGGTTCTATGATCTATTCCTGCATTCTTACAAGTAATCATTTTTTGTTCAGCCTATTTAAATTGATTTCTGTTACCTGCAAACAAGAGTCCAAGTTAATACAGTGGGGCTCTATTTTGGAAGGCAGGGGGAAAAGGGAGATTATAACCTGGTGCCTTTGGGGACAGAAATATTCACTATAAAAATTATTTCTTTTCAATTCAGACTTCTGAAACAACTCAGGCATCTGATATTTCAGTTAGCCAGACACTCAAAGATCATTCTTATCTTCTGGCTTCTTAAAGTTGAAATTCAGTAACCTTGAAGTGTGAAAAAATTCTTTACAGCATGTTCTTTTCCGTCTAGCCTAGCAGATGCACAGCTGCCTTCTGAGATTGTGCTACTTTTCCACAGGCCATAAAAGGATCTTCATTACTGCTGGTGGGATCACATATAGTCTTGGGGAGAACCATACATCATGAATATGTAAGAGGAAAATTAGCATAAGAAATGTTACCCTCCCTTGCTTGCTAACTTTTTTTATTCCTCTATTATTTTCCCATTTTCTTTATTCATCCTCTTTTCATGTATGTTTAGAATTCTCATCAGTCTATCATACATTTCTACACCTTCAATATAAGTTCATTTCGATTTGTCTGCCATCCTCATTACTCTTCCTTGCTGTTCCTATAGCATATACACACTTCTATCATATTGTATTCTAAAACACACATTTTGTAAAGTCTTTTTACTCCTGTATCTCTCTCACCAGGATGAGAGCTACTTATTGGAAAAGGCTGTGCCTTATTGTTATAACTGTAGTATCCAATACATTAGCTAGAAATAAATGTTTGATAAATGAGCAAGTGAATGATTAACAAATGACTGCCTGAATTAATGACTTTGCTCCATCCAGCACTTCCCGTATTCCAGTCATATATTTCAAATGCGTTCTCCCCTTTTTATATTGTCAGAATAAGTGACCAGCAGGCTCCTTGGCTGAGTTCCTATAATGACATCCCTTTTCATGTAACACCTCATTCTTACCAAATTTTTTTAAGAAAGTTTGATAGGCTCTTGGCCAGGCTACAAACCCAGTCATTCAAACATTAATTTAGCTATTATTGTGAAGCTGTTTTGTAGGTGTGATTAAAGTCTATGTCAGCTGACTTTAAGGGAGACTATCCTAGATAATCTGGGTAAACCCAAGTCAGTCAGTTACAAGGCCTTAAGAGTAGACCTAAGGCTTCTCAGAAGAAGAAATTCCACCTGTGATCAGCAGCTTCAGCCCCTATCAGAATTCTCTCTTGCTTGAGAAAGGTCAGTTTTCGTTCTATCCAAGCCTTCAGATGATTGGATGAGGCCCACCCACATTATGGAGGTCAATCAGTTTTACTCAAAGCCCACCGATTTAAATGTTAATCTCATTCAAAAACACCCTCTCGGAGACATCCAGAATCATGTTTGACCACATATCTGGTTACTTTGCCCAACCAAGTGGACACATCAAATTAACCATCATAACCTCAGACAGAATATTCTATGTACTATAGTAGATACAGCTACAGACAAGAGAGAAAAGACTGTATTTCCTATTACCATTAAATTTATAATAAAATTCTGTATTATAATACAATTATAATAAAATTCTGGCCATTTTTCCAGTAAGTCCATACAACAGAAGTTGTTTCCTTTCCACCCTTAGGAAGCAACCACAATCAGAGCCTTCTGCCTTTCCTGATAGCTTCCCTATGAACTTTGGACTTATTTAACCAGCCCTATAATTGTATGACAAAATCTCTTGAAATAAATTTCTTGATATATGTCTCCTACTTGTTCTAATTCCCTGGGTGAACCCCACTAATAGATTATCAATAGATGTTGCATAGAATAAAACTGTGTACCATTTTTCATTGTCCTCATGTTTTCATTCCCTCCCTTTTCTAATCAGTGGTTTTAGAAATGGTCACATGTACTGGCCACATAGGCCAGAGGTAACTTAAAAATCTTTCAACACACCTTATTAGCATCATGAATTTTTGGTCTTAAAGGAAAATAGTCATAATTTTTTAGATCAAACAAAAACATATCATTAATTCATATATATATTCTATTTAACTTTTCCTTTGGAATGTTCTGAGATTTTACTTCAATTCATGTTTTTCCCACCACATACACTATATTACAACACCTAGTGGCATGCCCTTTATTAATCTAGCCAACTATCACAGGTAGTCCTACAGATAAAATCTACTGTAATACATTTTCAGTAATAGTGGTGGCCTCTATTTTCTAACATCTTTCTTAGCCTTTAGCATTCATTTCTTTATTTTTCATTCATCCTATTTGCCAAATGTTCTACTATACAGTCCACCAAAAGCTTTGTAGAGCAGAACAGTGAATCCATAAACCCTAGAATGCTTATGTTCTTCAAACCTTGATTGTGCTATTTACTTCCTGAGCTACTATGTCTACTGTTAAATATTATTTCTTCATGTCTGGTGCTTTATCTTTGTGTGTACCTTTCCTTGGCCATATGACAGTTTCACAATAAAATTTTCTAGCTTCACAGCTTTTCCTCAGTGTCACCTGGATTGTCCACTTTTATTTCATAAGCTGATTACCCCTTATCTTCATTGTTATAAAAAGAATTCCGATGTCTTCAAATTTTTATCTGTCAATTTGCCCTAGTTTTTTAGGAACAAAAATCAGTTGTTTCCATAGCTAAAGTTTCAAAAAGTATTTTATTCACTTTACGTTTCACATCCATTGTTATTTGTTGTAGCATATAACTCTTGTGGATTCCATTAATCAGCTTTCTCATTTCATGTCCATATTATAAATTCCATTTGAAGGTTGTGCTTCAATCCCATATTCTGGACAATTTATTCTAAGTCATATATTAGACATTGGTTGCTTTGGGCAACACCATTTTTTCTCAAAGTGTAAATTAAATTCTTCCCCCACACTGTCATTCTTAAAGTATAGAAAGGTGTATGCCCCTAAGTAATTTTTCCATTTTACATATCCTTTGAGGAAGACATGTGGTCACAAATCTCTCATTTTTCATGAACTATATCTTCCAACTCAGATTCCATGCAACAGAAATCTCACCTTGGCAAAGCTCTTCTGTCCTCCTTAATGAACAATGATTTTCCCCTTTGTATTCAGCTTGATTGTTGAAACTAAATTTATATCAAGGGTCTCATGTCACATAATCTGCATTGTCTGTCTCCTTCACTTTATTCTTTTTTGTGTCATATGTGCCTACTTTAACTAGCATTTACTTTTCCCAAGCATCTTTATGTTTTATTCACTCCTGTCTACCTTTGTCCCAAGTAAAAGCCCACCTTCTTATTACCCCATCCCCTTTCCTGGTCTTCTTTTTCTGCCTCACCTTCTCTAACAATTCCAGACATCTTACTTATGTCCATTGTACCAATCTGGCTTGCTTTCTTGGCTTAGTTTTTAAATGTTGATTGAACCAGTGTTCAGAACACAGAACACAGAGGTAGGAAAAGAGTGTCTTATAAATTAAAGAGCTAAGAGTCAGGTAACAAGGAGAGGCTTGGGCTAATACAATAGCATCTGTTTCTAGTGTTAATGAGCTCTAAATCATCTTCCATGCTGCACTGAGAAAGAAAAATCTTTTTACAATGCACATCAGATCATTATCCTGCTTAAAATTCTTCAGTGAATCCTCACAGTCTGAAGGATGAATCCAAGCTATTTAGGAGGCCATTCATCAGCTGACCCCTGACTACTACTCCTGCTTTACTCTGCATCATACTTCTACTGGCCTGTATATCTGTGTGTATACATGTCAATATATGTGCATGTGTGTGCATACCTGTACATGCATGTGCAGATACAAATGGGCAAGTGGTACAATGGACTAAATGTTTGTCCCTCCGCCCCAAATCATATTTTGAAATCCTAAAATACCAGTGATGGTATTTTAATTAGGTCATGAGGGAAGAGCCCTCATGAATGGGGTTAGTGCCCTTATTAAAGGAACTCCAGGGAACTCTCCTGCCCTTGTTCTGTCATATGATGACACATTAAGAAGACCACTGTCTATAAACCAGGAAGTGGGCCCTCACCAGACACAGAACCTGTCAGGGCCTTGATTTTGGATTTCCCAGCCTTCAGAACTATGAGAAATAAATGTTGTTTAAGCCACCCAGACAATGATATTTTCATTATTAGCCCAAACAGACTAAGACAAGTGGGATGGGTAAGCTGAGCCAGATTTTGGAGACAGAGTAAAGGCGAGTGGTCAGACTCAAAGAGGACGGTGCCAGGGGGAGTCCTGAACACTCCCAGCTAGCCTTTGCAGCTTGTGTTTACAGTTGGCTCCATTTTAAAAGGCTAGATGCCTTTAGTTGGTACATGCCTTTCTCCTATGACTCTTCCCTGGGCTGTGGGTCTTGAGATAACCCAGATTTCCTAGATGGCATTCATTGGCAGGACTTAGGAATTACTGAGATGAGTGGTGGGCTGTGGCCCATATAAACCTCTGGTATCCAGTGTTAGAAGGTATTGTTGCTCCCTGTAGTGACAAAGTCCTCCAGATTCTGTCTGGGACAGGTTCTGTATCTGTACTGAGAATACAAAGTTTCTTCCATTCAGATTGTTTTCTTGGTGTTTGAGCCTATAAGAATTATCATTGAATTCCTTCTTGACTTAGAAAAGAATGTCCTACAGATCTTCTTAAGTAATGGGTAGTTTTCCCAGGTACCTTCCAGATGCTGGCATTGTAGTAGTATTAGAAGTACAGTAGAAAAATAGAGAGAGAAGCTGTAGGGTTTTCTGAGTGGAGGAATGTGGTAAATCATTACACATAGATTTAGCAGTGTTGAGATACACGGCATGTCAGGTTCTATGTAGAAGGGGCCACAATACAGTGCTTTCGACCATTAGTGTAAGAATGGGGAGCAAAGGCAGATGATTCTAGACAAGGAGGATTTTGAACTGTGTCTTCTAGATTCATGATATAAATTGATACCAGGAATCAGAGGTCAGATTTAACTGTGGAGGCAAGAAATTCCCCAGTGAACTTAGTATGGTTGACTGTTATGTGCTCTGTGTTCTGCCATCTTGGTGTGTGTAACAGCCTTCATCGTGGCCATGGAAGTGGGGAAGTTCCAAGATAAAATCCTTAATAATAGTAGCCAATTAGCCCTTCTTGATTAGGAGCAGATCTATTTTCCCCTTTGGAACTGTGGGCATATCAGGTCTAAGCACATGTGTCTCAATAGTTAGTGTGCAGAAATGGGCTCTCATAGTTAGGGCTACCAGAAGTTCTGATAGCCATGCCTGGGGTCCTGAATAGCTTTAAAAGTCATCCAGTTTAGTAATACAGCAATATGGCAAACTCTTGTGAATTCACATAAAAAGTGCTCCACCCAAGCAAGATGTGAACCGAAAAATTTAACTATTCTCACCCTTTACCCCTAAACATTGCTCATAACTGCATATGCTTACTCAAACGATTTTCTGAGTTATATCTATATCTTGCTTATCTTTGGCTGTTCCTTAAATTGACTAAAATTCTTCTTTGTTCCTAAATGAAAAACACGAGCCTACAGATAACCTCATTCTCCCAGGCCATGTCCTAAACATATCTGTGAAGGAAGCTGTTTAAATATCACAGTCTTCCATCTACTCAATCTACTATTTTTCAAATCTCTAGGAGTTAGTGCTTTGGTAAGCTAAACAGAAGAACAGAAGATTCTAGAAGTTCTGATTCAACTTCATTTGACTAACTCATTCATGCAACAAATGCAAACAGAGCACTGAATGTATACACAGTGTATGAAGGAGGCCCTGGTGGGTTTACAGTTCTTTAAAGTCTAAACTCTTGGCAAATGCCTCGAAGTCACTCTTCAGTACTTTCTAACACAGCTCTGAGCATATCTCAAATTCACCCAATTTTACAGGGGCCGCTGCTATTTTCCAATGCATATTTTGCAAATCACTGTGGTGATAGGGGTTTAACAAATCGCCCTAGTTTTTGGAAGACAGATCTTTAGAATGAAAGTATAAAAGAGATCCATTTATTACTTGCAAGTCCTCAAACTGTGCTGACATGATCAATTCCTGTCACATGAATAAATTCCTAATACCATCCCTAGAAGCAGCAGCAGGGGTTTAAAATGCTCTACCTGCTATTTTACTGGGGTTTAAACTTTAACTGTTTTGTACCCTACCTATTTGTATACTTCATAGTCTTCAAATTAACCTAATTGTACAACTCTCAGATAGGACTTTATTCACGTATTCATTCATGCCACATACACGTTTATCTGGGGATTGCTTTGTATCCTCATGTGGTTAAATTATACTCTGGATCCATTCATCCATTTATTCATCATTCAACAGTCATTTATTGAAAACTGCTCTGTTCCAGCACCTGGTCTGGATGTGCTAGGATGACAGAAATGACAACACTGTGGTTTGTGTTATTGAGGAACCAACAGTACAATGTGTTCATCACAGTTTGATTCATAAAGAGAGGCACGGCCTCAGCTTCTCTTATTAGTAAGTCATGAAACATAATAATAAACTTTCTCCTAATTGGATCTTTCTGCTCTCTTCTTCCCTTCACAAAAACTGTACAATTTTTAAAATCTTCTCCTTCTGTCCTCTCAAGGACCATGCAAAAAGCAAAAACAGTCTTCCTTCTGCACCTCTCCTTTTTCTCCTCTGTTTCGCCCTCATGCAAGGGGTCCATGCTCTGTGATATTCCAGCAGGTCACAGTTAATCCTCAAAAGCACCTTGTATATTGGGCCTAAATGCTATTAGAAACATTTGTCAAATGAGGAAATAGGTACTAAAATGAAGATACTGCCCCCAAACCACACAAATCCATGACACAACCAGATCTAAGATCTCTTTTCACTACATAGTGCTAACTCCAACATAATCTCCCCTAAATCAATCAATATTATCTTCCAACAGCACACATAGCTTATTTTCATAGGATCAATCTAATTTCAGTTTTCCTTCATTCCTGAAATTACGTCTATTCATTCATCTACATTTTTTTTTTACCTCACAGTTAAAAATGGCAATAAAATGACATTAGGTTGAAGCCAAACTGATAGGTTTACCTGACCAAGTTATGACTTTACCTGGTATTCGCTGATGCCATTAGAAAGAGTTTCTCTGCAGACGAAAGACAACTTTTAAATGCTGAGGTAGTAAGCCCAGTTCCAAGGCTGTTAAACAGGTTGTTCAATAAGTGATCTAGCTTCCTTTATTTATGAATGGAGGGCAAGATAAGAATCTACAGACACTCTGGCTCTCTCAATCCTTTAAATTCAGACACTGTTGAAATGCACATTACAGAGATAAAGAGCATTAGAAACATAAACATGGATTTCCTCTAACAACCGATTGGTGTCTGGAGGAACAAAGTGACTAACACTTTGCTTAATTAAACTCTGTACTTTTCTAGAACTAGAAGTCTTATGAGCACAGACTTTGGGTTACTCACCAGATTGAATAGATTATCAGAGCATCCTAGCTGTCTAGATTGGGATTTAAAGGTTCTCTGTACATAAACCGGGTTGGCAACCATCTGAGCACATATGTTTATGAACAAAGGCACCTGGGAGCTATTTCCAGAAAAAAAGAGAAGACAGAAATGTTGGTGCAAGTGTATTCAGGAGAAAGAGAAGATATAGACAAGATGAGATAGATGAGCACAGCGGAGGGGAATACTGTGGCATATTTCTTTCCCCTTAGATTTAGGAACAAGTCTTGAAACCTGTCGGGGGTGGGGGGCGGGGAACCAGAAACTAAAGGCATTGGTTCAGGAAAGACTGTGAAACTCTGAGAACAAGCAGTTCTGCTTTTAGGCCTAAAGGCTCAAGTCTTTTGCAGAACGGGGCGGCGGGGGGGGGGGGGGGGTGTTCTCCCATTTCCTCACTGAAGCATAGCAATTCTCTGCATGGTTATGGGCCAGAGCTACACAGCAGTGCTGCCCGCCTACCCACCAAACTGACAGGTAAGCAGTGTTTTCATGAAAAGCTGACAGCCCAGGAAGGCAGTTATAAGCTTCCCTCTGTTAAAAAAAACTTGAGAAGTCCATGTGAAAAACTCTTGGGAACTTCCAGAAATATATAGTGAGAGAAACTTGGCCAAGAATTGGGTTGTCTATGTCAGCAGGTGGGTGATAGGAGCTGGCAAAATATAGTTTTCATTTTTGATATTTGTACACATAGCCTGGTGAGATTTAGGATGCTCAGGTAAAAGACATTGGATAAAGCAAAGAATTCTGTAGTTGATGGTTTTAAAATTTTAATAGGAAGAATTCAACGGAAATAAAAAGGAGGTGAGTAAAAGGAATAAATGTAATCTAGCATGAAAATTCTGGGTTCTGACCTTCTTCTTAAACAGGCTGCCTTGGGAGAATTGAAGGTCACCCCCTAGAATTTCCTTGGATGCATTTGTTCACTCCTTCTTTCTTTAAGTCAGATCAAACCAATCATATCACAAAAAAGCAAAGCAACATTTTTTTTAAAGCCCCAGGTAGATTAATCTGCTCCTTTCCCTCATCCAGTTCCCTCTCTCCAGTACTCCCATCCCCTCAGCACAGGCCAAGGCTAGAATCCTAGCCTGGATTTCACAGACTCTTCAACCTTGGAGCTAATCTCAATCAATCCAATGCTTAATAAGAATAAATGGGAGGGTGGATTGGGTGCTCTGACAGTCACTCTGGTGGTCAGTATTTCCTTGGGAAAAGAAATGAAAGGATGAAGTGAGGTTCTAGTTGCTGCCTGAGCACAAAGTCAGTGCCCCTGGTTCCTCTACAGTCCAACAGGAAACAAGCTCCAAATATGAGAGTGTTGCAGGATACTCAGACAGGGAGACAGTACACATAGGCAATAAGCAGGAAGTAGCGTTTATTGGGGCTGAGCCCCAACAGCAGTGGGGCTTTCCCTTTTTATACACGTCTTATACTTCCTCATAGTTATAGACTTGCATGTTCTTTCTATATAAGGACAGTGTATTTTGATTGGTTGGTGGGCTGTAAGGGGAAGTGAATAACTTTCAACCGTCCTAGGAAGCGGTTAGCTCGGGCCTCACTACCACAAGAGGATGCTTTCCTTCCTCTCCCAACAGGTCTCTGAACAAAGGGACAGCTGATCTGTAGACAGCGTTTTTATGGAAGTTCTAGAATCACTTTTTAGTTAACAGAGAGACTCCCAGGATCTCACTGATGATGTTTAGGATGTGAAAGGAGAGCCGGCAGTCCCTCAGGGTCAAGGGAAGACTCCAGTTCAAGGGTGAATGATGGCCCCTGAGAAGGTTCAGCTCAATCAAGGTTCTAAGAAAGAAGACCAGGGGCCAACACACTTCATGAAACCCTAAGCAGATTCTGCCTTCCTACTCCCTGAACGAAAGAGGCACACGACAATTTGAAGTAGCTCATGCCAACAAGGGCAAAAAAATTCTTCGACCCACCTCCATGAATACCATTGGAGAAAGAGGCAACACTTGTAAGTGGTATGGAGCTTGTAACCTTACAGAGCTTTAGAGTAGAACAATTTATTTTTTACAGACTATGAAAAGGAGTGATATACCACTTTGGAAAAGATTAGAAAATCTCTACTAGAGTTAAACGTAAATATGTATGCCCTATGACCCAGAAATTCTACTCCTATGTGTATGCCCAGGTAAAAGAGTGCTTGTGACTACCAAAAAAAAAAGTACAGAAATAATCATAGTACTGTTATTCACAATAGCCTAAAAGTGGAGTCCACTAAAAAGTACACTAACAGCTAAATGGATCAATAAATTATGCTGTGTTCTTGCAACAAATACTAAACAGCATTGGAAAGGAAAAGAACTGCCACTACATGCAATAACACAGGTGACACAGACACAGTGTTGGACAAAAGAAGCTAGAAACGATAGAGGAGATACTATATGATTCCATTTATATCCAGTTCAAAAACAGGCAAAACTTGCCTATGGTGATATTGGTCTATAAAGTGGTTACAGAGGAGCTAAAAAAAAAGTCCTATATGAATGGTGGGCACATGCAACAAACAAAATGTATTATGCTGGTATACTTAAAATATGTGAATTTTCAATATGTAAGTTATACTCCAATAAAAAGAAAAAAAGCAGTCTATGACCATGCTACCCTGAACAAGCCTGATCCCATCTGATCTCAGAAGCTAAGCAGGGCCTGGTTAGTTTTGGATGGGAGACCACCTAGGAAGACCAGGTGCTGTAGGTGTAAAAAATAAAAAAATTAAAAAATAAGGGATTATAAGATGACAAGGTCCTTGCAATCTGTGAGGTCAACCAAGAGTTGCCTTGCCTAAAAAAAATAAAAAGGTGGATGTAAATTTCTTTTTTTTAATAAACGAATTACAGGCGTGCCTATTAGCACATGGAACTGACGGAATCAAATAAGTAAAAGCCCACTAAGTTTTGAGCAAGTTAATGAGCCTGGCACTAAAAGGAACTGTGGTTGTTCAATGGTAGTAAGTTAAGAAAGTACCTCCTCATCCAAGGAGAGCACATTCCATAATGCCCTCTTCACTTGTGGCCAAGGAGAATAATAGCTAAAGAAAACCCTCTCCAAGAAAGAGCCAGATGCCTGGGAAATTATCTCCTAGACACAGCAGTGAGGTCTACCCAAGGGTAAGTGGCCTGCACAGATGTCAGGATTGCACAGCCAGTGGCTGCTGTGAGTCTGTTTCCTCCTTCTGATGGGCAGAACTAGTGGTTATCTCATTTCTGTTCCACCACTTTCTGTCACATGTGTGGGGGGTAATTTTTCCTTGGGAGGTGGGGCAGTAAGGCCTGTTTCTAGATTAAGAGAAACTACATCCAGAGAAGATAGCAAGATTCTCATGAGATCCTGGACTGTGAGTTTAATGTCATCACTGTTATTATGTCAATTTTTAAAATGAAGAAATGCCGCTCTTCCCATAAGTAGCCTGAGGTGATCTCCGAAAATGGTTCGCTGTTCACTTGACCCAGAAAACCCCATAAAATCATGCAAGTCAAGAGATTCAAATCTTCGTGTTCACTTTAAGAACACTCATGAAACTGCCCAGGCCATCAAGGGTATGCACATCTGAAAAGCCACTACGTATCTGAAGGACGTCAGTTTAGAGAGGTGAGGTGTGCCATTGTGTTGTTACAGTGGTGGTGTTGGTAGGTGTGCCCAGGCCAAACAGTGGGGCTTGATGCAGGGTCAGTGGCCCTAAAAGAGTGCTGAATTTTTGCTGCACATGCTTAAAAATGCAGAGAGTGATGTTGAACTTTGGGGTCTAGATGTAGATTCTCTGGTCACTGAGCACAGATAGGTGAACAAAGCTCCCCAGATGCGGCGAAGAATCGACAGAGCTCCTGGGAGGATGAACCCTACCTGAGTTCTCCCTGCCACACTGAGA
This sequence comes from Eidolon dupreanum, assembly GCA_028627145.1. Classification (NCBI taxonomy): domain Eukaryota; kingdom Metazoa; phylum Chordata; class Mammalia; order Chiroptera; family Pteropodidae; genus Eidolon; species Eidolon dupreanum. Next base: position 49,707,263 of record CM053513.1, read on the forward strand.
CGATCCTCACTGAAAAAGAGCAGATTGTTCTTAAACTAGAAGAGGAGGTTGCACAGGAGAAAAAGATATCCCAGAAGAAACAGAAGAAACAAAAACTTATGGCCCAGAAGTAAATTTAGCATCAAATAAATGCTAATAAAAGTAAAATATAAAGAAATAAAAAATAAAATAAATAAAAATGAAGAAATGCCACACCTAAATCCATTCATACTGAAATGTTCTCTATGCAAGTGAGATATTTCTCCTTCTACTAGAGGTTCTTTTCTATATTTAGCCTCTGCCTCCCATGTCCATTCCTCTCCACCTCTAAAACTTTCTTGCATCAACTGACTCCTTCTTTCTCAGCATTTTCAAACCCCCTGGATTGAGAGCTTTGTCTCCTTCTCTGCCTTTTTTGACCCCTAAATAGTAGTGTTCCCCAAATTTCTCCTTTCACCTTGTTTCTCACCTTGCTCTTTCCAGTCTAAGAGTTCACATTTAAATATCCTTAGTCGGCCACTCCCACATCTAAATCTAAAGCAATACTACTTTGGTATAGTGTAATATTTAGTAGTAATACTAAAGTAGCTAAAAATGTTGATTTTTAAGAAGAGATGGTAAGGAAAGCATATACAAAACCCACATATTGCCAGATATTTTTTCTTCCCTCAGAGCAAAACAATTTGCTGAGATGCTTACTTACATAATATTTTAATTGTACATTTATATTTTTGTATTTTCTATCTTGAAAACAAAGCACATGTTAACTCTAGATTTCAGTCAGACTTATCATAGCAATGTATTGCATAAAATGCTTTTTCAGCGGTTCTTGAACACAGTGTAGAAGTTTGTTATTGACCTTTGCCTCACTATGATAGAGACGGACCTTTCTAAATTAAAATACAAATAATTGGTCCAAAAAAAAAAGAAATAGAGGCACAGAGAGGGTTAGTAACTTGATGAGCACCATAGGGCTAATGAGTGCTGGAGGCAGCATTTTATTTGGGCAGTTTGACTCCAGTCATTTAGTAGTTACATATAAACTGGAAATTATATTGTGTGATGCTATAAATATTCTACATATTACACAGCCTATGTTTACCAGTAAATAAATAATAACTCCATTTGATAAGTGAAAGTACATTATTGCATCCTTTAGAAACTTAAAGATTTTTAGAAATACTTTAGAGAGCTAGGAGGAGCATAGAGGAAATAGTCATAGAAAGCATTTTCCCCACCATGATTATGAGGGCCCAGGACTAAAACCGGAAGGAAGCCAGATGCCCTGGGCAGAAAGTTGCACAGTCAGAGGTCTTCGTTAATTATGTGACTTCTTCCTTAGCACAGCTCTGCAAATGAAGATGAGCACAGCTCAGTCTTCCAGCAAATCTCTGTCCTTCTTTCTAAGCGATCTGAAACAAGTCTTCCAAAGGGCATCCCTTGTAGCAACATGAGCTGAAGGTGTTGCATGGAAGTACAAGGACATGCAAAACAATGCAAACCTGCAGAACACTCCCTCTGAGAAAACTGGCAACACTGCTTTTAATAACTGAGTCCCCTTAAAAGATAACGGGACGGCCCTCAAAACACCACCAGAACATCTTAATGACACTAGAGACCCTCAAGACCTCTTCCTACTTGAATAACCTTGGGATTTCCAGAGCTAATGTGAGATGACAAGCTCTGATTCAGCCAGAAGTGCAACCTTTTGTTAGACACCTTCTGCTTGCTCCAGATGCCTATTTCGTGGCTCTCCAAACAGAAATGGAAAATAGTACTTTCCTTTTCATCTCGGCCCCACCTCTAGAACTTCTTGAGAGGAAAGACTTTGCTGGGAGCCTGTCTCTAAGGATCATCGAGTATAAACAGACCCCTCATGAGGAGGACACAGCACCCCTGTCTTTCCCATGGAGACAAGGGGATGCTTGTGGCAGGCTTCTGTGGGGGCAGCAAGTCACTGGCAGTGGCCCTCTGCAGTTCTTTTCACAAGCAACCATACTCAGGTGCTTTTGTGGCAAGCTGCCAGTTCAAGGCTCTAATTAATTAAAGGGCTCTTCTTGCCAAGAATATTGGCCATTTTGACATCTCAGTTGGAGACTGGAGCTCATGAAGGTTCAGCTTTGGAAGAGCAGCTCTGCTTTTATCACGTTTGATCTCCTGAGTGGGAAAAGCCAAGTACCCGACTTGCAATAATCATGTTAAGTGCCAGTTTCCTTTGCCAAAAAAACAGTGCACTCTTTTCCTTATCCTTCCCTTGGGGAAAACTCCCACTAAGTCATTTACTGGGTTTTCTGCTTATCTTGCAATTCCACAGCAGCAGCACCTTTTTTTTTTTTTTTTTTTTCAACATATGTAGGCAGTTCCACAAGCCTACAGGGTCTGTGGTTTTAAAGATAATTAAATTTAGGCTCAACCTCAGAGCAGGAGAGAGCACATGATCTCCCATGACAATATTAGAAGTGCTAGCACCACTAAGGAGTTATTGCACTCATTTCCATGGGGCAGACAAGTCTTTGAGAAGATCATCCTCCAACACCTGAGTAAGAAGGTAAATAGTCCTTGCTGCCAAGTGAGAGAACCCAGAGGTGCATTTAGACATGGGTGGCCCCGGTGGAAGGATAGATCAAGTTGGTAGCTCTCCCAGGGAAGGTTATTTACAACCTTTTCTCTGCTATCAAAGCATTTTGTTTATACAGTTATAGAACTTACCCTGCTGTGATTTACCCAAATATAATATTGCTTCCCTACCACTACCACCACTAAACTATGAGCTCATTCATGACAGGGATTCCTTTGTCTTTTAGCACCCAAAGAATCACCATAGACTTCCAATATGTATTAAATAATTAATTAATTGGGTCTAAGTGAATCCAAACTACCTGCTCAGTCAGGGTGAAGAAGATTTGAATAAATTTGGTGTGTCTGTGGTGAACAGGGTGGGAGAGGGAAACAACTTATAACTTATACCTTATTACCTGATATGTTAGGTCAAAGAAATAAGGAATGAAGGGAGGGAAAGAGGGAGAGTGGGGCAGAGCAAGTTCAATGAGAAATAAAGAAAAAGAGAAAAAAGAAGAAAGAAAAAAAAATTCATGGAAAGCTATTGAGATGTACAAGCTAGGAATTGTGGCTGCAAAAATGCCCAGTGCTAGGTTATATCTAGTTGTTGCTGTTTTTTTTTTTTTAAGACAATTATAGTCTCTTTGCCCAATACAATGGCTTTTCTGTGGTCAACACCTCGGTATTAATGAAATGCTAAAAAGCTAAATTTTTTTTTGTTAATCCTCCAAATGAATATATTTAAGCAGCTGCAATCTCCGTAAATATAAACAGGCTTCAGGTATCCCGCTAAATTGGACTAATCTAACACTTCTCTGCTTGGGCTGAGTAGAAGCATAAAACTTAATCTTATCAAAAACTGGTTGCAAGAGAATTTGGTAATAGGTTCAGAGATTGTCCAGATGGAAGGGCAGAATTAAAAACTTCCTGTAGGCTTCAAACTTCAAGAAATGTCACAAAGTCTACTTCTAACTCTCCAAGCTTTTATAATGAAATAGCTAAATTTACAATACTTTTGTGACTTTAGGGTGTGGCTCTATGAACCTAAATATGTGAATTTTCCTGAAGGCTCAGGAAAGACACGGACTCAATGAAACAAAACAGGGTAGGGGCGTAGGGCATGACCCAGTCCTCTCCCCTTTTCCCAAAGGAGGAAACTGTACTAGAGACACTCATAATCTCCAGTTACATCCAATTTTAAAACTCATTACTTGCTATGACTGAAATATTGGTTCTCATAATAATACCAGTAATTCATTTAACATGTATTTTTTGAGGAGCTACTATATTAAAGTCTCAGTTCACACCAGTGAATAAAACAGATCAAGAAAAATTCCTGTCATGTTAGAATTTATTCTATTGGAGGGAAAAACAGACAAAAATACATTAAATAAATTAATTACAAATGTGAAGTTAAAAATTAGGCCACTTAGAGGTTCTTGGGGCAAGAACAGGTTGCAATTTTAAAGTGGCTGTTCATTGAGAAGGTGTTGATAATGTGATATAATCGCTTCACTGTTGAGGAGAGGGGAGGAGCTGCAGCCCCCACCCCATCCCATTCCTCCTCCTCCCATTCCCAGAGCAAAGAAAGAGCTCTTAGCACTCATTTGTAATGACTGGGATAAGGATAGGTGGTTCTAAATTTCACATACTCTCCTTTCAGCTCTTACTGCTCAGTTTTGGTTGTTATCGTTGCATTCTCCAATCCCACTCTCCTGAGAGGCATTATGGTGCCGGGGTTAAGAGCACATGCTCTGGAGATCGATTTCTGGGACTGGAACCCCAGCTCCATCACCCATGAGCTCTACACGACTTTGCCCAAGTTACCTAGCCTCTATGCCTCACTTGTCTCACGTATAAAATGAGACAAACAATGGTATCAACTGTTAAAAAAGAGACAACAGACCTACTTGTGCTAAACTCCAAGTGAGCAAACCAAGACTTAATACCTAATTGCAGTTTCAGCCTCTCCCAGCAATGTAACCTGGAATCTGGAATTACATGGTCAGCACCAGTGAGGTAATCTGCCTGACAGACCCATTGCATCCCCACAGGAAGGTGACCTTGCCTGAAACAATCCTCTCCCTGCTATCAACTTCCTTTTCCCACCTCTTCTGCTATAAAAGGCTTTAATTTCGGACAGCTCCCCAGAACTCCTTTCTATTTTCTAGATGGGATGTTGCCAGATTCATGAATGGCTGAATAAAGCCAACAAGATCTTTAAATTTTATTCAGTTGAATCTGTTTTTTAACACAGCCTACAGAATTGCTATAAGGAGTGAATGGGTGAGTGCACATAAAATTCTTAGAGCGATGCCTGAGAGCCGATTCTGGATTTGCAATGCAGCCACCACACTGGCTCCCTAACTGAGCACCCTGCCTCCCCCATTATCACAGCTGTCTTATTTAGAGGTTGGCTAGAGCAGTGACTTCAGGAGATTACAGCAATCATCGGAGTGTAGAATTAAAATAATAAAGAAAAGCAATCAAAGTGGGAAGAGAAAGAGGGGACGTATTATTTGGCCTATACAGATCATTTATGAAAACAAAGGAAAAGCACAGAGCTAAGCAGCTAAATCAGAGGTTGCAATTAGCTCAATTGTAGAGTGACTTGGTCCCATTTTGAGCAACAATAGCAAGAGTGATCATTCTTAATTGAGGTAAATTAAATATTCTGACTACTCCAATTTTATAAAAAGAGTTGTAAACTAATACAGAGATCCAATTTACAGGAACTCTTCTCCATTCTTCTCATTGATTCCTCTTTTTTCTTTTTCTGCTTCTTTTCACATCTAGCACACTTATCTATAGACTAAAATAACGAAATAACTATCTCTATGAAAGTTCATCTTTCAGAACACATTGTGTAAAATTAAATGTGTGGTGTGTGTGTATGCACAATTATACAAGTCTATGTTTTTAACTATAGCCCAGTTCTGATTATGTAAAATTCTGGAAAATCTGAAAGGAAATGGGTAAGAGAAGGAGAAAAAGTTGCCACAGTGTCCTTGCGAATCAGTAATATAGGAGCCAAGAAGAAAACACTCTAGCATCACATGGAAAACACAATTTACAGCCAAAAGTCCATTATAATATCTTTAGTACTTGAGGAAAAACACTAGTAAAATCAAGGTAGTGATTATACAGCTAAATGGAATATGGTTTGTGGTATTTACCCACACATACACACACAAAAGAAAAGCAAAAAAAAAAAAAAGCATATATAGTATGATTCTTAAAAGCCCTTTTGCATGTATAATTTGCAAGATTAGTCAATATCCTTTTATTTCTGCTACTGCATTAAACTATTTTGGCAGTCTGGAATTGCTGTGACAAAACCACATTCTATTTACAGCTCAAAAATAGCTTTTTTTTTCAGGTGTACATGTGTGCTGCTAATTATTACCGTTTCAAATATATGCTAAAATGTGTATTACATGAGCAGTTATGCATGAACCACAGACTGCAAAGGTCATATTCTTGAAACTTGGTGTTCATGCAATGTGGCTGAGATAATTACAGTTCAAAGGGGATTAGAGCAACATATTTCATGACATTTACCCTTAACTACCTTCCTTCCTATTAGCAATGTTACTGCTACAGACAATGACTATATTAGATAATCTAAGGATCTAAATGTGCTGTTTATTCTGAAGTGACAATGACAACTATAGCAGCTGCTGGGAGAGGATAATGGCTGCTCTAGCGCTGGCAGTGGGGTAGTTAGCAGTAAGGACCAATTCACAAAAATACCCCCCAAAAGCATGAGGTAATGCTACTGATGGGATTCTGTCACTATATTTTAAAAATTTGTATCATTAAACTGTAAAATGAAGACCAATACATTCTATTTGCTATGAATTATGCCTCAACAAAAACAATACAAAGTGATTGTACTGTAATGTATTCCTTAATTCTTGCTTAAGGTTCGAGATACACAAAAATTGGAAATACATTTCTCCTGGTTTAAAGACTCTTCCACAACCAATTTTAATCCTGTAAACTATGACTACTTCGTTTGACCATGGGTGCATGTGTCTTTCCCTTTGAAAATTTCAAGATCACAAAGCAAAGAATTTAAAAGTCCTAAGCTACAGTTTATAACATAACATTATGGAGGAATTATCAATATTCACCCTATTTAATCATCTCCATGGCTACTACACTGAAAGCAAGGAAGTCCACATTTCCATTGCACTTTGTATTCATCAACCTAAACCCTCCATCTGTTGAGATGCCTCCTTTCAAGGAAGAGAAAAGCCACAAGCCCACTCTACCCACAGTATTGACATTAATTGGCCCAAATCACAATTATAAAGGACACCCTCCCCCCCAACAAATGATAATGCTAATGGTCAAAACAGGGCCGAAAAACATTTAGAAAAAGGCAGAGAACAGATACTTATTTGAGGGATATGGATATTTTATTTTGTACCTCTAAGCATGTAATAAGGTTTTTTACCTACATATGAATGTTCCAGGTGCCGGCATAAAAAAACATACCGAAGATAGACTCCTGCCCTTCCTTTCTTTTCTACCTCAAGCCTTCTTCTGGAGGCTTTTAGAGGAATAACACTATGCCAAGCTTATGAATTAACAAGAATTATTAAATGTCTACTATGTGCTCAAAATTGTGTCAGGTGCTAGAGATACAGAAAAGCATATTTATTGTACTATTAGGAAGGTCTTACATTTTATTTATTAAGAAATGCTTTGCTTCTGCAGAGCTGGAACCTATAAAAAATTGAACTTGAGTGTATTCTAATTATTAAGATTTAGAATTACTAAGAATTAGAGACCCATATGAGGGTATTTCTCCATGCAACTACAGTTTACTTTTTTCTAAATGATGATGTTAGCTCAAGTCTATTGATATACTTTCCTTGATATTGTTGCTGTTTTAGAGCAAAAAGATAAAGTGGGACTCAAAGCACCAAGGCTCAAATTATTCTCTACAAGCACAGGGGTAGAATAATAATGAATATCTCTTACCAAAATGTCGTTCTAATAAGTTTACATAGATCCACCTATTCAGTCCTCACAATTCTATAAACTGATAGCTGACAAATAAACCATTATTTGTCTCATTTTATACATGAGACAAGTGAAGCACAGAGAGGCTAAGTAACGTGTAAAGTTATAGAGCCCATGGGTACTAGTAGAGCTGAGACTCCAATCTCAGAAATTGGTGTCCAGAGCTTGTGCTCTTAACCACATCTCCTCACAGGGATTGGAAAATGTAACAATGAAAACCGAAACTAGGCAATAAGAGCTGAAAGGAGAGTGCATGGAATCCAAGATCATCATCTTTATTCCAAACATTGCAAATGAGAGCTAAGGTCTCTTTTCTTTGCTGGCGGAGTGTGAGGAGGATGTGGGGTGGGAGGAGTGGGAGGGCGAGACGGTAGGCTGCAGTACTTCGCCTCTGTTCAAAGTGACACAACTTTCCTTTCCATAAATTAGTAGCCTGTGTTGGCACATATGAAAGAAGGCTAGAACTTTGCAAATGAGTATATATCATCCTTCATTCAGCAGAAAGCCCTACAGCAAGTCAGCAAAAACAGCACTCTGCCAAAAGTGAACCTTCGTAGCTTCCAAAAAAAACTGTTTAAAAAGTAAGCACCATTTAAATTTACTTGAAATGATACCCTTTCCTGTGACTGCTCCAGAACATGGGATTCTGTCTTTCTTGGGGAACTGAGAAATTTCTTCGATGCTGACTAGGTTGATTTGGACTTCGTGCCCTTTCTCAGGGCATGGGAAGAAGCCACTGTGACCTACCCGCCTGGAAATTCTGCCAAGAGGCTAAGAGTCATGGGAATCTGCCCAGCGGCTTTGTGGAGGTCAATGAATGCCGTCTAGACATTAAGCTTTGGTCTTTAAAAGAGGAAGCCAGATACAATATAGTTTCAAAAGACTGAGGAACCAACTGTGAGTAAATATCTTAACCACTGATATACTATCTCGGGCTATGTTTACCCAGGGATCTGTTCATCAACATTGATGAAAAACTTGAATCTTCCAGTAGCTCATTGCATTCTACATTCTTAGCCATCCTTTCCTGAAGAAAAATTACTTTGTGTGAATAAAGCGTCACTTATGTCTATTAAAAATAAAATGTCATCCAGTGGGCTAAGAGATGGTATAGGCATCTGCATACTCATTCATCATTGGTAACAGTGGAGGGGCTCAAATCAAAGCAAAGGGTTGGACGGAATAGATGGAAGTCAACACAGTCACCAATAATCCCACAAACTACATGTGGATTTCTTTTAGGATCCCATATATTCTAAAACAAATACTTTTTACATAGTAGGGATATGTTTCCTAAATGTATTTCCTATTTTTTAAAGGTTGTCATTTATATGAGTTAAGATATCAGAAGTCCAGGGAGAGGGAACAAAAAAAGACATACAGAGAGAGAAACAGAGCTGTCTCCTTGCCAAAAAAAAAAAAAAAGTAAAAAAGTAAAATAAACCATCAAAATGGTAGTTGAATTTTTAAAATAAACTCTCCAATCTGCAGAACCTATTTCGATGACACAGACAGGAATTCCAGATGGAGCTCTAGGTTACCATATGTAGATGGAAGTTACAGCAGGACAAAGCAGGGCATTTTGATAGCAAACTAGAAAAGCAATGTTTTTCATTTCCAAGTAATTCGTGAAACAGAAATCTCTAAACTTTAACCCATCCCTGGATTCATCTTATCCCTGACCCTCACCTCATCCATCACCCTCACCTGTCCATCATCCCTAGACTATTTCTGACCTGTGCCCTAGGGGTGGGAGTCAGGGTCAGAGCGAGGAACCTCAGAAAAGGTTAGGATATATCTATTTTGCATATTACCTTCCATTTAAAATGTTAGAAGTTCAATATGCTGTGTCAGAATGTCCCTACACAAAAATTGCTAAGCCAACATATCTGGGTCCAAATATTTTGCACCAAGAGATGGGAAAGTATCAAGACACACAGATATAAATATCAATGAACATAAAACAGGTGGTAGGAGATGTCATGGAGCATGATTGAGGCTCATTCTCTGCTGCTTATCCACCCAGTAGACATCCCCGATGTGTAAACTCTAGTTAAATAGTGTGAGCTGGAGAAGTTTTAAAGGATGAAGGTCACAAGATATGAAATTGGCCTATCCTCTATGAGTGTGCCCCAGAGTAAGTTGTTTCATGTCTTGGCATCTTCATTTTTCCTCTATAACATGTTAATGATAATAACTGCCTTGCAATATGAGGCACTCAATAAATAATCATGAATGAATGAATAAATTCATGTATACCCCTTAGATAAGCAGTCCTCAACCTTTTTGGCACAGGGACCAGTCCTCCTATGAGAAACTAATGCCTGATGATCTGAGGTGGAGCTGAGGCGGTGATGCTAGTGCTGGGGAGCAGCTGCAAATATAGATGAAGATTCACTCACTCACAGGCAGCTCACCTCCTGCTTAACAGGCCATGGACTGGTATTGGTCTGTGGCCCAGGGATTGGAGACCTCTGCCCTAGATGTTTTTATGTTTTCCAAACTAAGGAGTGAACTAGTCTTTGGCTGAAAACAAGACCAGTGGTTCTTAAAACTATAAGGTAGTGTTTAGGAAGTAGGCCTTGGGCTATTTGCTATCTTTAGCTAAACATTTCAATTGCCAACATCCCTGCCCCCATGTAGCTATTAACACCTTGATGTAGTACAGAAATCATCTTCATAAATAAAACCTGGATCTAAATATTCTTTTCTCAACTCCCATAAAAAGGAAAAAAGCTACTTTTTATAACAAAATAGTCCCAGAATAATACACTAATGAACAATCATGTAAGTAGCAAGTCCATTTATTAAATAAACCTTTATTGAGTTCTTACTACCTCGATCTCCATACTCCACCCCTAATACTCATCTTTCTCCTTCCTTTTGAAACAAATTCCTTTAAAGAAGACTCTATTCTACCTTTTCTATTTCCTTCCTCACTCAGTCCTAAAACCACTGCAGTCTGGCTTCTGTACCCATCACTTTGATCTCATTAAAATCAGCAATGACCTACAATATTGATAAACCCAATGGATGTGCTTCAACCCTTATTTTACCTAACCTCTCAGGAACAATTCTGATACAACTGACTATTTTTTTATTGGCTTAACTTCTGTGACAACGCAGTCTTCTGGTGTCCTCCAATCTCTATGGCTCTAACTTCTCACTTTCCTTCATAGGTCCATAGTCTTCTCCCAGCCCTTTTATATCAATGTTGCTCAAGATTCTTATAAACATGTCTCCTTTTCACTCTATACACCCTCCCCAGGTAATCTCATCCATTCCCACCCTTTCAATCATTCTCTATACACATATTCCTCCCACATTCATATCTTCAGCCCACAATGCTTTCCTGAATTACAACTCTATATGCCTGCTGGTTATCCTTTCTAGGACATTTTACAGACACCACAAATTTGACATGTACCAATCTGAACTGATAAACTTCCTCCCTAACCCTGTTCTTATCTCAGAAAAGAGCACCACCATCTGCCAGGTGCCCGTCAGAAATCAGGGAATCATCTTTAGCTACTTCCTGTCCCATATATACAAACCATTATCATATGCTGCTGATTTTATCACCTAAATATGGGTTGCTCTCCACTGCCATTATTATGATCCTGGCCACTACCATCTCTTGCCTAGATGATAGCCTTACACCTAGACTTCATATCTGAAATTTAGCTGCTTCTGGCCTTCACTAGCCAAGTGATATTAAAATAAAAATCATATTGTGTGTCACACACTTACCCTTTTAAGTTCAAAGTCCTTTAAAAATGTCTTGTTACCCTTACAATAAGTCTAAACTCTTAATATGGTTTTATAAGGCACTTCATTATCAGGCTCTCTTTTGTCTCACTGTTCATCATTCTCTGTTTCAACTTGTAATTTCCAGATATTCTGAACATTTTATAGTTCTCCACCTCTCACTTTCAGATCTTCACACTTGTTTTTCTGCCTCCACCCTGTCTTCACATGACCAAATCCCATTTATTCTTTAGGTATCTGTATACAGGTCACTTCTTCAGGGAAGTTTTCCCTGAATCCTAGATTAGGTGAGGTTCCCCTAGTATATGATCTCATAAACTCCCAACTTAAATAAATCATGTCACTCATCACAATTTTACTATCACAATATATTATCCATTAAAATTTTACTTGTTTAATGGCTACAAGTTCTTTGAGGGTGAAGATAATGTGTGACTTGGTCACCATGATGTTCCAGTTTATGTCACGCAGGAGGTAATCAGGGTAGATGAATGAAAGTGAAGCCACAGAGGCTGACTATCCTACTCTAATTTGTACACGATAGACATCTGGGAGAGGGAGTAAATAAGTTGGATAATAGAACTGGGTTTATAAATTATATAGATTGATGCAAAACTTTTAAATGAATACAAATGAACATAATACCCAAAGACTTATTTACATAAATGTAAAAGAGTGTTGTGTTTTAACAGCAGCTCCAGTGAAAATGTCTCAAGGGCATGTAAAAGGACTTTAAAACTTCACATAGCCAACAGAAGGATACAATTTATAAATAAAAACTGATGCCATATTACATTGTATTAGTAGAATATTAGTGCTACACTCAAGAAAGACTACAGCTTATCCTTTCATCATAGCCCATGTTTTACACTGTGCCTGGTATACATCAAGTATGTAAACAAAGGCTGTTGAATGAAGAGTGAAAAGTCCCATAGATAATATTCAGGTAGAGACTAGAAGTCCATCTATAAATGATATCAATAGCAGTCTCATTCTTGGGAAAAGGTGAGATTAGAGAACCACTAAAGTCCCTTCATTCTCTAATATCTATTTTAAGAGAACTGCCTGGACCTCATTTTCAAGGAGAACAAGACAAACACAGCAGAACTCAATCAAGATGGAGATTGAACAGGCAATAAAAACTATCGAAATAATGAAACGGATGGAATTCAGAACAGTGGGCCCTCACACCATTTAAAAGATGAATATCCCTGCTACCTATTTTCATGTCAAGAAAATTTAAAAACAGAAACAGCATAGCAAGCAATGTCATAGTATAAAATCCTAAGAAATGCCAAGTAACTAATATATGAGGCGCTGGTCAACTCATTATGCACCTGGTTTTCCATATCAATAGATAGTGTCAAAGAATTTATTTGAGTTGTTTGGACTGTGAAATCACTTCTTTCCCCTCAAGAAAGAGAAGATCTAGTTAAACCTGAGATTAAAGAGGCAGATAAAAGTGCCTCCTGGATGGGGAAGGCCAGGAATTAGACACGCTGCTACTGCTACAGCAGGCAGTCTTCAGACATGATCCATCACAAGGATGTCTTCCATCAGATGCTAGTGGAGCTAATCCTTTTGCAAAGCATGACAGCTTCTCAAACTTGACTGTGGTAAATCCAAACCAGATTTTTATGCTGTGTGATCAGCTTTCTTTCAAAATACAAAATCATGTTTATATTGTATTGAGTTTAAGTTTATTAGATTTAAATTTGTAAATAATGATATAGATGCCTGCAATGAAGCTTGCCCTGGACTCCCTTGAGGCTCATCTTGCAGTATAAAATGTCAGATAATAGTGAGATAGAAATATATGGAACCCAAGCTTTTCTATTTAAAAAATGTTGTCAAATGATAGAGTGTTATGATCCTTAAAAAGAACCATTCAAATTCCTATCTCTGAAGAAAGAAGGCTACAATCTGTCATTAGCATATTTTCATTGTTACCATAGCTTTTAACTGAATGTCATCAACTCTGAAGCCTTTATTACCCTTACAGCAGGCTGGAATTCTTAGAGGCTGACTTACTTTTTTGCAGTCAGATAAGGACTTCTCACTGGCCAATGTGCTGAAAACAGTGGTCTGTAAAACAAGAAGGTGGGAGACACATTAGAATTGTCAAAGTGTAACGATATTGACCTGGCCCTGTGCATTTCCAAACCAAGGTGGGCACTACTTCCTATGAACCCACTATTTCTCTGAATTCTAGAAAGTGTTTGCCTTTTACTGCTTCCACTGCCACTCCACCTGAGCTTGAACATTTATTATGGGCCAATGACAATCCAGTGAGGTAAAGACACTTATCTACTTTCATTTCACAACCAAGGTTAACTGTAGCACAATTAGGTTAACCATCAAAGATCGCATAACCTAGTTAGATCAGGAATCAAAGACAAATAATCTAACTCCAAAACCCACCTTCTCAATCATACATGGTACTCTCTTTATCTTGAAGAAATATGTTCAAGTGTCAAATGCCAAAATTTTTCAAATGACATCTTTTCATGAGCCAGATGAAGTGGAGCTTCTTATTCAAGAGGTAAGTCTGAACAGCAGTACCCAGGCTGGCATCTCATCGCTACTTTCTTTAGCACACTCATCCTCCCTGTGATTGATATATTTGTGTGCATATTTTCTTGGCTTCATGAACAACTAAAAGAGCACTTTGGCATTCAAGTCTAGTTGAAATTTACAAGCAGTTTTGTTCCTTTTAGTTTATCCTATGAAGAGTTCAATGGAGCTATAATCAGTCACATAAATAGTAATGAAATTTTTTTCAGTAAACTTCTTTTTCTTTAATTACAAACTAATATATATTCTTAATGAGTTAATCCCCATTCTAATCTATCCTCCTGAGGGAACCAATAATAATAATTTATTTATCCTTCCACATTTTCTCTACTTTTATGTAAATATATAATATGTAATTACATGTACTATATATTAATTCTATGTATTATATTATACATGTACATATAGAAGTTTCTTTCTTTCTTGAGATCATATCATCCTACTAAGACTATACTATCAACACCTTCCAAGGTCAATTCATATAGATTGACTCATTCTTCTTAGTAGCTGTATAACATTCCATAATATGGATATTCAATGCTTTATGTATGCTTTCCTTTACTGATGGATATTTGATGGTTTCCAGGATTTGATTCTTTTTTGTTGGTTTTGTTTTTCTCTTTTGTTTGTTTTTACAAACTATGCTGCAATAAACATCTTTGTGTGTATGTGTGTATATATAAAATAACATGTATTATATATGTATATGTACATATATATGGTTGTGTCTGTGTGTGTATATATATATATATATATATATATATATATATATATATATATATATATATACTGATCATTTTATTTTGGTTGAATCGAGTCAGAAGAACTAAAAAATGTATAACAAATAAAGACTTTGGTATGGCTTGAAGATCTAATGTACATAAACTTTCTTCCACTCTCGTCTTATATATCATAAAAATATTTATTGCCTCACCTAGAGTTTTGTCTTGTTTGGGGACAAGCACTAAAGAAAGTTAAGAATCTGAGCCAGCACACATTCTGGGCCAAAACAGTATGCAGTATTAAAGGATGGAAAACATAACCATAGATACACATACCCTGAAAAAGCATCTTTAATGAAGAAAAAATAAGTTCAAAGTTTAGGTTGTGTGTGATCTTGAATTTGGTTGGCTAGAAGTTTTTATTTGTGTTTTCATTTTGTTTATGAGGGGATACATGTTATGAGAAAGTTTGAATTACAAGGAAAAAGGGAAGGGAAGGAAAATTTTTGGTGGTGGAAGAGGAAAGGTAAAGTGCAGAAAAGAAGGAAAAGAGGAAAAGTTAATTTAAAAAAAAAGACAGAATTATCAAGAAAAAGAAGAAAATGACTCCCATTAAGAAACAATTAAAAAACAGCTTTCTTTGCTCAAAGAGAATGAGGGCATGTGACTCATTCTTCTGATAATAATTGATCCCACTGACCTAATTTCAACCTTGACAAACATTAGTCCTTGTTGACAGGACTGGGAATAGTCCTGGAAATTCAATACTGTCTTGTTCTTTGCTGCTACCAGGTATATCTTAGTTTCTCTCATTTCTGTATTTCTTGGGGCTGTAAAGAAAGATATTCTTGCTTGCTATTCAAAGATTCAGTCAATAAGGAGAGAGAAAAAAAAGCCAAAGAAGCAGATAACTCTTACATGCTACAGGGAATCACCCACCTGTAATCTTCCCATCAAATCCGTTCCTCATGACCGTTCATCACCCTGACACATTTGTACACCTGAGCACAGCAGCATAAGAGAGCCCTCAATATTCGCTCTTAAGAGTTCTGCTCAAGGGAGGTAAACACCCAACCAGACTTGGTCATTGCTGTGACCCCAGTACCTAGCCCAGTGCTTGAATCAAAGAAGATATACAATTAATAAGCCTTGAATGGATGCAAAAAAAAATGACATCAGGTAAAACTAGAGGCTTTATCCCAAAACAGTGTTTTGGAAGCATGATACTGGAAAAGCAGCCTTACTTGTAATAGTATCAAAAAGTAAAGACAAGGGAGAGAGAAAAAAAATCCTGAATAGTAGTAAAATATATTTTCTCTCTATTTAGCATATGTCTATCATCTATTATCCACTTGGTTTGGCTAAATCAGTTTTTCAGTGTCGGGCCTATGAAGATTTCAGACTGGATAATTCTTTGTTGTGGAGTTGTGTTACTGTGCTGTGCCTTCTAAATGTTGAGCAGCATCCCTGGACTTTACCCACCAGATGTCAGTAGATCAGACCCCTCCCCATATCAGTTGCGACAACCAAAAATGTCTCAGACATAGCCAAATGTCCCCAGAGAGTGGAGAACAAAATCACCATCAGTTAAGAACTGGTCTAAACTGCAAAGAAGCTAGTTATGAAAATGATCCTAATTCCCTGGCTAGTGCAACAACTTTTTTTCCAGGAAACCAAAGACTAATGCAGGAGGTTTTCTCTTCTTATCCATGAGTTCAAGTCTCATTCTCTTTCCTAAATGCAAGTCAAACTCTGGAGAGGGCCCAAATTCCAGCTACTGAAGACTGTGTGGGGTAACCTGAGAGACCCTAATTGCATTTTTAACTAAGCTTAAAATACACCACTGCGGAGAGTAAATTAGGGAAGTGTCTAAGAAGTCAGACATTATTGCTATAGCCCCAGGGGAAATGATCTTTGAAATTAAACAATACCATTCAACCTTTGAGAACAATGTCAGGTAGCCTAAAAAACACGTTGAAGGAGAAATGAGAGTCAGAAATGGGTGAAATTGGCCTCCCTAAAAAAATTAATACTATTAGCTCTAAATGTTACATTTGTAGAAAGGAATCACTTGAACCAAAGGACAAATGTACAATGAAATTTCAGTACCTGGAATAAGTGTGAAAGAGGTTATGTCTTGGGTCAATGAGACTCCGTATACTTAATTTGGCCATTTTCTAAGGGGATTTTTTATATATGCTTGGTCAATCTCATTTTGTTCCTGTCTAAAGACTTTAACTGGCATTCCAGTTCTCTAACTGCATTTATTGTGAATGACTTTGGGTGGACTTTCTAAATCTTCCATAACATGTTCAGTGTAATTACCAAAAATGAAAGACTCAGAGCATGGTGACTTACCCATGCTATGACCTTCTTGATTGTTGCATCAATATTTTTCTATTAAAGAGGAAACTCCCCATGGGTCTCCTCCACCAAAGTTGTAGGAAGCTGTGTTTGCCACAGGAGTGCAAGCACAACAAAGCTCAAGGACTTTTTCAGAGCACTGACATCTAACCCTGTTGGCAGGGTGACCAGCATGGGTGAATGGTATTACACATGGACAGTTGTAGTAATTTTCCAAAATGAATTTAGAAAGATGAGGACCCACTGTCATCCATTTATATACTGATACCTGAAATTTCACTTATTAGAGCTCTGTTTTTAGCATAAGGCTTTGAATCGTAACAGACAAACACCCTCAGAGGGCGCTAGGGTGCAGGAGTCATTGCAAAGAGGGAAATTGGAAATTTCATGTATTATAATCTGTTGGTCTGTTACACCTTAGAAGGAATGAGTTTATCAGATCCTTTCCTACAAGCAGGTTTTTTTTTTCCAATAATTTCAAAAGCAGATTTAATAGGAAATGAAGATTTATATTATAAAGACATTAGACATTCAATGGTGATGGAAAATTATCTAAAGACACAGATCATGGATTAAGTTCCCTAAAAAAGCAGACTGTGAGATGGAGATGAGCACGTAGGAAGTTTATTAGAGACTGCTCTGGGGACCTCCAAAGTAGAAGGAAAGGTAGAGTGCAAGTCTGAGTATATGGAGAAGCTGAGCTATGTTACAAATTCAACAAAGGTCTCAGCCAACCAATTGGGGAAATCTGAATCTGGGCTAGACCTGTCCCAAGCTAGGGTGAGAGGAAGAGCTGCCCTAGGAAGGGGGCATGACTCTGTGCAAGATTACTCTTTTCAGTCAATGGAGATTTTCTGAGAGGGTCAACAACTGAGGGCAGTCAGCTGGCAGCACACCTAGCAATAGGGAGATCTGTATGGACAATTGCTGTGTACACTACATTATACTTTACTTTGACACACTTTTGCCAAGGGCAGATACTGGCTGTGGCTGATTTACTCTAGTTGAATGTGACCCTTACTAGAACTTAGAATTTTGCTGGTCTTTTATGATAGAAGTGTTGGACAGATAAACAACGGACCACTTGCTCACAAGTCTAGGCATTTAATTTTTATACCTTCTTAATAGACCTCCTTGTGAGTTTAAGATGGATTGCTGGCCTTGAGGTCTTGAGTTCTTCATTATGAAGTGAGGAAACTCATATTCATTTCCTTTTAGCTCATGAGAGCTCTGGCTAATTTAGAGAAAATGGGCCTAATTTTATCAGGTATATGTTTGGAAATCAGTGAGTATACTGCCTACTTCTTCCCTCCATCCTCTGAGGAAAGAACACTTGACTGAATAGCATGGTCAACTCTTGATTACCTATAGAGGTAGAGAGAGTTTTATGAGTGACTTACAAAAGTATGACTTATAGGACGTCTCTACATCTGACTTTGAGACACATTAAATAATGGTTAATTTAGAAGACTGAGGTGCTTAAACATGTCTTCCCTAAATTAATATTAACAACCATTTGTAGAAATATTCCAAGTGGGCAGAAGGCCAAAGCAACCCAAAAGAAAGAGCGACTTACGATAATAACTGACAGTGATAAGGCCTTAGTCAGAGAACCCAGATGGAGGATCAGTGATTGATGGTTCATCCGGTCCAGCCTACAGAAAGACATTTCTGGAAGGACAGCTGCTTCCAGGAGTCTCACTGGTGGGAGTGTATTTGCAAAGTGATTGAGCACTGAAAAGAGACTCCATATGTTCTATACTCCTCTTTATGGGAGAGTTTACCTCTGAGAGTTATTACAATGTTATTTTATTGCTACTAAATTAGGTTTAGAAAAAAAAAAAAACAGAAATAGATATACTCTATCTCTACTGAGCCAGTTCCTGTCACAATGTCTACAACTAAGATTTATATTTCAAAAACAGCAAACCTATGACACTTACTTGATTAAATTAGAACAATGTCAGGTGCAAAAGAAGAGAATTGCTTACGTATTGAATTGTAAAAATTAAGAAATTCAGAAACTGAATCTCTGTGATAAATGGGAATGTTATAAAATTTTACTTCAAGCACCAGTTGTTCTGTTATGTGTGTGTGTGTGTGTGTGCGTGTGTGTGTGTGTTTCACTCTCAGCCAGATACCACCAAACAGAGGCCAGCTAGTTTTGATAAATGGTCGAATGCCGTTAAAAGCTAAGAACTATGTAAAGGAATGATATCTGCAAAAAGTATCTTCATTTGATACATGCAATTTGCACCCCATAGACACATTTGGTGATTTCTTACTCATTGATAGATGTCAGGACTAAATCCACTCATATTACTAATAATTTGGAAGGCTCTTACACTTGAATCGATGGATCCCCGAAGTGCATACTACCTAGATGCTTTCCTAGACATTTTAGTCAGCCAATTTTAAGATGTATGGTATGAATTTCCACTTGGTCTTCATATTTAGTACATTAGTACTAATACATGTACACTGAAAATAGTGGTAACCCTCCAGGCAAAGTGTAGCATTCATATTTATTTTTTTAAAACTGCATAATTATAAAATACAACCCACTAAAGAAAAAAATTATACCCCTGAATAAATGATAAAATTACAGTGTTTTCTTGTAGTCCATGAACACTGAAAATTTCAATTAACCAAGTGAAAAGCCATTGAAAGTGCCAGCAGGATTTATATCCCAGACTAATGACCATCATCTGCATCTTATTTAGCTAATGAAGGTTTAGAACACTTGTGGATAATTAAGGGAAAGCTGATGGGAGGAAATGTGAACCATGGAAAGATCGAATCTATTTATGTCTGCATTTAAAACTAAACATATCTAATAGTTCCCTCAATCGAGGTATAACATCTGTTCCTTTGGGATAAGATAGATTCTCATAAGTTAAGTAGCCAGGTTAGCTCCCCAAACACGAAATTCATTCCTCATTCATTCATTCATTAAATACTTTTTGAATTCCTACCACACGATCCACTCTGCCCTGGTAGATTGACACGATAGCACCATGATCTCCCTCATGTTTTTTCCCACCACTTTCCCTCTTCCACTTTAATTACATTTATGGCTCTGGGTTTTACTTTACCAAGTAACTAGCGTCCATCTGTCTGTCACAACAGCCATAGCATAGCTGCAAACCAGGGGTATGACAGGAAAGTACAGGGGGTGCAATAGGGCACCTGGCTTATTCAAGACCTGGCAGAACTCCTAAAGAGTGAACCTCAGACTCGTTAATAGGTGGGCATTCATGTGAGGAAGACTAACGACTATCAGAGGGAAGATGACACCTGAGGATCAGGCATAGCCAGAACAGGAATCAAAGTCTGTGCAGCTCTACTAGATTTCACTGAATTGTTTACCAGTCATCTTATTCAACTGTTATTATTCCACTTAAGAAGGAAGCACCTTAAAACCCGCTCTCTAGGTCCCCACCATAATCTCCAACAAGTTTGTGCTTAACAATGGTGATGCTTCAAAGACCTGCCATCGGATCTCAGTCAGTGTGGAAAATGGCACACCTATTTGGCAGGCATATTGTGGGAAGTCAGCTGATGGTGGTGGCAACTCCACACACACACATTTGTGTCTTTCAGAATCACTTCCATGTCTGAAAGGAAGGCCAGGTTTTTAAAAAGTAGCAAAATCAGAGCCTACATATACCCATTTGGGCATGACTTTAAGCTAGTGGGTCTCAACTGTTAGCAGCACAAGGCTCACCTGGGGGTCTTGTTCAAACCCCCAGAGGCTCTGATTCAGGAAGTATCGAATGGAGCCCAGGAATATGCATCTCTAACGCATTTCCAGGTAAGTTTGATGCTCCTGGTCTAAGAACCATACCTTGAGAACCAGCAGTCTAAGATATACCCAAAGCATGTTAAGAGTAATGACAATGTGGGAAAACATACTATGTGGGGAAAGTGTTATAAGTCGAATTGTGTTCCTGTTCCCTAAAAAGAGGTGTTGCTGTCCTAACCTCCAGTATCTATCAATGTGGCCATATTTAGAAATAAGGTCTTTGTAGATTATCTAGTTAAGATGAAATTATTAGGAAGGGTCCTAATCCAATATGACTGATATCCTTATTTAAAAAGAAGAAATTTGGACACAGACACTCACAGAGGGAAGATGAGGTGAAGACAGCCATCTGATAATGTAAGCAAAGATGAGACAGATGCAGCTGTAACAAAGAAACACTAAGGACTGGCAGCCACCTGAAGAGAAGAAATGGCAAGGAAGGCTTCTACCCAGAGCCTCAAAGGGAGTACCGCTCTGCTGATACCTTGAACTTGGACTTCCAGCCTCCAGAACTCTGAGACAATAAATGTCTGTTGTTTTAAGGCACCCAGTTTGTGGTACTTTTTATGGTAGCCCTGTCAAACTGATACAGAGACATGTTCCAGGGGTCTCTCTTTACTGATCGTCTATTACAGTGGTTGACAATCTTTTCCTTTAAAAGAACAGACAGTAAATATCTTAGGCTTTATGGGCCATAAGGTCTGTCACAACAACTGAACTCTGTCATTGTTGTAGACAATACATAAATGAATACGTGCCTCTGTGTTTTAAAACTTTATTTTATAAACACTGAAATTTGAATTACATATCACCTTCATATGTCATGAAATATTATTCTTCCTTTGTTTTTTTTCCCAACTTCTTAAAAATATGAAAACTACTCTTAGCTTGTAGACAATATCAAAAAGACAGTGGGCCAGATCTGGCCTGCTAGCTATAGTTTGTCTACCCTTGAGTACAGATCTAGGAATCAGAAACACCTGGTTCTAATCCTGGTTCCACTAATTATTATTCTTGTAACCTTGATTAAGTCACTGGCTTCCATCTTCAAAAGAGCATCATAGACTTTTCCCTACCCACCTGGAAGTTTATTATGAGCATAAGACAAAAATCAAATACGTTAAAATACTTTATATATGGTAATGTTATTGATACTTTGATGTATTTACCTCTGCCTTACTGCCCCAAAATAAATATTAACCCTAAGGCCAGAGTGCTGATCAATTGACTCTGCGTCATGGAGCCAGAGCAGAGTGGAAACAAACACATAAGCCCCATTAATCACCCACATCTTCAGATGGATCAAGGAAGAGGACAAAAAGATGAATCGCACAGGTAAAGCTGTGGGCAGACAGAGGACATACTGAGGTAAACAGCAACTCTGAGGAAAATGCTCATTGTCCTTGGCCACATTTGATCCTGAGATACTGCAGAATCAAGAATTTCTTCTTTTAGGGAATGTTCTGGACCAGGACAGGTCTGCCATTGGGAAGCTGTACTTTAACTCTGTTCCCTGGATCATCACTCCGTTCTCTGGATGAAGAAACAAACATTCATCATCCACTAAAGCTCTTTTGGCCATCTTGAGCCTTTTTCTACAGTGCCAACAGCTGACAAAGCCATAAATATTAGAATCATCTTCACACTCACTGCCATAAAGAATTGGAACACTGCCATTGTGTGTGCACTGTCAGGGCTGGACTTGAGCTGACAGCTCCAGATTTGTAGGTCTGGCACAAGGTAAAGCCAAAGAAAGCATCAAGAAAGAAAATAGTTTACAAGAGGAAATATCATTTTACTCACACTGCTTAGGGCTGTAGACCTCCCTGGAAGTGATCTATGCCCTTGAGGAACTGAGAACAGATCCTTCCAAATTACGAGCATAACCCACCATGGTCATCAGTCCTTAGAAAGTAGGAATTTTTACTCCAAATTAATTATTCCGATTCTCTTTCATCTTTAAGACTGCATTTCCTTGAGGTAGAGAGAAGTGATATCACTAAATTTATTCTCAGCACCTGACTCCTCATACTCACATTTGCAGTGAACAGAAGAGAATCTACATCCTGGTTGCTGCCAATATCTGGAGGCTTTACCCTCCCAGTTGCCCTCCCCCCAATTCCCACCTCCACCCTGGTACATCATCACCACCTGCCTTCAAAAGAACAGAGGAAAAAGCCATGGTTGTTGAGTATCTGCTACCAGTTTGACACCTTTCCTCTAACACTCACTTTCATAAAGGCCAAAGATGTCCCTCTTGGGAGCCAGTAATGAATGAAAAGTACATGGGCTCAAATCCAAGCTCTGCTTCTTGGTATGTGGACCAGGGATCATCACTTAAATTCTCTAAGCCTCAATTACCTATCTGTAAAATGGGGACAAGACCATTTATCTTTGAGTGTTTTGTAAAAATTTAAGAGGATGTGTGCTCAATAAATAGCAAGTATTACTATTACTTCTGATAATTCTGAACTTCTTCTTCACCTTTGTCTCCAACTACACTTACTGTATAAACTTCACAAATGCCTATTAATAGGAATATATCCATGTCACTAAAGCACATAATAGTGGGTGAGGAAGCAAGGAAAGGGCTACAAGGTTCCTTGAAGCCTGGGCTCTAGAAGAGCTGGGAGCAGGGAGGGATGAGTTCTTCCTTCCCTTGAATGATCTTTAGATTATTATATACTGGCAATTTGACATGCTCCCTGTTAAACTCAATGGATAATAACTCATATTCTTAATACTATGCAGTACCCAAGATGAAATGAAAATGATACAAATGATCATTCTACACACACCCACACACACATGCACACACGTACACACCCACTCACACACGCACATGCACACACACACACAAGTTACACTTACAAGTCCAACTGAGAAAACATTCCAGGAGCTTCCATAGCTCACCCTCTAAAAAAGCATGACCTTTCCTGTAGCAAGAGAGTGAACACGATTGGGAAGAAAAAATTCTTAACTTGAAAAGCTATATGTCAGCCAAATAAGACAATGAAAACATGATACCATATCTACAGCTATTTGGGGAAAATTAAAAAATATGTTAGTTCCCAGCCTAGCTGTAGGTGCTTGATGATAAGAGTCCCTCCTTTAAGCTTCTCGGGAAAGATGGGAACGAAACTGAAGACCAACTGAGGGCAATGAAGTTGAAGGCGCTCAGCTGCTGGAGGGATTCTCACTGGTGGAGTGGTGGGAATATCTTTTATCATAAGGCTCTCACCCAACGTCTTTCTCTTTTCCTTGTTCATAGTAATTCCATGTACTAATATATATGTAAATAGGTCCATCTTTAAAAAACAAAACACCAAGTATGTTAATTTGTAATCCAAGCAGATGAAATACTAACATGTAAATTTGGTAGATGGGGAGGAGAGAAGGAGGAAGGTCAAGGAAGAAAGACATTTTCATAATCACTGGCTATTACAAATCATTTAAAAGAACACACAATAAGAAGGGAGGTTGCATGGCCTGATGTGATGGGTTCCTGTTTAAAGCCCAGCACTGTCATTAGCAAATGAATGGTGATGTGCCATTATCTGAGATACTCTAAGTGATAGTTTGACAAAAAATTGATGTCTACACAACTTTACTGCATATCAGAAATAAAAATAAAAGATCTAGCTTGCCATAAACACATTTCATAATTAGAGCACTGACAGATGCAAGCCTTATCTTAATTCTAAACTGCTGCATCTCCATTTCTTCAGAGAGTTTATTTTGAGTTGCACCTGCACAAATTCTCCAAGTGAAAGGCTAATAAGAGATGATTAAAGTATTCCCTAGGGCCTGGGGAAATCCCATGCTGCTTTTTTTTTTTTTTTTTTTTTCATTTCTTTCCAACTGCCCAGAGCCCATTTATTCAACAAACATTACCAAGCACTTACGTTGCAGGCATTAGGCTTAGTTCTGCTGGTGGTATAGAGATGAATGAGATATGACATGTGCCTTGAAGAGATTACAAGCAAATCTGTGAAGCTTTCCATATTCTTTGGAGAAGATCCACTGAGTTCTTAGGCTGGTTTTCTTCTCTTCCATGTCTTCCATCCTTTCTGGAGTTCTCTATTTCTTTGTACCACTCTGTACCTTGTACATATTTCTATAAAGCCCTTATCATACTACCTATAGTGCATTTATTTGATTACATCTTTTGCCACAGAGAACTCTTTGGCCAAACTCATATTCCTATTCTAATTGTCACAAAGGCTTGGTACAAGGTAGATATATTTTTTAAATTTGTTGAATATGAACATAATCCATCCAGGTCTATAGCTTTAAGCACTAGCTATATTATGATTATTCTAAATGTGTATATTCATTCCCGATCCCCTTTCTAAGCTTCAAATTCACTATTGCTGATTGCCTATTACATATCTCCACTGGAATGTCCCACATGCATCTACAATTTGACTTGTCCCAAACTGAACATATTGTATCCCTCTATTGCAAAACTGTTTCCACTTGTTGGAATCTTGGTTAATGGTGAGACCATCTAGTCTCTCTTTCAACTACAAATCTCAGTGTCTCTTTTGATTCTTCTCTCTTCCTTACCCACCACGTCCTTGTGATTCCTCTACAGAAAACTCAAGTCATAAAGCTTTCTTTTCTCATTGCCCTCACCACTGTCTTAGTTCAAATGTTTGTCACCTTTTAATTTTCTACCAGATTTCCAGGCCACTAATCCATTCTTTACATTGCCACCAGAATATCTACCTAAAACAAATTTGATTCTGCAAGTTGGCAGTTTAAAGATCTCTGCTGGCTCCCAAATTTTCTACAAGAAAATATCCTTGCTTCTGAGCATGGTGCTTGTTGACAATCTGACTACACTTTATGTCATCAGACTAGATTCTGATGCTTTCCACTACACATCCTATGTGCCAGCCAACTAAATGCTTGATTGTTCTCTGGACAAGCCAGGGAGACCTCCAAGTCCTTGCATATAGTATTATATTCCCTCTGCCTGAAATCCTCTCCCCTAATCATCTGGATAATTCTTCCTTTCCTTTACAAAGACTTCTCTCACTCTCCCAAGAAGAGTTAGTGGTTTCCCACTCTGTGTTCCTCAAGTCTTTAATTCTCACACATTTTATAGTTTTGGTTTGTTTTGGTTTTTAATGTACTTCTTGCTAGTTAGACTGAAAACTCAACAAGTACTAAAAAAGTCAACTTCATACACCTCTGGTACCCTGGGCACAGGGTATATGTTATACGGTAGATAGTCGATGAATGTTTGATGAAATAATAATGTTTGATAGTCTAAGGCTAGTGGAGATATAGTTAGGTACCAACTGTGTATAAAGGTAATTGAAGTCATGGTTACAATTGAGAGTACCTAGGAAAAGGTATAGTTATTAGAAATAAGGAAGTGGCACAAACCTCTAGGGAGCATCAATATTTGTTAAGATAAAGAAGAACCATGGAAGAAAATTAAGAAACAGCAATCAGAGGAATAGAAGAGCCATAGTGCTGTCACAGAATAGCACTTCCTCAAAGAAACTCTCCCTGATCTCCCAGGTCAGGACTAGGATCCCCTTCCATGTGCTCTCACCTTGTACCCCACTTACCCCTATCGGAGTGCTTATTACAGTACACTTTAACTGTCTACTTGTCTGCAACCCACATAAAATATTAGTACCCCAAAGGCAAGAACCCTGTCTTATTGACAGTATATGCCACAGGGCATGATACACAGCTAGTGTTCAATAAATATTTGTGGACGGGATAGATGGTTAAATAAATGAGTGGAATGCAGCTAAGAAATCACATAAGATAAAAATTGAAAGATGCCCCTATTTTAGTAATCGAGAAAATACTGGGTGACCTCTATTCCTATGTTTTACCACATACAATCGTATAACTCTCATTGGTTTTACATCGGAAGGTTCAAGGATTTGAGATAAAATGAAAAGCCTCGTGGCTGCCACTTGGCCTTCACTTCCAGAGCAATCACTATGAAGGTAGATGAAAGGCTCTGAAAAGGTGCAAATAGGTTTTCTGCAATAGTTTTCACCCAGATAACATATAACAGAGTCATTACCTCCCTTAAAAGATGAAAAGTTAAATACATCATTTCAAAATTGCTTCAGCAAATAGTATCTCTTCAAGCCAAGAAAACTAAACAAATGTAATCAACTCATCTCTTTGTGACCTTGAATTTTTGACTATTACATCCTGTACAAGTTATAATCATATGCCCTCTATTTGAGGAATCATTGCAAAACAAGACAACAGATTATTTATCATCCTAAGATCCTAAATTGTTGTTATAAAAGAAGTAATTTGATAATAAATCCCTAGACAAATGAATGGAACAGAACCTCTGACAGATTGCTAACGTTTTGTTTTTAGATTTACAAATGAGGAGAATTGAAATAAAGAGGTTCAGAAACTAAAAACGTAAGTACAGCCTGCAAACAACAAATGCCCTTCAGGACATGAAGCAGGGAATTAGAAGGGAATGTATTTCAGCAATTTCTGAATTTTGCTGGGAATTGAAATTTAGCAAACAGAATAATGATGAGTAAACTGCCTTTCTCCCTCTCAGCCCTTCTTGACATTACCAGCAAGTGTCATTTGCATGCAGGGGACTATAGCAAGGAAGATAAATAAAAGGAATTTGCTCTTTGTTACTCAGCCTTGCCTCACGGCAAGTTAAGGAAGGTCAACTAAAGCCTTCCTATCAATGACATCTAGCATTCAACCTGGATCTTCAGGACACTTGTAAACTCTGATTAGAACCATGTTCTAAATTTGATAAACTGGCTCTAAGTTAGAGACTTGAAGAAAATACCTTTTTTAAGAAAATTTAAGGCATTTTGAAAACTATTTCATAGAGTTGTCTTCCAGAAGACTAAGGGAATCCAAAAGCCCTGGGTAAGTTGTGCTGTGCCCCATACGGCCTCTTGAGGAGCACTGGTTGCTCTCAGGAGCCCTGGCCCCACAGAGAAGCAATTGACATCTCAGGGACATCAAGTCTCACTCTACCCTTTTGATCACAAGATGATTGAGGCTAGAGTTCAGAAAAATCATTTCTATATTGTTTAATTGGAGATTTCGACATTTTTAAAGGGCTGTCAGAAAACTATGCATCGTTCAAAGAAGGTTAAGTTCTATGGGCTAAGTTAGAAAAACTTTCTAGCATTAAAGAGAAGTGATATGCCCTAAAATATTAAAGTAACAGGGTAGAAAAAGTGTAAGACTTGTTAAAATACACAAATACACTGTTTCAGCTGTGATCCATGCTAGCAAAATGTCTTTGTATAAGTTATTGAACTTTCTGGGCCTCAGTTTCCTCAACTGTAACATAGAAATAAAGAGCTCACTTCACAGAGTGATGAGAATTAAATATGACTATCTACTATGCAGAGCACGTAGCTCAGACACCTGATGGACATTCAATAAGTATTTCTTTCTCTTCCACCTGAGCTCCTTAAAAAATTAGACTAGAATAGAAAGTTAATCTGTCAAACAACTTTAACACAGACTGAGCTCTAATAAATTAAGATGGATGGATATACCATAATATTAGATATAGTATTTTATCACATAAAAGACATAACTGATTATAAGACATTGTTAAAAAAGAAAAAGTGCTGCTAATTATAATTAAATATCACCATTGATTAAATGAAGCATCATAACTTTGGAAATGTTAAAACATGAAAAGATGTGTATATTTTCAACAAAACAGTAAAATATGTAAGTGTCTAGGATTCCAGATAAGCTCGGAGATAAAACAAGCAAGAACCAGGAAACAAAGAGATCTATGTTTCCTTCAGCGGCTTAATCTCTTTATCTCCAGAAAATGAAAATATAGGCCAAAGAGTCAAGCAATTGCTTAATTGGGAGTTCCTTTAAATACCAGTTTACCCAGTTTGCACCAGTAACTAAACATGCAGAAATAGCATTTGAAGGAAAAGGCAAATAGAAGTAAAGAGCACTTCAGGTTTACCACCTTCTTTTTTAAATCATAGTTAATTTCCATCTTAGTGTTTTTTATGTTTGAGTTTAAGTATTTAAAGTGTGTAGTTTTAAATCTACAAGGAGACGACATGGTAGTTCTGAGGCTTGTGGAACAACACTTAGAGCCGTGCTGACCACTTAGTTATGTAAGCTACAGCGACATTTAGTGGTGGCTCCCTCAAATTACAACCAGGTGCCTCAAAGGGGTAGAACAATTGTTCAAATGGAATGACTAAGCAAAATTCTCCTTTATCACAATGTGAGTGGTGTCTCCATAATGTTAACAGAGGTTATTAAGAGCTCTTTTGCAGGTGGTGTAGAAGTGGTGGCAGCTAATATCATTGCAATCTTATATTTTATGTAGTTTGGTATTTTCTGTATACCTTTACTTCATAATAGAATTATAGGGCTGGAAGAGACCCAAGGGGTTATCTAATCCAATTCCCTCACCTGCAGATTATAAAACTGTGATTCAAATATGTTAGCCCAAGGCCATACAGCTAAGCAGGGGCAGTTCTAGGCCTCCCATTTCCGAATGCATTGCTCTCTCTATTAAATTACTTTGTTTATAAAATGCAGATTAGAATATTGGCTATGCGTATTTTTTTAACACTTATTCACTAAGCACTTAGTGTGTGACAAGTGTATTGAAAGGATATTTACAGTTCTGTTAGAAAGTTTGAGATGAATTAGGGTCTAGTACATAAAAAACAAAGTCAATGAAAACAATAATAATTAATGCTTATGTAGCTCTGACTACCCTATTATCTCCATTTTAGTTAAAGAAATTGAGGTATAGAGAGTTTCTGGTAATTACTAACAAAAGAAAAATTTTTTTTAACTAAATTTTACAAAGAAAAGCAAATGGAATCATAACATACTGCATGATTCAGCTGTAAATGGTAGTAACATAAGCTCAACAATATAAACTACAACTTTAGGAGGTAACCATATTTGGAAGACAAGAGGGGAAGCATGTGTTGAAGAATGGGAGGCAGAGATAGGGGATATAAGAAAACCAATTCATCAGTTTCCATAGTAGACATCAATAGAAAATACCTACACTCAAAAATTAAGAAAAAAAATAACAATAAACATAGAGATACTTATATGGAGGTAAACCAGACGCAAAAGAGAAAAGAGAGTTGAAGTGGTCACCCATGGGGAGCAGGCTCAAAGGTAGGGAGAGTGGGATGGAGTACTGCTGTTTCCAATTATAAGGTTATAGAACTATCTGATACTTTAAAATATGTATATTTATACCATGACAAAATATAAGATCAAATTTAAAAACTAAGACACAAGGCAAATCACTAAAAATACCGCTTTCAAATTAAGTGTAAAAAAGACAATAATGTTTCACAAGTACCTCTAAACAAACTGAAACAGGACATTTACACAATGATCTTATTATAATATTCGTGAAAAATGTAAAATATCAACCAGAGAGTCAATGTGCAATTAAAGACCTTGTTCCTGTAACTAAAAGATTGGCAAATAAACACACGTTGATATATTTGAAGTTGAAATAAAGTATCTGTGAGTGTATCTATTGTTTTTTATAATCTTCCTCTTTGAGTTTTTAAATTAATCAATCAGTATCCCAATCATGTCAGTGCAACAGTAGTGGGTGCTGTGGTGTGCCACACAATCCCCTCTTCAGAACTGAGGCACTCACTCCTCCAGCTGCTATGAGTGTTAGCAGCTGATGGCTCTCAGATGAATCACTCTCCAGTGACTGCCTTCTGATAAAAAGTGCCATGTTGCCCAAGGTCACCAATCTTTTTCCATTAACGGTGAGAGCGGTGGTATAAAAACTCAAGATGGAACAACTCTCAAGTGCCTTGCAGGACTTTTGGCCCTATCTAAAACATCCACGGAGACACTTGATCCATGCCGACCCATTTACCTAATCCCATGTGTCATTACCAGCGAGGCTACCAAGGGAAGAAGAGTTATTATTAACAATATAGCCACAACACAATTGTTGGACCAATAAAACATAATAGCATTTTTTATGTATTAACCCTGTAAACCAAAAGTAGAAAAAAATGTTATGGGCTATTTGAATCCAGAGACCCAGAGAACCCAGTTTTCCAAGAATGGATTTATTTTTTTATTTCCCTACCCATGTACCCACACATGGACATTTTTGACAGGATCAAATATCAAGAACCATTAGCATAAACCAAATATCTCAGTGAACCTTTTGAACAGGACGAAATGTTTGCCAATCCTGAAGCAACATCCAGCTCCAGAGCTCTCTGAAGAATCACCTGAGGACTATGTTAGAAGTGCCCAGTCCCGCTTCCCTCCCGCCTCCCTTTCACAGGTGCTCATCCCATCCTGTGCCACACACCAGTACATTTCTTATACACAAGTTTCCATGTCAGAGTGTGTTTCCAGGGAATCTGACATAAGACAGACAAATAAGAGCCCTCTTACTGTTCTGCTAGATACACTGCTATCATTATTTTGGTTTAAGAGCCTTTAAAGACAAGTCCCTTGATTTTTTACCTTATTTTATTTAACTTCCATTTTCAGAGAGTTTTAAATGGTTCATGCCATGTACATTAATCTTATTTCAATAATGAAATTTATCTTTAAGATAATTTAACATTTTTTGAATATCTACTATATGCAAAGTACAATGAAAAGTGAGGAGCGGAGGGCAGAAGAGAATACACAATGAATAAGACATGTTTCTTTCTTCCTTAATAACTTTATAATTTGGTAGAAAGATCAAAATATAAAATAATTGCTGTACAAATTTAAATATAACAGAAGTAAAAAGTACTATGGAAGTTCAGAGAAAAGATGATACTGTTGGTTTTGTTTTTGGTCGGTGGTAAAAAAGTGGAAAGAGAGAGGAGGAAGTAGGTGAAGGGTTGTTAGAATTTCCTGCTTAACCTACTCAGGATCAGCAAGCTTTTTAACATTGGTCTGTAGTTTGGTAGATGAAAATGTAGAAAAATAACTTCAGACAGAGGTAAAAGACAAGAGTAAAGGCTCAGAGGTGTAAAGGGTGGTGGTGGTGTTTAGGGAACAGTATTAATCTAGTTGGACGGGGGCACTGAATGTACAAAAAGGACTAATAAAGTCAATTCTGGAGGGAAGAACCTCCCTGGAAACACAACTTCTTGTTCTATTACACCCCCCAAATAAGGCACACTAGAATAAAGCCAGTGTCCCTGACCAAGCCAGAGATCATCACACATCTTTGGATATGACGTAAGGAATGCTGATGACTACCCTTTGAGCTCCAGGCCAGCTGGGCAGCCATGGGGCCTCTACACACTGTAGATGTGTTTGCTTTTCCATTGATCCCCTATACATGACCCACATTCTCAGTCAAACCTCTTCCAAAGAGTACTTTTAATACAGTATTGCATCATACTTAAAAAACTACTGCCTCTCCAGGACAAAGAAATGTTAAACTTTTTTATCAGCTAAATTTCTATAACATTATCTTTTAGTAGTTCTAGTTTTTGTTTTTTGTTTTTTGTTTTTGCTATCATAAAATGATTTCTTATAAAGAGTATTTTGATGCTTGGTTATCCATATTTCTAAGCTTATTAAGTTTTACTTGAAGATCCCCATAATTTAACTGCATGAAAACAATTTAATTCTCTACAGACACATATTCTTCTAATGCATAACCCTCCTTTTAATTTTACATTTTTATTTACTTTTATTTACTTCAGCCTAAAGTCAGGGACTGTCAGAAAACCACATTTCACTTTTTGCTTATGAGATAATGAGTTGTACCCTCTTCCATTCCTGAAAACTAGTGGTCTAACCCCAGCAATCAATTTTTAAAAGTCCTGGCCATATATTTAACAGTCACAGCCATATTTATTATTAGAAGATGTCATGTTTATAACTTCATACTTTGATACAATACACACATATGAATACACCCCAAAACAAATCTTTTCTATCCTAAAGTAGACTCTTCAACATAAACTGCCTAGAGACCATTTCAGGCCATTGCATGGTGATGCTGCCAGCTGACCATCAGTTTAATTCTAGCAGTGACTCCATCTTTGCCTGTGCCATATATCTTTTATGTACAATTCTTTGAATATATCATTTAGTTTTCTGCCCCTGCCTTTTTAACCAAAGTGGAACTAAAATCAATTCATTCACATAATTAATAAGAAATAAAGATCTCATCAAAATCATGATTCAAAAGAGAGATAAAGACAGGATACCCACTATAACTACTGTTTAATGTTACAAAGTGCCAATGCAATATGAAAGGAAAAGAAATGAGACTAATAAATGAAATGGAAACAGAGTCGAAAGTGTTATTGTTTGCGTATCACACAATAGTCTGCTTAGAAAAATTAATGGCTCTAAGGATAAGAGAATTTAGCAAAGTAGCTAACTAAAGATCAATGTATAAAAATCAATAGACTCCTTTATCCCAGAAATTACATGAAATAAATTCCTAAAACTAAACCTAACAAGAATTGTGTCTGACCTGCATGAAGCAAACTATTGAACTTCAATGAAGGTCATAAAGGAAGAATCAAGAGCAATAAACTGCATGTTCTAGGGAAAAAAAAAAAAAGAAGAATCAAATTTTAGTTCTATCAAATGTGACAAATCCTAACTTTCAGTGAGGACATGATAGGACTTAAGCTTGTCAATTGTGTGTTCAGTGGGAAAGAAAAAAATTACAGAATGTATATGAAATAAGACAAATATATTAATGAAAATAGTTTCTAAAAGGCTAGGAGTAATTAAAATTTTAGTATCTATTTTAGACCCTTAACACTAGCTGTCTAACCCATGAAACCTTGAAATTTTAAAGTCCATTGATCATCTTTGGTGCATTTATTTTTATGTGTATTTTCAAGAATGCATTATGTCTGAAAATAGGCAATCATACTAAGTCAGAACTTTTTATAATATTTTAACATAGAGGTATAGGCAGATATTCAAATGAGGACATAATTTATAAGAGTACATCTATGTCATAAAGATCACGGCTAGTTATTAAAATATAAAAGCTATCATTTGAAATTTGGAGCAAAATTCATTGATGTCAGTTACATAAAACAGAATTTTTAACTAGAGAAAATTAAGATACATAGGAGTCATGTTTCCATATAACGCAATACTATGAAAACCTAAAATAAACAAGACAAAAATGAAGACCTAGAGAAAGAAAGCCAAATATGAATGCATGATTAAATACAAATGCACTCAAAAGGAATACTAATCTATTCAAAATATGGAACACATAGCAAAAAGATTAGGCCAAGTTGATCTGAATGATGAAGCTGTTTAGCTTCTAGCATTCCACATCAATATTGCTCTCCATTTTCACTTAAAAAAAAGGATCAAGGACTTTTAATTAATTACTTAAGTGGAGGAAGCAACCTGTTGTTGTTCAAGCTCTCCATCTTTTCAGAGAGGTTCACTACAAGGGGCAAGAAGCTTATTATAAGGTGATAAATTTGGTTATTAATTTTACATTTTCATTTCCAGCTATTCTTTACTCCTAGTACTTAGGAAGAGGTTTCTAAACCCCATCATCAGAAGTGTATAGAACCTCCTAATTTACCCAAAGATACAGAGTTAAACTTCTTAAACCTAACTCAAAAAAAAGGGAATACCATACCAATTCTCTCTTTAGAAATAAGTAATGATTACACTTAGAAAGTATTACAGTAGAGTAGATTGCCTGAATTAAAATGTAATTATTAACAGAAAAATTCATAAATAAAATAAATTATACTCAATTATAGCTATTTATAGAGAAGTTAATTATGAAAAGAAATAAAAACAAATTGAATAAAAATAGGACTTTATATGTTCTCCAAAAGATTCACCTTACCTTGGATTATTGTCAATTCCCACTGTCAGACTCTAGACCAG
This sequence comes from Eidolon dupreanum, assembly GCA_028627145.1. Lineage (NCBI taxonomy): Eukaryota > Metazoa > Chordata > Mammalia > Chiroptera > Pteropodidae > Eidolon > Eidolon dupreanum. The sequence continues at coordinate 49,741,940 of CM053513.1, forward strand.
TTTATTCATGAGGGCTGGCCAAGGAAGTCTTCTGTGGTGCCAAGCTTCTCTGGCCAAATAGCAACATGGGGACATCCCCGTGTTGGTAATCTCTAGCTAATTTACCAGCAGTCCAGAAACTGCACATTCAGTCAAAATGGCTCATGTCTGTTCCCAACCAACAAAAAGCCACAAATTTACCATCTCAGTGATGTACTGGCAGGTCTTCAGTGTAAAATTCTATATGTTAGTGACCATGACCTACATCTTCAGAGGGTCCACATGTCCTCAGTTCAAGAAAATATTTAGGTTTATTCCACAGTTCAGCATCTCTGTCTGACTGCATAGTGGGACAGAAATCTTGCCAAATAACCTGGCACTCTTCATCCTGGCTTTCAGAAGACTAAAAATCATGGAGTCATTTTAAGCAAACTGCCAAGACAATAAATTGGTACGTCTCCCAAATAATTTCTTAACTCAGAATGAAAATAAACTTGGATAATTTCCCAGTCTTCAATAATTCGATACAATATGTTAATAAATTCTTTTAAAATATATATTAAAGGAAAGGAAGAAAAGATATTAAAATCTCATAGATTGATGGTGTAAAAGCTACCCAGCCACATGCTATATAACACTCATTCAAAAGGAAGATTAAATATATCAGAATGATTGAAAATATTTGTTATTCAGTTTAAACCCAGAGACAACAAAATTTCAGTTCTTCTTTCTCGCTTACCACATATTTCTGCACAGTGTCCAGAACAATGCCTGCATAAATAAGTACTCAACAAATCTTAATATGTGTTGAATGAATAAACAAATTTCATTACTAGAAGGAGCCCAAGGGTCTTTCCCCATTTTCCTATTCCCACTACCAAGACAGCATGAGATGGGGATGGCGGAGGCAAGGACAGGGTTGGGTCACAGAGGGTGAAGTTTGGGGTGTGACAAGGGTTAAAGGTCTGCCTTCTGGGTAATTTGGTAATTTAGAATCTTCACTTCTTTTAGGATTTCCTCTCCTGCCCTCATCTAGTTGGATTCCCAATTTCTGCCTCACAGCAGGGGTTGTCATTCTCCTCCTCCTTTTTGTCCTCTTCCTTCATCACCTCCACAATCTCCTCTTAGGAAAGGCAAGCAGAAACTAAGGTCAGACCCAGGAAAAATGAGCTCTAAGAAGGTACCTTAGTCCTGTGGTAGGCTGGCCAGAGACATATTCTCCTTTTCCTTTAGTCCTCTTTCCTTGCTGCCTCTAACCATCAGGGTGGACACAATGGTACAGAGTGAAACTCAATGAAAGAGGCTGAGGAGGCGGCATGTCATGTTTTCAGTCTGAGCCTCATACTTATTTGAGGAAAGGTGTCATACATACTCCTGTCCAGAAGAATTGGAGACTACAGAATGGTTTGTGAACTAAAACCTCTGACAGTAATAAAGAGAATGCATTTGTCTGTCCTTGTCTTTTGTAAATTAATAGATAAATAGATAGATGATAGATAGATTATAGATAGGTAGTAGGTAGGTAGATAGGTAGGTAGGTAGGTAGGTAGACAGACAGACAGACAGACAGATAGATAAGGACTACATATCTACATAATATATATCTATATGTCTATGTATATCTTTATCGATATATCTTTTATAGTTCCATAATTTTTGGTAAACAGCTGGCTGAGGATTTAAAGTCCTTGATTACGGTCAAAGTCATCTTGACATGATTAACACATAAATATATAAATCAGCAAGAATAGCTTTAAGTAAATAGGATTAATCCATTACTACAGATGACTTCAGAGTGGTGAAAACAATGTAACATCTATAGGGCACCACTATAAAACTTTATGAAGTAAAATAGTGTAGAGGGTGCAAACTAGACCTGAGAACAAGATAACAATACATACACTCCCTGAAAAAGTAGTAGCATGAAGTTCATTCGCATCTTCAAGAGGATGATAATTAGGTACTAAAGTCACCTGTGACTCATGTGAACTTCACTATGAGTAGGAACAGAACCTAGAAGCAGTCCTTAGAAGGCCCCAATCTCATCTGTAGGTATAGGCACTTCAAGACCTGCCTGGTTGATTACCTTCCCTACACTGGGACACATTAGCATTCACTATTGACAGCTCATCTCTAATGCTTTCATTATATTACTGCTGGAAACTTATTTTGCACACAGAGAAGTTTTTCAGCACCAAATTATTTAACTCCACTTCCCCTTTTAGAGAAGTTTAAAAAAAAAAAGAGCCAAAGCTCATATGACCCTAAGAGTGACTACTTTCTACCAGGAACTAAGTTGTATGAGAAATTAGGTAGGGCAACTGAAAAAGAAAACATTCAGACTCTTAATCTACTTCTTATGATGCTATTCGTTATTTTATTTGAAAAGAATTCTACAAACAGCAAAACTATAGTTTATGCTGTTTTGCATCATCTTAATTTTAATTTTCTCATCCTAGAGTTTGTCATAACTCAGAACTGCTCTACTTCTAAAATGCTAAACTGTAATATAATGATCTATGACCACAATCATCTACCCATTCATCTTTGATTCCATTTCTCCAAACAATTCCTATTCTTTCAGTTGTTTAAAACTCACAAGTCTATATTTCCATTCATAGATTTACTACTATTCCAAACCTGTATATAATCCTCATAGATTACTTTGCCTGGGTGATTTACAGACATATAAACACAGCATATCTAAATTAAATTCATCACACTTCCCTGTGAACCCTGCCTTCTCCTTGAGCCCTGTGCTTCACACACTGTCCTTTAATGGGCACTTCTAAATATCTCTTGATTCTAAGTATTTGCTCATATTTTCTCCTAAACTGATTTATATTCCCCTCATTTCTACTGAATCTCTTCATAATTCTCTTCCAGTAACATAGCTATTCAACACTTGCTCGTCTTTCAAGATACACTTAAACTATTACCTCTTCTCTACTCTATTCCCCACTCAGGTAGATGGCCACGCCTCCTGTAAGTTCCCACAGACCTCCTAAATGTTCCAAACATGTTAGCAATTAAGCAGAGATTAATATTACAACCATATGAGCAAAAAGACTGCAGAAAACCATAGCCATTTTCAACTCCGAAAGAAATCTGAGGACCCTGAGATCTACCATCATGTTCATCTATTGAGTCATGCTCTCCATCTAGGGTAGATGAGGTGGAGTTCTCTAACTTGGTGATGTCTAAGAAATGAGAGTAGAGATAAATAGTAATGGGCTCAGAAAAATCTGTTTGGAGAGGTGAGTATTGGATTGGAAATACGTTTCTTCAGCTATACTTGTAAAACAAGGGCCTAAAAATTAATGTGATCATAATCTTTCCCCTTCCTTCATTTTACCAGAGAAATGGGTCTTTGTGGCTAAGACAGCTACCAGTCCTGGCCTTTTGTTACATTGATTCAAGGTATAGGATAAATTAGAGAACAGGAAGGGTCAGAACAGGTAAAGTGATTTGTATCAGGAGAGGAGAGGAGATCCAGAAATGCAAGGAAGACAATGAGAGAGAAAAAGCCAGTGCAGAGTGTTTGTGGAGGAATCCCTTGAGGAAAGAAGTTGTAAGAACAAGTGCTTTGCCATGTAAGATACCAAATTTCATTTAATCAAAGATACTATTGCTCATAAAGGACATCATTATTGTATATATTGCTGAAATCTAGAATTAAAAGAAAAAAATGATGAAAGGGTTGTTATTTCCTTCTTTGCACTGTATAAAGGAGAGTATAGGTGTTTTTGATATACTTAAATTTTTAAATTATTTTTTAGCACTTTTGAATGCAATACCGAACAGGTGTTTTGTTTGGCTTTTTGCTTTGTTTGAAATTTTTTTTTTTTTTGCTTGTTTTTAAGTTACAAAGTTCAGAGACTAACTTAAAGGCAGCTCAGCTTTACATAGTTATATTTAATGGAGTATAGCATTTTTGAACATTAAAAAATATAGAGTTTTTAGATTTTTCTTCTCATATCCCTTCTTGATATCAACTTAAAAAGGAATGAGTGACACCTCAAATAATGACAATAGCTAATATTTTTAATTCTTTGATCTAAGCTTTTAAAATTAACTCATTTAGTTTTTCAAACAAACTGTAAAATAGACACAGTTTATTATCTCTATTGAAACACAAAGAGCTTAAATAATTCGTCAAACTTATACGACCAACAAGTGGCAGAGCTGGAGTTCACATCCAGGCAGTTAAGATCTAATGCCCAGGATGTTAACTGCCACATTCCACTGCCTCATGCTATTAAGATATGGTACATGTTTTCCCTAAAAGGAAGCCATTTATTACTCTTCCACATGAATGAAGCTAACACACTATGTCTTTACGTAGTATACTTCAGTCAGTAGATATACAACCAAAAGCCTAGGATAATGAGGAAACAAGTCACCTAAGCCAACTGAAAACTGAAACTTGCACAAATAAAAACTATGCTATTAGACAAAGTGAAAACTGATTTCCTACAACTATAGGTATTTTAATCCTAGAAACTAAAGAGCAAGTATATGTAATCGATAAACATGGTTTAAGTTATTTAGAGAACAAAATAAAGACTAAAAGACACTGGTGAGAAAATTACAAAGATTGAAGAAGATTCTGCTCATTTTGACATTAAATTATGTAAATCATATGCAAACTATGCAAATCTACGTAAAGATAAGAAAAGAGAAGCTGTGGTTGCCTTTCTTTCTTTGAACCTTATGTAAATGCCTTTTGAAATGAATAGTAAGGGTATTGAATGTGAATTTCACAATAGTATGATTTTCTAGGTACATTAAGTCTAGTTCATAGAAAACTGAATTAACCACATCTTTAAAAATGTAAATGCTATAGAACAGTGGTCCCCAACCTTTCGGCACCAGGGACGGGTGGTGCTCCTATGAGAATCTAAACCTAATGATCTGAGGTGGAGCTGAGGTGGTGATGCTACCTGCAAATACAGATGAAGTTTCACCTGCTCGCCTGCCGCTCACCTCCTGCTCTGTGGCCTTGTTTCTAACAGGCCACGCGTGGTGCATGGGTTGAGGACCCCTGTTATAGAAAATGTTGCAATCCTTTTATCACAATGGTCATTTAAAATTGATTTTTGAGTACCTTCTAGGACTCTTTCTATTTCCAGATCTCTGCTTTCATACAGTATATCATCTCCCATCTGCACTAGTACTGAGAGGCAGAAGTATCACTTACATCAAAACTTAAGTATGTCATGAGTTCAGGTTAAGATGATATAGTACATAAATGGTGTGCTTGCCTCCTTCACGGACACATCTAAATTACAACTACACTACAGAACAACCATCTTTAAGAATTGCCCAAAATCTAGCTGAATGGTAAGTTCTACAACTGGGAACTGCTACAACTTGAGGCCACCTCAAGACTGCTAGTAGGGTGGAGATGCAGAATTGGCTGATTCTGTGCTCCCACGTGGAATTTGAGAATGGGAGGAAAATTTTGGCTGTAGAGAACCCCCAGGGAAGAGCGACGGTTCTTAGCGCCATGCTAGGCAACCCAGCCCAGAGTTCCAGTGCTATCAAGAGAAGTCTCCACAATTTCTGACTGAAAACTAGAGGAGAATGTGGCTGAGTGAGACAGAAGGCTGCCCACATGCTGACTTATTCATTGACAGACTCACTCACTCTGAGCTCCAGCACTGGGGCAGCAGCTCAGAAGGTGCTGGGGACATATCGGGAAGAACTGAGTTGTCTGGCTTCAGGGCAAGGGCTGGAGGGGCAGCCTTCTCCCAAACAGAAGTGCTGGCAGAAACCATTATTCCTCTTTTGAGCCCTCCTCGCTCTTGGCTTGCAAGACATAGGCAGCCACAATATTTGAGTCTCCATCATCCTGGCTAACACTGGTTGTCCTGCTCTATTGATTCCCTGAGACCTCATCCCAATTTGAGGGCCCACCCAAGCCACTTCAGCTAGCTTTTCCATACAAACAGCCTGTCTTGCCTCATGCTGCAGACTTTCCTAAAATCTCTCAAAGGTTCACAAAACCTAAACAAGCCACATCTGACCTCGGTGTGCCCCATACCTCCTGCTGAGCATCCCTAAGCCTGGCACTAGCAGCAGCTGGCCTCAGTTTGTGGCTTGGTCTCTTGAAGCACATCCAAGACCTACATGGGTGGTGGCTAATGGAGTCACAGCCAGTCCTCAAAACCAGTCAGCCTGAGGGTCAATCCCTCCCACTGAAGTACAAATAGCAACCAAGTCTCAACTATAATAGGAGGGCACACACAACCGATACAAGGGACACACCTGAAGCACCTGGCTCAGGTGACAAGCAAGACTGTGCCACCAGGCCTGCAGGACACCTACCTACATAAGGCCACTCTACCAAGACTGGGAGACATAGCAGCTCTACCTAATACATAGAAACAAGCATAAGTAGGTAGCCAAAATGGGAAGACAAAGAAACATGTCCCAAATGAAAGAACAGAAAACAATCTCCAGAAAAAGAAGCAGACAAGCAATCTACTAGATGCAGAGTTCTAAGCACTGGTTATAAGGATGCTCAACGAACTTAGGGGAAAAGCAGATAAACTCAGTGAGAAATCTAACAGAGAGATAGAAAACACAAAAATGGAGTTGGAAAACATAAAAGGGAACCAGTCAGAAATGAAGAATATAATAACTGAGATGCAGAATACCTCAGGAGGAATCAACAGTAGATTAGATGAAGCAGAGGTTTTAATCAGTGACTTAGAAGGTAAGGTAGCAGAAAACACCCACTCAGGAAAAAAGAATACAAAAAAAGTAGGATAGTTTAAGGGGCCTGTGGGACAACATCAAGCATACCAACATTCGCATCATAGGGGTGCCAGAAAGAGAAGAGAGAGGGGAAGAAACTGAAAACCCATTTGAAGAAATAATGACAGAAAACTTCCCTAACCTGGTGAAGTAAATAGATATGCAACCCCAGGAGGCACAGAAAGTCCCAAAAAAGATAAACTCAAAGAGGCCTACACCAAGACACATCATCATTAAAATGCCAAAGATTAAAGACAAAGAGAGAATCTTAAAAGCAGCAAGAAAAAAAACAATTAGTTACCTACAAGGGAACTCTCATAAGACTGTCAGCTGATTTCTCAACAGAAACTTTGCAAGCCAGAAGGTATTGACATGCAATATCCAAAGTGATAAAAAGCAAGAATCTACAACCAAGATTACTCTACCCAGAAAAGCTATCATTTAGAATTGAAGAACAGATAAAGAGCTTCCCAGATAAGACAATGCTAAAGGAGTTCATCACCTCCAAGCTACTATTACAGGAAATGTTGAAGGGACTTCTTTAAGAAAAAGAAGAAAAAAGCTAATCAAAAATATAAATAATAAAATGGCAACAACTATATATATATATATATACATATATATATGTGTATATATATATATATATATATATATATATATATATATATATATAATTACTTTAAATATAAATAGATTAAATGTTCCAGTTAAAAGAAAGTGTGGCTTCAAGGACACCCAATTAGAATGGCAAGAAAAAAGAAACCAAGAATATTAATAATAATTTAAGGAGTCTTTGAGGCAAAATTAATTGTAAAAATATCCTTGTAATAGGGATACCTGAAGGAGGAGAGGGAGAACAAGAAGTTGAAGCTATTTGAAAAAATAATGATGGAATACTTCCCTAACCTGGTGAAGGAATTAGACATACAACCCCAGGAAGTTCAGAGAGTCCCAAGAAAGAGGAACCCAAAGAGGCCCACGCCAAGACATATTATAATCAAAATGCCAATGGTTAAATACAAAGATAATCTTAAAAGCGGCAAGAGAAAAGCAGTTAGTTACCTACAAGGGAGCTCCCATAGTTACCTACTGGCAGCTGATTTCTCAAAAGAAACTTTGCAGGACAAGAGGGCGTGACATAAAATATTCAAAGTGATGAAAACCCAGGATCTACAACCAAGAATACTTTATCCAGCATAGCTATCAAAAGACAGATAAAGAACTTTCCAGATACAAATAAGCTAAATCACTACCAAGCCACTGTTACAGGAAATGTTGGAGGGACTTCTTTAAGAAGAAAAAACATGTATCGAAATCATGAATAAAAAAATGGTTACAACTACATATCTATCAACATGGAAAAGAATTAAGTGCTCCAACCAAAGGATAGGGTGGCTGAGTGAATAAGACAACAAGACCCCTACATATGCTGTCTACAAGAGACTCACTTCAGATTAAAAGACACACACAGACTAAAAGGAAAGGGGATGGAAAAAGATATTGCACTGAAAGAAGTCAGGTAGAGAAAGACAAATACCACATGATTTTACATACATGTGGAATCAGAAGAACAAAATAATAGCAAACTCACAGATACAGAGAATATTTTGAGGGCTACTAGACAGGTCAGGGGTTTAGGGGAAGGTGAAAGGGGGCAAAGGGATTAAGAAATACAAATGGACAGTTACAAAATAGTCATGGAGATATACAATGTAGCATAAGGAATATAGTCAACAATGTTGTAATAAATATGTAAAGGGAAAGAGAGTACTAGATATAGTGAGGTGATCACTTGATCTCTAATCACTATACTATACAATTGAAACTAATATATTATTGTATGCCAACTATAATTATACAGTGTAAACATGAGCAACTAATTGTTTATTATATTTCAATAAAGCTGGGGAAGAAAAAGAAAGTGTGGCTGAATAGATAGGAAAACAAGACCCTTACGTATGCTGCCTACAACAGACTCACTTCAGATCAAAAGACAGAAAGAGACTCAAAATAAAGGGATAGAAAAAGATGTTTTCATGAAAATGGAAACAAACAAAAAAGCTGGTGTAGCAATAAATTTACTAGGCAACAGGCTATAATGAGAGACAAAGAAGGATACAGTCATTGCAGTTCTGGTATTTATGCAAAGAAATGCAAAACACTACTTCAAAGGGGCATGTGAATATATATGATCATTGCAGCATTATTTACAATAGTCAAGATATGGTGGCATCTTGGGTGTCCATCAATGGATGAATAGATAAAGTAGATGTGGTACATATGTACAGTGGAATATTACTCAGCCATAAAAAAATAATGAATGAAATTTTTCCATCTGCAACAGCATGCATGAACCTAGAAGGCATTGTACTGAGTGAAGTAAGCCAGACAGAGAAAGACAAATGCCATATGATTTCTCTTACATGTGGAATCTAAAGAACAAAATAAACAATCAAAACAGAAACAAACTCATAGATACAAAGAACAATTTGATGGTTTCCAGATGGGAAAGGAGTTGAGGGCTGGGTGAAAAATATAAAGATTCCTTTCAAAGTTAAAGTTTTATGACTTTAATATAATTTCAGACCTTAATTATATTCTATAGGAGAGAGAAACATCAGAAAAAATTTTAAACAAATATATCTTTGTATCCACTTGTCATTATGTGTCATGATTTCAAACTAGGGTACATTGGTGCTAGACATGAATTTGTCTCCTTTGCCTTTTTTCTTGCATTTTCTATTGATATGATCCAGTTTGATTTACTTTCTTTAATGGTATATAATTTTAAACAGACTCCACAAAGGAATAAATACCCTTATCTCAACTCTTGGATGTCTACCAGGTACTACTTTAGAAAGAAAATCCACTACAAGATAGCAGAGATACTAAGATCAATAAAACATGATGTCTGCCTTTAATCTTCTCAAATTTTTAACTTTTAGCTGAAAACGAGGATATGAAATTTCAGATTTATCAAAGCTCAGTCGTAAATGAGTGCCAGGAATTGTCTGTTAATCAAAGCAAACTATACTATTACTAGTGAATATAACACGCCCTATCTTTTATTGGGAGTATGCAGCAGAAAATCCAGTCTTCTTTGCCACTTAAGCTCTCTTAAAATGTATAGTGAGGAAGGAAATTAAATCCACTGGGTGACATCCATAAAGCATTAGCATTGAAGGAGACTTCAGAGAATTGATTTAATTGCTTCATTGGTCAGATGAGGAAACAGAAGGAAACAGAGGCCAAGAGAAGCTAAACGAATTTCTCAAAGTCACACAGTAACTTAGTGTCACTGGAATGGGACCCAGCCTGATTTCTATTTTCCACTTATTATCCAAAGATTTCAACTATTTATGCTTTCCTAGACCTACATTATCATAGTTGGCTGCTGGCTGCATGTTTCATTAAAATTAGCAAGTAGCATCTACTCATGGTTTGCTTTTAGAGGATCTTACCAAATTTAATGGGTAATTATGTCATTCCCCTGCTTGAAAAGTCCTTTTATCCCCAAAGGATAAAATTCAACAAAAGTAGAACATAGGTTTTTACACAATATAATCCCCCAAGCTAGTCTTCCAGATCTCTCACCTCAGATCTTATATTCCAGAAACATCAAACTGCTTCTAGTCCTCAGAATGAGAGAGATTGTTTGACACTGCCTTGCTTTGCATAAGTTCCTCCCTCCATCCATCATGCTCTTCTCCTATTTGTTTTCAGGAAGAACTCCTACTCACCCCTTAGAATACATCTCTTTCCTAAAGTCTACTCATTTTATCTTTCAAGATAAAATTAATCACAGCCTCCTGTTCCAACAATGCTCTGTTGTTGAGCTAATCACATTGCTTAGCAATTGCCCTTCTCTCTTTACTGGACTCTAACACCTCAAGGGAACAGTCCATAGCTTTACATCTTTACATCCCCAGTTGTGACCACATAAGAAGTATACTTTATTAATATTTGTTGAGTAAATTAATGGGATGGGGGCTAAAACAGACATCATTATTTCTGGCTTTCTCAGTTTATGTCAGAGAGATCTATTTCAGAATATAATTGACAACAATCGAGGAACTGTGGTAAAGCTAAAGATTAACATTTGCAATTATTATCTGTTTTAAATTAGGGGAAAATATTTAAAACATGACTGTAGCAAAGAGAACAACCATACATGATGTGCATTGATTTAAGCAAGTTTTTTTGAAAGAAAAGCTTTCTTGGAGCAGGCAATTTTTAGTACCACTTTGCTTTAATTGCAAATACTTTTAGTACCTGATGCCTATTAATTTGTCAGCCCTGCCAGGAGCAAAGCCAAGAAAGCACAACAAAAGAAAAATAAACCTTTAAATGCAGGCAGTAAAGAACTTACTCTGAGTAACTATTACCTTGGGTAATATAGAAATGCTAAGTAGCCAGTACAATTCACTAAATAAATTTCACTCTTAATTATGGAAAATAAGAGGGCAAAATAAAAAAATGTCATCATTCATTGTACATAATAGGAATCCAAAGGGAAGTAAAGATTACTTTGTTTTATTTTATGGAATAGAACTGTTCAGTTTCACTGGGCAAGCTCATCCAGCAGGAAGGGCCTTGCCTGCATATTCATAGCAATCTGTGTGCAATCAAAGGGCAGAGGATCCAGATATAAACTGCCAACAGCTGTCTCTCTAGCCATTCTAGAGGTCACTCCAATGACAGCAAGTCGATGGAACTGAAGAAATGCATTCAGCTAATGTCTAATTTTTCCTAAAAATTGACTGGACACTAAACTTGGCATCAATAAAATATTTGGAGTACCCATAATTCTTTAACATTGAGGTATACCAGAAGATAAATGTTCTAGGCATGCAGCTTTTTCCCTGGAAGTCAAAGTTCTTGTGAGTTCTTGGTTTCGGTGCTTTCAAATCCATTGACTGGCCATGGGATCCCTAACCCACTCCTGGAGCTTAGGGCAAGGGGAGTGGAAGGAGACAGTGCTCACCCCACCCAATTAAATAGTTCAAGAAGGAAATAGTTCCCTAAAGAAAAACTGGAGGGCTTTACCAGAAGAGAGAATGGGGTGATACATGCTGATGAAAACATTCTGTGTACATTTTGGAATCTGAGAAAGTTAGGACTGCTAAATGTAGGCCAAGGAAAAAAGATATAATAACAAACACCTCAAGCACTTCCTGCCTGCTGCAACAATATGTAGATTCATCCCATGAGTGTCAGAACAGAACTAGGACCAAAAGGCAAAACTATAAAGAGGTAGCTTCAACTTAAAATAAAGAAGAATTTTATCATAAAAAATGTTTAAAAATAAGTAGGCTGCTCTGAGAAAGAGTGGGTTCCCAAGACTGAAGGAGACCAGCAGAGATTCTTCCTCCAATATTCCTGCCTTGAGCCCATCTCTCTTATTTTAAGGGAGAAATTTCTGCTCTGCTTTCCCTACTCACCCTTTTATGTTCTTCTGCCCCATGGGCAGAGGAGAGACACCATGCTCATGTTTAGCCAAGGCTCTCTCTGGACTCTCTCCCTTTTACAGCTGCCTGGACATGGATCATATGCATTCTTCTCCCCACTTCTGCCTCCTCTTTCTGGGAAAGCTCCCAGGGCAGATCCTGGCCATATGGCCATGGGGAGAATCCTGGCCGCACAGTCCGCATCTGGGCAGTGGGTGCAATCCAGGGGATAAAAATGAACAGAAGTCCTCTTTGACCATATGATTCTGAACCAGCTTTGCCAGCATTAGAGTCAATGTTTGATTCTTATCTTAACCTATATGTATTTCTCAAGTGGTTCAGAGTTTAAAAGGAAGGCAAATGTGGTTAACTGACTGCCCTAAACTCTAACATTTTTCAGAAGGGATTCCCACAGGGACTAGGAATGATGTTTGGAATGAGGATGCTGTTTGGAACAATTCATTAGACTTCCTTCTAATCTATGATACTAGTTATATAAGGCAAAAAATGGTCACTGAAAAGAGCCAATACTTATTGGTACATATTTATTCCTCAGAAATAAGTCTGAGACTTTTATCTAACAGTTGACCACTAGAAAATTTAGCAACTTGCATTTATTGAGAATTACACTTTGCCTCAGCAGCATGATATAATAGAATTCACTGTCCTTAAAGGCAGAAAACTTGATTCCTACCTCACCAAATAGCCATAAGGCACTTATCAAATAATCCCTCTACCCCAGTACTCTCTGAATGAAATAATGACAATGTTTTACTATAGTGTTGGAGAATTGCTGATTGGATGCTTAGTATTTATAAAATATTCATACCATGCTAAATGCTAAAAAGGAAATTTTAACTTTTAAAAGTAAAAAGGTTATTACAAAAAATAATAATAATAATTTGCTATGTTCTCAGACTAAAATTAATAGAAAATATGGTAAAATGCATGTATTAGATCTAGACTATCCAAAGCAATCTTGAAAAAGAAAAATAAAGTTGGAAGACTTATATGCCTACCTTCAAGCCTGACTATTGAGCTTTAGCAATCAAGATAATGTGTTATTGGCATAATGATCACAAACAAATCACTACAACAATAGAGACAAAAAATGGAAACACTCCTTTAATCTGTGACAAAGACAATCTAATGGAGAAAGAAAAGTCACAGCAAGTGTTGCTATAACTGGATACCCATATGCAGAAAAATTAACTTTGACCTCTCCTTCATACAAAATAGAATTTGAAATGAATTACACACTTCTCATAAAGTTTACATAATAAAGCTTTTACAAGAAAAGAAATATTTTCAATGTTTGGAGGTAGATAAATGTTTTTTAGGTGAATCTTCCCAATAAAAAAAATGAGTAAGATTTCAATAGATCCATCATATGAAAGGCCAATAAGCACATTTACATTCTCATTAGAGAAATGCAAATTTAAAACCCCAGTGAGATACCACTAATATCCACCAACATGGCTGAAATTTTAAAAGACTGACAACACCAAAGGTTGACAAGGACATGGAGCAACTGAAGTTCTCCTATAGTGTTGGCAGGAATAAAATAGTACAACTAGCGGTGTGCAGGAGCTAGCTTACACTGGTTCACAAGGGCCGGCTATGTACACCTCCTCCCACCTTAGCCCTTAATGACTTCACAATGGTAGCTCAAAACTGGCCACAGTGGGACTACTTACACTACAGAATCGGAAATTTTGCACTTGTAGTTACGAGTGGCCTTCTTTTCCTTCTTCTCCCCGTCTTCCCCCTCCTCTGTCTCCTTGACCTCCTCCTCTTTCTTCTTCTTCCCTCCCTTCTCCTTATCATTTTTCTTCTTTTTGGGAAATCCCATTGAAAAAAATTTACCAGTACACACCCCTGGGTATAGCCAGTTTGGAATAATATGACAAGTTTCTTATAAAACTAGATATATACCTACTCTCTGACCCAGCAATTCCATACATACACACAAAGAGGATATCTGTAGAAGTGTTCATAGCAGCTTCATTCATAATAGTTAAAATCCGAAATAGCCAAGGTGTCCACTGACAGGAGAATGGATAAACAAGCTGTGGTATAGTCATACATGGAGCAGTTCTCAGCGAGACAACTCAACACTCACATAGATAAATCTCATAAACACTATACTGAGTGCAAGAAATCTCACCAAAAATATATACTGTCTGATATTCTTTATATAAAGTTATATAACAGGCAAAACTAATCTAACATTTAAAAAACACAGAACAGTGGTTACCTCTGGGGACAGAGGGTGGGAGCAGGGATTGATTGGGAAGGCTCATGAGGGTACTTCCTAGGATAATGATAAAGTTCTGTAACTTACCAGAGAGTTGGGTTAAACAACTACCTGCATTTGTCAAAACTCAGTAAATATACACTTAAGATTTGGGTATTTCACTATGTATATTACCTCAAAAAAATGTAAACAAATAATGAGCTCTAGGATAATTCACCTGGTGAAACATTTAGGAGAAGTGCACTTATGTCTGCAACTTCCTTTGAAATTCATTACAAAAATAAGATGGATTGGTAGATGGATAGAAATGGGTGGATGGAAAGAAATATGATAAAGCGAATATAGTAAAATGTTAATGATAGAATCTAAGACATGGATATGTGTGTTCACTACAAAATTCTTTAATTATTCTGTTTGTTTGAAATTTTTCATAATAAAATGTTGGCAAAAAATCAGTAAAAGAAAAAATATATAGTTCTTATTGACAGAGTGCTTACCATTGCCAGGTACTACGCTAGTATGTTTTATAAGCATTATCTAATTTAATCTTCATGCCATCCTATGAGTTAGACGTTATCATTCCCATTTTACAAGTCATTAAACTAAGGCTTAAAGAAATATAGTTACTTGCCCAAAGACACATGGTAAGTAAATGAGAGATGACCTTGGCTCAGTCTGTCGCTTAACTATATATCATAAAAACTTCCTCTGTACGTGGAAGAAACAGAAGACAAACAGAACAAAGTCAAAAAGAAAAGCAGATTCAACTGTTAATAAACAAGAGATGGAAAAATTTGATTAGAGTCCCTGCTTTACCATCTTTTTTTTTTTTTACTAGATCACTGGTTTATTATAAAAGAGTAATAACCCAGGAATAGCCAGATGGAAGAGATACACAAGGCAAGGTGTGGGGAAACGCTCAGAGCTTCCCTCCCTAGGCACATCACTCTCCCCAAATTTCCAAGTGCTCACCAACTCAGAAGCTGAACCATGCCTCACAGAGTTTCTTTTCTCGTTACTGTTGTTCATTTTGTTGTTTTCTTTAAAAAAAAAAAAAAAAAAACAGCTTTTAGGACTGAACTACAAATAAGACTGGCTACATGATTTATGGAGCTTAGTGCAAAATAAAGATGAAGGGTTACTTGCTCAAAAAATTATTAAGGATTTCAAGAAGGTGACAGCAGAGCATTAAACAAAGCACAAAAAACAAAAAGTGCTTGTTGTGATTAGGATTGCTACAAATTTCTCAAAACATCAAGCAACTATTGTGTGATTACTTTTTGTTTCCTGTCTCCCCCTCCTGGAGGGTATTATATCCAAGAAGCAGAAAAGGCAAGTTCAAACCCTGGTGATCATGATGCCTGAATACTGAAGCTGTAGTAAGTCTCCATAAAAGACTCTTGTGTTCTTGCCAGAATCAAGGCACATTAGTCATAAAAGGTACTGATGTTTCTCTCAAATTGGTCATCGCAGACGCAGCTGAGAAATGCTGATGGATCATCCTACAAAAGTAAACAGGTTTCAAAGAGGCAGGCTTTGTCACTGGTGGAATGAATCGGTTATCCGTCATTCCCCTCCAACTCTAAAACCGACTGGGCAGTCAGAGAATGTCTCCTCCATTTATGTAGCTGCCTTTTACCCTCAGGATATCTAACCAAAGAGCTCATTTGTACTTTAGAAAATGGAGACCATGGCACCAATTGAAAGTGCTTTAAAAAAATAAAGCTCCCATCCATTTCCAGGCCACAACAATTCAGCAGCAGCTTAGTTGCTTTCTGCCTGGGCTGTCGCTGTAATCAGTAATTCTCAGACAGACATAAAACACAGTAGTTTTGCTATGGATAATAGGCTGTTCATCCACTGAAAAGACTTCTATATTTTCTCATGTACTATACAAAATGCTTCATTTCGACTAGAATCAAAATGACAAATCCTTTTACATCAGAGTTTTGCTGGCTGCCTTGGGAAGCTGAAAAAACACTGTTACCAGAGAATAACTGGGAGGATTTTAAGAAAGTCCAGCTAGGGAAAGGCACAGGAGACATGACTGACCTCCCTTTTCATTCTGCACTAGATACTGCAAGGGTGATTCGAAGTAGAATGATCGTTCTGTAAGCTTTGATAACTCTACATTCAAAAATGATTCCCCAAATTACTAAACTTAAGATCTCTACAAGAGAAAGCCCACAAGAAGATGCAGCATAAGATGGGTTGTCTTGAGGACTTTCAGACAGTCTTTTCTTTTAAAGGGGAGAAACCACTTAAACTGGACATGGAGACTATATGCTGATATCCTAGCAATTTCTGGGGTTGCTGCCTCATTAAAGGCTACAAAAGCCACTTTGAAAAATTCAGAAAGCCAGCAGGTTTCCACGGTGACTGAGAAGCTCGGCTGCCTTCCTTTTGGAATATAAAAAAAAAATTATGCATTTTCAGTAAAACGAGATTCTTCTCTCCTTTGCAGACTTTGCCTTCAACAGGCCTGGAAATATGTCAAGAAATTCAGCCTCATCAGGATGGCTGGTCTGACCTGTTTGCATCAAATTTGCTTATGTCTTGGTAGGAGCTGAGAACAAAGATAGGTAAAATCAGCGTGGGTTTTAATTTGGAGAATTTTCCAGCATTAGGGCAACTGCATCCAGTGAAGCAAATCACTAGAATTAAGACTTGGCGTAGATTTCCTGCCAAGCATGTTTACAGCACAGATCAGTGCACACCAGCCATGAAGTGCAATGCTAAGGAGGTGGCTGGAGACATGTGTGTGTGTGTGTGTATTTCTAGCTTCAACTACCTCCAAGCAAAGCCAACCTCTCCCTCAAATAAAATGAGCAAATGGATAATTTACCAAGACTGAAGGTGCAACAGATGACATGTCTGACTACAGGTAAACCAATTGTTCTCTACTCTTGTTTTCAGTTAGACATTCAGGGAGGTCTTCAGCAATCACCCACCTTTTTCTTTTTTTTTTTAATTTATTTAATCTACTGTTGTCAAGTAATCTGAGCTAAGAGGCAGTGAGAATAATTTTAACTAGGATGGGGAACTATCTATTTTTAAATAAATATGTTGACCTGAAATTCATATTTCTAATATTTTTAACATATCACCATATGTACCTCCCAGCTTTTCTTTGAAGTGCCAAATTGGGGAAGAGAATGAGCTTTGAGATCAATTAAACATGGTTCAAATCCTGCCACCATCAGTTAGCAATTAGTTATTACATTCGGAGCCAGTACTTAGTTCCAAACCTTGGATTTCCTCTTTTGTAAAATGGAGGAGACGATTCTTTGGCATTGGTGTGTTGTGAAATTAATTAAGATAATGTATGTAAGACACCGAGCACAGACCTCACACGTAGAAGGTGTTAAACACACATCTGGATTCCTTCTCACTTTCTCCTCCTCCCCTTCCCCTCACCAAGTCTTTGTGGAATTGCTGGGGTGCTGCCTCCACTTGCATGCTAATGATCGCCTGAGGGTGGCTCGAGAGCAATTTTAACAATCTTAAGTTATTCTACTTGTTAGTAGTTACAATGAATAATATATACAACTTGTTCATCATTCCAGACAGTTTATGCATTGGAAAATCACATTAGCAGTCCTGCATAACAAAAAGTTTAAATATCAGCCTCAAAAGAAAGAAAGCTTGAGCACTCAGCTCAAAATTCAGTATTTCATACTTTTGACTTTCAAATGAGTCCCGTTGAAGTGCTTACAATTGGTTTTACCAACATTTACTCCACATTTTGTTCTAATAGATATTAGTAAATTTGTAAGATTCTCCCTCAAAAACAGTGAAGTGTGCTGGACCTAGGGCTAGATCATCTGGATTGGAATACCAGCTATTTCACTTAGTAACTGTGTGAACTTCACAAAGTACTAACTAACCCTTTTCAGCCCTTGGTTTCCACAACTTTAAATGGGAACAAATTTCACCTTACCAAATTGTTGCTAGGATTATATAAATTTATAATGTAAAGTACATAGATAGTGCCTGACACAGAATAAGAGTTCAAACAACTAATGTTTCAAACCAAGAATACATTAATTGGATTCTTTCTGGGGATCAAGACATTGGACTGCTCTCTTCAAACAGAATGCTGTAACCATTTTCCTCAGTAAGTCAGTTTCTCCATCTATGGCTCTACAGATCACCAGAAAGAAGTAGGAAACAGGAAAGGGAAAGTGGAAGTGAAGATATATACAGATCTGCTGTGACTTGGGCTGAAAGGCACACCACACACACACGCACGCACACGCACTAGACAACCAGCCTCCTCATTGAGAAAAAGAACTTGAGGACAGAGATATGTGACCAACACAAATTTCATACCTGTTTTCAACTTACAAAGAAAAAAAAAAGAATATGAAGTACTTATAATGGCCCCTTTACTAATGATAATTTCCCAAACTAAGTTAAGCAACCAAGTTCTAGAAGATCTCTTCTGATTTTTAAGTCAAAGTCAGGTGATTTTGAGTTAGATTTCTTAAACTTCATACATAGAACCTGTATGAAATGCAGGTTCTGATTAAGCAGACTGAGTGGGCCTTGAGATCCTGCAAGCTTGGGGTGATATCAATGCCGCCGGTCAGAAGATCACACTTTGAGGAGCAAGGATTCAGAGACTCGCTCCCATAAAGTCTATTAGTCATACTTGCAAATTTCTCTTCCCTAAGAGAAAACAACCCAATGCCCAAAGAAAACTGGCCTGTACAAATTCTTGGCTAGAAAGATTGCTTACTCTGGGCTTTCAATATTTCTATGGAAAGTGGCTCAATTGGTTAGAATATGCTATTAATGGGGGTCTAAAACTCAAACTTGACTTCACAGTCATTAATCATCATAGTTCATTTTTTTAGTGTTGGTTGAATGACTCCTCTCTGTGCAACTCTGTTCTAGGAACTCAGGATATAAGCAGTGATCAAAACAAGGTCCTTGCTCTCACATAGTTTACACTCTAGTGAGGGAGGCAATAAACAAGTAACCAATAAATAAATAACATACCAGAGGATGATGGTGCTGTAGAGAAAAACAACACTTAGTAAAAAAATTAGTGCTGTTGTAGAGTATTTATTTAACAAAAGGTGGTGGTTGGGAAAGGCCTCTGTAATAAGCTGACATTTGTATGGAAACCTTAAGGAAGTGAGGGACAGAACTATGTGAGTATGATGGGAAAGAGTGTTTGAGGCAGGGCAAACAGCAAGTTCAAGGCTGGAAACAAGAAAGACAAGGTCCTGGAGTATCAAGAGCAAGGAGCAGAGCAATAAGAGATGAGGTAACATTTTAAGTAGCAGCACAGTATTACTTTCAGTTAAAATCATGCCATAGTGAAAACAGGAACAAAACGATACTATAATAATTTTTCTAACATATTGATAAAATGAACTTTTAACAAGGGGAACTCTTATCATCAGTGGCATTAGTTAGAATTCACCAGTGGACTACCCTCTACCAGAAAAACAGATAAATCAGTGTCCTCCTGATAAGTGTTACAAGAGGAAAAGTAATAAGGTTTTTAACATGAGAATGACAACTCCAAACAGTTAAGTAATTACTAAGGTGCACTGGAGTATGGGAAAGTGAATGCTTTTGTCATTTGGTCAATTGAGTATCACAAATTAGTTTGTCTATCAAAATTACCCCTCCTAATGGATGCACCTGCCTAAATGAATATCCATCCAAATGTGCTTCTGGAAGATTTTGTACAGAAAGCTGCTGCAGAGCTGAGGCGTCTGCCGTCAGTTCCAATAAACACAGACGCGTCCCTGAGTAAACATACAGATATTCACATTGGTGAGATCGCATGTTCAAAAAGTATGCAGACCATCATTCCTGGAATCCATGTTCTCCCAGAAGACTCAAATGAACACTGATGCAGGTACACTACAAATCATGAACGTACAACAAACCTGTAAGCACTACTTTCACATTGTGCTACACTCTGCAGGGAATACCCTGCACCAGCAGGAGAGGGTCAAAGAGAAGAGAAGGAGCCCGGGGGCACTGGCAGGGCAAGAGCAATGGCACAGAGTTATAGACAAGTTCTGTGTACCACCTCAGCCATGTGAAACCTGAACTTGATTCTGGGAATGAACACACCACTGATCCGGCATTATCCATGGCCAGTTCTACTCTTATGCATATAGATAGATGGACACTCAAGGGTCTCCCATCTTAAAAACAAACAAAGCTTCTTTACATGGTTTCCTATCACAATTAAAATAAAACCCAAATTCCTTTTCCTGGCCTACAAAGGCTACCTAACCTGAACCCAGACCCTTTCCTACTGGCTCCCTCAGGTACTCCAATCCAGACACACTGGCCTTCAGGCTCTTCCAGGAATGCATCAAGAACATTCTTTGCTCGGGGCCTTTGCAAGAGCTCTTCAATAGCCAGGCAAGCATCTAACAAACATCCACATGGCTTGTCCCCTGGCTTCATTCATGTCTCTGCTCAAATGTCACCTCTTTAAGGAGAATGTATTTGCCTTGCCCACCTAGAATAGCACCCATGTGACTCAATCGCCTTCCCTTCCATTATGGTTCTTCATAGCACTGTCACTTTCTGACATTATAAAATGTTTGTTTAGCGCCTGTGTCCCACCTTGGAATGTGGCTGAATGTTGTTATCTTTGGCTCACCATTGCATCCTTAGAAACTAGAAACATCAGGCACACATTAGGTGCTCAAGAAGTATCTGCCGAGTGAATGACTAAATGAATAAATGAATAAATTTAATCCTTTGATATACGTTAAAGTAGCTATATTAGCTTTCTGTGTACATTTTATGAAAATAGTGACTGTAGGTCTATGTTCATTTTCCAGGCATACACTTCATTATTAAGTGATATATTTTTCAAGCTAAAGGAGTGAGAAAAAAGATGATTCAGATATTAGCGCACAAAACAATGCACTGGAGGAAAGAGAAGGAAATAGAGCAGAACCGGTTCTTCTAGGAACGTGGCAAAGATAGATACTCCTAAATGATGGCATAAATGAGCAGTCTAGGAGGATCCCAGAGAGGGAGCTGACAAATGGTTGCAAAAATGTTTTCTACATTGCATAAATAATAACTTAGCAAGAGGAGGTGTTCAATGGGTGCTGGATAAAGAGGCTAATGATAATGTAGTATAGGAAGTAATTGGTGAATCTTCAAAATCTGCATAGACCAGAACAGAAATCTGAATAATAATTTTTCTCAAGGAATATTACATTACAAATATAATTTTTATGACCAATGGCTAAATATCCTAACGTCGTGATTTTTTTCAGAGGACCCGTATTTCAGTGCTAGGTGACAACTTTTATTTATTCATCATAAGTTATGACATGGGTTATAAACGTAAATGTCCACAGGAGTCAGGCAAGCAATGAGGGAAGTAATACTGGGGCTCCTGGAGGCAGTCGTCATGTCCCTTCCACTGGGATAGCAGTTACTCGGCTTCAGCCAGGATGGGCACCCACATTGTGAGAAAACCTGGGTTGTTCTGGTAAGATTTCTTGATTTTTTATGTTGGCAACAAATTCAAGCATTTTATAAAAGCCATGCAAATAAAACACATTTCAGCCACCATCAGCCTTCAGGTTGTGTTCTCTGATAAATTATTCAAATGTAAAACCCTGTGGAAGGAAAGAAGCAATAGGTCTACTTTCAATTCATCTGACTAAATTCCATAAAAATATTTGCCATCTCCACAAACCCAGGTCTTTGTTAGTTGTAAATGAGGGAAATTTTGAGGGAAATCTGAGATTCCCACAAAAGACAGCAGCTAAGCGTTTTATTAATAATAAGATGATTTCATTGTTATCCATAGACTCATAAGATCTCAATTACATTTGTATAGCTAATAATTCAGTTATCAGTATTCGTTAAATACCACAGATTCTGATCAATATACAAAGCATTTAAAAAGCAAAGTAAAGATTTAGCTGGCATCCCCTAATGGGCCATGAAGTGCAAGGAGCCGTCAGTTCATTGAGGATGAACATGGTGAGTGAACCCAGCAGCTGCCTAGCATGTGTGTCTCACAGCAGTTTTATCATTCTCTATGCATCATCACACATAAAAAAATTTTTACTGTCTAAAAGAGATTCATTTAATTTTTCAGTCATACTTTACTACACTCTGTGATCAAATTTAAATGTTACCCTAGAAATAGCATATTGGGAGAGTCACAAAAGTATTGGTATGTTTTCCTCACAAATGCCAAGGTTTACCTCACTTTACACGAAGTGAAAGCAGTCCTCATCTTCATGAAGACCCCAAGCGCTGGGAGGCTTCGCTGCCCTTCCTGATCAGTCTTCACCTGGCTTCACCATTTCAGGTGGATCTCAATGACCTGGCTCTTGTTTCCCAATGAATCTATTCTCCTTCTCATCAACCCTAACAAAAACTCAGCCATCTCTTTCTTGTCTTCCTAGGTTGGCCAACAGGCCTGCTAGGATACTGCATCAGTGAGGTCCAGTTGTAGATAACAGGCTGGTTTAATGAAAAAACATATATATATAATATTGCCAGGTATTAGATTTAACCTTTAGAGGAAACAGAGGAATAGACTAAGTCAAGCTTCTAACCACAGAGACCATAACCATACAGCCTCTGTTGTGATCTAAAAAGCGCCTGTCACCAGAGCTGAAATACAGCCCATCAGGAAGCTGCTGACCAAAGCAGGCCTCCTCCACCAGGACAGGGAGAGCCCTGCCTACAGAGGACAATGAATCGGGAAGTTAGGGTCTCACGCCTTGCCTCTGGCTCCTTTTATACATCAACTCTTACTAGTGGTCCCGTAGTAAGAATCCAGATTCTCCTCCACCCCAGGAAGAGAATCTCTGGTTTTAACCTTCCATCCCTTCCTTTAGTGGACAGTGTACGAGAGGGAGGTTGGAATGGAGACGGTCCAGCATAGCAGTCCACAGTGAACAGCTCAGAATCCCCACCAGGGATTAAACCCGCGTGGTTCTCATTGTAATTACCAGCCTATTTTTGGTGAGACCCTTTAAATCCCTGATGACAAAATCAAGATAGTTACCAGTAGAAATATAGGCAGTAATTGCTAATGTCTAGTACCAGAAATGTGATGAACGCTTCTAGGTCAAAGAGAAGGTATAGGGACCACCTGAAGGCTGTCCTAGTAGCTCCCCTTGATAAGGTGGGAGGGTGGAATAGTCTATTCCCTGTGATAGGATACAGTAGACCCTTTACATTTAAGGATCAAAAAATTGGAGGTGCCAGACGTCCTGGGAAAGAATGAGGACTCTGGGTTTTTTAAATGGTGAATTCCTAATCCTAAAGCAGGAAATGACAACTCGAGCAAACAGCTACTTTGATGTTAGCACTCATCACGCTGCCCACAGTGGGAGAGGCCATTCATTAATTTCCCTGACTTGCACATGAGATGGGGACAGGGACTGATGTCCCATGACCTGGAAGAATGTCCATGTCCATAGCCTAGGGCATGGCACTCAGGTGCACACTAAGCTGAGGGAAGAGGAGAGCAGTGAAATTCATGAGACCATGCTCACTGAGACCACATCTGGTTTCACCCCTGCCCTAAAATTTTCCTGGTATATTTCCTATGAGATTATTCAATAATATTTAGAATGCTTTCCATTCTCCTTAAAACTCTGTTCTCCCACTTATAACTCTTTCCTCTCTTCTCCAACTTTCTAAAGGGAAGTTTCCTACACCTTTTTGAGGAAGTGCCAGTCTCTCCTTCCAGGTCTTCTAGAATATGAGTCCGGGCCTGTTTTCATAAGCAAAGTTATAATAGAACACAGCCAAGCCCATTCTTTCATCCATCGTGTATGGCTGCTCTCACACTATGATGGCAGAGTTGAGTAACAGAGACCACCTGGCCCATAGAGTCTAAAATATTCAACCCTTTAAAGAAAAGTTTGATGGTCCCTATTCTGGAGGATCTATCCCTTTCTACCCTCTGCAGTTTTCTCCTTCTCTCTGTTACCTTCAACCTCTCCATTGCCGTGGTTTCCTTTCCTTCAACCTATAATATGTCAACATGCAAATCACTCTTCAACAAACTACAACTGAACACCTACTAAGTGTCAGGTATGGGGGATATGACTATTAATAAAACACAATCCCTGTCTCCAGTAAGAGAAGGCAAATATGTGAGCAGCCAATTTTTCTCTAGTATTTCAGAAACCAGGAAGAAAGTCTAAGCAATGGTCATTTCTATCTGGAGAGTTAAGGGAGGGGGAGAATGGTACCAAACATATCAAATAAGTCCAGAAGAACATACGAATAAGAAATCATTTATAAACGTGGTGATGCTTACACAAATCTTTGCCATCCTAACCAATACATCTTACTTTAAACCATCCTTCATCCTCTATCTACCATTCCACATTCTCCCTTTCTTTTCATTGCTAATATTCTTGACCTTCAACCTACTCTGTAAATCCTTGAATCATGGCTCAAACTTCTTTAAATCCCAAGTACCTAGACTAAATCCACTTAAAGCTATATTAAATAAATGAGTAGCATCACAGCCAGGCTTGGCAGTTCCAACTAGGGGGGGAAAATCTAAATTTTTAAATATTTTAAGACAATATATTTCTCAGGCACATTCTTTTAAAATTCAATAAACTTTCAGAATATGCAAATGACAATAAAACTTTCCTTTAACACATTAAAATGACAGTTATAAGAAAATGACATAAAACTGCTCCCTAAGGAACCATCTCAAGATAGCATCAGATAGATGCTCAGGCTTTTCACTAGGAAGGGTACCACCTAAGTCATTTTTTTTTCAGCTTTAATAACAAAGATGGCAGTTATCATTATATTTTCATTATCATCTCTGTCTTTAGAACTATAGGTAGAAAAGTATTTATTATGAATGTTAAGCATGTGACAGTAGAGGACCAAAGCTTTTTAGGCAAATAAGCACGAGAGATGTGGACTTATGGTCCAGTGGGCTCCATCTTCTCCAGGATCGCAATGGAGATGCTCTATCATTGAGTTTTCCCATGTGTTTTTCCAGGTTTTCCTAGTTCTTGAATACAGAATGAGCTACTTGTTCCTGTCCTAATCAAAGTCTTTCCCAGATACTGGGGTGTCTCAGAGCTTTTTAGAGTTAAAAAAAAAAAAACAGGCAGGACAGGGAAAGCAGGGCACTTCCACACAATAATATTCATGTAGTGCCCACAGGCATACAGTGTTGGGAAGTTAGACAGTCATGTCACTCTGCACACTCAGGGACAACTCTGTATCAGATTAAGGCCCAAGCAAAGCCCACTGCCAATTCTGTAGGGCAGAAAAGCATTCATCATCTCCTGTAAAACATTTTCCATTTTCTGGCTCCTGCTTGTATTCATTTAGTCAAGTGTTAGCACAGAGCCTGGAACTCATATGCTTTGTGGCTTTCATAGAGACAATCGCACTTCCAAGCCTATAGTTGCAGGCAAGACAACATCTGTAATTGTCTTGTTGGCTAAGGGTAAAACAAATACACATTTAGATCACGACAGATAAACACTTCCTCTGAATTAATCACACATGGAAGCCAGAAAACATACTCTATCAGGGAAATTGAATCTCAGAGTAGCAAACCCACCCACAGAGAAAACAGAACCCCTTGAAACAGAGGGAAATTTTAGAATATTCACAGTATCCTTGATGCAGAGTTCTTATTATGAAACAAATCCATAAAAAAAAAAAAAAAAAACAGATAAAGCTGAGAATGTCTGAAGGTAAATGGCAATTAAGGGGTCAGGTTTCTAGGGAATCCCTTTTACTCCAGCTAGTGAGAACATATTGATTACAGACTCAGTGCAATTCATTTTAAAATGTACTTGTTGCAGCCCCACTGTGTGCTTGGCACAGAATACCATGAAACCTGCTTCAATACCTTACTGGCAGGAAAGAAAAGCAGCACAAGCTCTCTTGGTGAAATCCTTCACCACAGAATCCAAAAATAGACTTTTCCCCTTTTATTTTAACAGATGAATTTGGAAGGAACATTATTGTTCTGTTCAGAGCAGAACTGGATAAGTTAGACTATGTTTAGTGGGGAGTAGGGAGCAAGGGAGAAAACAGATTTTGTAAAAAAAAAAAAAAAATACATTCTGTACATAGAATATGATACTAGTACTGGCCATTGATAGTGAAAAGTGAGTGGAACGATCCATTATTAAACAAAGCCACTGTTAGCTGGGCAAGCATATGGAGGGAGTTCAGGAGAATGTACAAAGAGCGCTTTGCTTCAAGCTGGAGTCAGACTGTCTAACTACACTGAGCTTTCCCAGAGGTAAACGAGAAGGATTCCTTTCACACTGATGCCTTCTGGGACTACTACATAGGACAAGCCATAGGAAAAATTCCTTCTGTGGGTCCTCTCCCCTTCTGTTTGCTTTCCTTCCTTTCTCTTTTCTTCTCTACTCTGGTAGGTCCAGTTCCCCAGGAAACAGACTCTGAAACAGAGAGGCTTGCGAGGAACTTTACTGGGAAGAGCTCTGGGAACCACAGCTGTGAAGAGATGTGGGAAACAGAACTGAGCAGAAGTTGAACTCAGTCGCAGCAGAGGCTTCAGCCAACCCCACTGGGAACTGCAAAGCTGGATGGCCCTTCAGAGAGTCCATGATAGATCTTGGTAGTGTCACCTTGACTGGGGGTGGAGGGTAACCTTGGGCTAAGAATCTCCCTCCAATCAAGGGCAATTTCTGGGGAAGGACTTGGCTATAAGCTTTCAGTAGAAAACACTGCCAGCAGCTGGGGAGTGAGTAATTGAGTCCTGAAGAGGAGATCCAAGTGGCCCACCACAGTTCCACTTCCCTTCCCTTCCTCTCTTTCTCTTACCCTTTCCTTCCTCTTCTTCTCTTCCCATAGTCCTGAATCTTTATACTCTGTTGTCCTCCTTTCCCCCAAGGTCCCGTCTCTTATTCTCTTTGGTCTATGGGACAAGTTTGTAATAATTCCATTCCATCTACCTCCACTAGGGGAGTGTATCTACAAGACAATCAGCCTTTCACACTGACAATATGTAACTTCTCTTAGCAGATCTGCAGTAAGTTTTTAAGAGAATATTCTCCATATCTAAAGTCCACATTACCAAATGGGTACCATATGTTACCCTAATCTTAGTATCTGCCATGGTCCCCATAGGAATTATTAATCTAGAAATCTCCACCTCTTCTACTACCTTAAGATATTTAACTACATGTTCTTGGGTTGCCCTAGTTTTGAATGTGCCATGATCATCATTGAAGAAAAAACACTCTATAAATGTTAACACACTAAGTATCTTAATTGAATTAAACTATGAAAAAGTAATAATATGGTTGAAGAAAGAAAAATGTTAACACAGTATCTTAACTAAAGTAAAATATGAGAAAGTAATAACAGCTCTCATATATTAAGCACATGCTTAGCACTACAGTCAGCTACTTCAAATATGTGCACCATTTAATATTTACAGCAACCTTATGGAATACATTATCCCCATCTACAGGTAAGGAACTGAGACCTGGAGAGGCTATGAATTTGCCTAAGATCACAGAGCTAGGAAGTGCTAAAGGCCAGATGTGGCCGAGATAGCTAACTGTCCTCTACGATCCATACTTCTCATCCAAGATGTTGAGTCTCTCTTTGAGAAAGCTGCCCAGCGAGGGACCACAGGTTTCTACACCTAGGTAGGGTCATGTAGTTCTAGTTAAAAGAATGTGAGCAAAAGTGATATATGTTACTTGTCCCCTCTTTTTGGTCTCTTCCCTGTCTGCTCACCATCTGCAGAAGGCTCTGAAGTGCCAATGGAAAGCAGAGCCATGTGATGGAAGGAGTTTGAGTCCCTCATTCACCAGGTAGAAGAAAGCTATTCATTGACCATAGACACCACATTAGACTATTATAAGTGATAACTATAGTTCTGTTGTGCAAATCCACTGAAGTTCAGGGGCTTACTTATTGTAGTAGTTAGCATTACCTTAATTAGACTTCCAGTTATATATTCATTTATTCATTCCATTAAATGAATGGTATGGCTTGTTTCAGTAACCTTTACAAGGTAGGTATATATTAGACAATGAAGATGTAAATATGCACATGACATAGTCTCTTCCTTCTAGGCGTACATGGTATAGTGAAGAAGAGAAATCATTCATGGCACGACAGAAATACTGAGGGGGATCGCCAGCTCTGCCTGGCCTCATTTATGGAGTTTCTCCCCTGCATAGGCACTGACATTTACATGGCAATCTTATTTTTACTTATCTTTTCTAAATTTATTACATTAACACACATTCTTCCCATGTGGAGATTGTGATAAACATAGAGACCTGTTCTGAAAAAAAAAAATCCCTGAAATCAATTCTGGCGAGGGTGACTGTTAGAATATAAAGTCAGATAATATATTCAGTGATTACTAGTAACTCTCCTAAAAAATAATTTTTTGAGTACTGGCCACTGTTGTCCTCTGCCTTAAAAAACTAGTTGGTAAAATGGATAGATTAAGAATTACAATAGGTAGAGGTGCAAGAAAAAGTAGCTTTTTTCTTTCTCGGTCTCACTTTATACATTCTTGTGAGAGGAAGAAAACCAAGCAGAACAAAAGTGATCAAAGAAATATGTATCTACATTGACATCCCTCACTCTTTCCACTGTTACACCATTACTCCTACACTCCGAAGCTGGCCCAGAAGAGTCCCTTTCCTACTCTAATTCTATGTTTCCCTTGGTGCAAAACAAAAACAAAACAAAACAAACCCTTTCTTGCCCTCTGATGTCTCATCCATCTTTCCATCCCTACCCATCTTTTCCCATCCACTCATCCACCACCCTCTCCACTCCCCAAGTGTTCCAGCCTACTGCATCTCTTTCTCTTTTTTGAGCAACTCTGCACTTACCTTTTGGTTGTAATTAAGAACTTAATTGTTCCCTAAGTATTTTGTTTACATTACTCATCTTCCAATGTGACTGAAAACTCCTTAAAGACATTAAGGAGTCTTCATGTGCGTAGAAATGTATTGGGCATTTATATAATCAAAAGAGAAATACCTAATGAGTAACTGACGAACATGATCTTCCCACATGCTCTCCTGGGCCTTCATGATAAGAGGCCTTTTCAAGCCTCAAGGAGGCTTTAGCGAACTCTGAGCAACAGGCAACGCAGCCCAGTGTGGTGCTGAGGAGAGAGCCCAGGATGAGGAGCAAGACAAACTTAGCTCCACTTCTGTTTTAAACTCTGTGTGGGCTTGGACATAGCCCTTACATAAACATATCTGAGTCTCAGTTTGCTCACCTTTAGAAGGAGAATAACAACGCCTTCCTCGTGGAATCAAAGCAGGTTAAGTAGAGAAAGCCTTTTGAAACTCCACTTTAAGCGAGTTCCATTTATATTAATTAGTAGATATCAGAATTCAGTCATTCTCATCCAAAGTAATTTTAATAAGCACCCTAATATTGACTAAAGAGGGACTGCATCTCAGAACAAAAACAGCCCTCCCTTATAAATCCATTCTTCTCCCAAAAGCAATTGACTAAATAAGTGAAAGATGTGATGCAGTTAACTCTGTGCCCTTTGCTTTTGCATCCTAATTCTGCAAACTGCTGAAAAGGCACTTCTCCTCTAATGGAACCAGGAGGGCAATGGCGAATTATCTGGTCACAAGCCCAAGATATGAACGATACAGAGAGACATCTCCTGTCATCACACTGCTCATTAATTGTCCCGTGTAAGGTGAGTCATGGGAGAGAGAGCACTCTTCCAAGATGCAGCAGGGAGGCTGAGGAGTCAGAGGGAGCCTGACAGCAGGGGCTTCTCGCTGCTCAGTCAACATGCTCCAGGCCTCACTGGGGGCCCATGGCTCCAGCTGAGAGCTTTATTTTTCTGTCAGCTGTGACTCCCCCTCCTCTCATTAACACATGCCCTGGGGTCTCCTTTTCAGAAGCTGAGGCAGCATTCTTCAATAAGGCTCTCCTAATTGGTGGTGGTGCGCTGGGGGGTACACATTCAAGCAGAAGCAAATGTTTACACAGTTCCTTTTCTCACCCCCCTCTTCTCAGCAATACTCACAAGACCCCTGGGGCACAGTTTCCTTGAATGTTGTCAATACATGCAGCCTCCTTTGTCCCTACAGGAGGCCTCTTTATCTATACCTAACTGCCTTCCTTTTTTATAGGCATTATCTCCATGGTCTCTTCATCACTCAGGAGCAGGTTAGTGGCAAAGGCTCAACGGTCAGACTGCCAGGGGTTGAATCCTGTTTCTGTGTAAATTTGGCCAAGTCACTTCATTCTCTGCTTCCTAACCTGTGAAAAAGAGGTAGCAGAATTTTCCATATAGGATCATTATGAGGCTTACATGACATAACGTATGTAAAGCACTTCTAAGCACTGTCTCTGCCACATAGTAAGTGCTCAATATCAATTATCACCAACTGCCCTCTTTGATCACCTATAAAGTTTACATCACTCTCACAAAACCGCTCTCTTAGGAAACACTTTAACATCCTTCTCCCAAACTAATTCAACCATCTATCTGACTCTTTTCCTATTCTTTCTGTCTATTTAAACATGACACATCAGTTTCAGTGATACCAGAATACTGAGCACTCTTCCCATGGGTTAGGATTGTACTTGGAACTTGTGTACAAAAATGCAGAGTACACAGACCACCTGGAAATTTCAGTTTCCTTCTACTGTATTCTAACATTGGTGTGATTTGAAAGTTTGAATTTGTATAAAAAAAAAGAAAGAAAGAAAGAAATCACGACCCTATCAATGATAGAAAAAATGCCGTAATGTGATTTTCAGTCATCATCACTTTCATTGTTTCTCCATCTACCCTCACAAATTCAGAGAAAATATATGTTTTCATAAGATCTGTATTTCCACTTTCATCAGAAGAGAAACTTAAGAGGGGAAAAAAAGTCTTTCCATATAGCAACTTATTTAACCATCCCAATTATTTTCCATTATAATTAATGATTACTAGATTTTCAGTTTCAAGATGGTAGACATTTCCAACCACGCTCACCTTAAAAATCACTGTAATACTCAAAGAAATAAGAATTATAAATACAAATTCAATCTTTGAACAGTCTAAGAGATAGTTTTAACTCTAAACTAAATGATAAAATGATAGGAAACAACAGAGATGTAAATGACTTGCCAAAGAGAAGGAAGGATACATCTAAGTGCT
This sequence comes from Eidolon dupreanum, assembly GCA_028627145.1. Taxonomy (NCBI): domain Eukaryota; kingdom Metazoa; phylum Chordata; class Mammalia; order Chiroptera; family Pteropodidae; genus Eidolon; species Eidolon dupreanum. The sequence continues at coordinate 49,773,540 of CM053513.1, forward strand.
TGCAAAAGAAGATAATGACAAGAAGTAAGTTAAAATATCTCCAGAATACAGAAAGGCTACGAGCTCAAGTAACTCAGAAGGCTGGGTAAAGCTGAATCTGACTACTCCTCCCCCCATCCCTGAGTAGGAAGCGAGGGTCCAAAGATAAGAGGTAAAAGAGAGAGTGGAGGTGAGGCAGGAAAATAAAAACAGAGAGATTAAGTGAAAGTCTGTAGACTGAACACTGAGACCACCAAGACTGAAGGAAATTTCTCTAGAAAAATTGAACCACTCCCAGACAACATATACTACAGATTCTGACATTTGAAGGTTCCCAATGAAAAAGCCTTGTCATCCTAAGGACCCTACCATGAAGCCTACCAGTTGAAAAGTCCGATAAATAGACACAGAACTTTCAATTAGCTTTCTAAAGATTCACTCATAAACGTGAATGGATAGCCAAGAACTCCAGGCATTTGAAAAAAGTCTACAATATTAAAATGAGACAAACAAATAATGAGAAAATAAAAGGAACTCAGAAGAAACAGATACAATGCAGGAAGAAAAAGAAAACTACAAAGACACTCAGGAGTTCTGAAACTTTTCTCTTCACATGTCTAAGGGATATGACATACTTGTAGGTAAGAGGCTTGAGAGTCCCTTCCCCTTTGGAGGGTGGGGAGGGGGTACATATTAATATCTCTACTGGTGGAGAAAAAGAAATAGGTAGTTTAAAAACATTTTTTGAACTACGCTCATGAAATAAAAAAGTTATAAAAATAAACATTAAAAAATTATTTTAGATATAAAAATATTCCTATAATTTTAAAATAAAGGAGCAGCAAGATTAGGTCAAGAAACTTACTCAGAAAGCAGGACAAAAGGACAAAGAGATGGAAAATAGACAAAAAATCTTGATTAGAAGTTCGATCCAACCAATAAGAATCTCAGAGAGAAATTATTAATAAAGTTCTCAAAGAAATAATTCAAAGAAATTAACCAGAACTAAAAGACATGAACTTCTTGCTTAAAAGACATAGCAAAATAAATGAAAAAGGAATCTATATTGCAGATAGCATTGTAAAATTTGAGAATCCAAGAGATAAAGGATCTTAAAGTTTTACAGGATGGGAAAACAGGTCACAGGCAAAGGATGAAAAATTTAAAAAGCATCTGTCTTCTCAAAAGGAACATTATAAGCTAGAAGTTAATGTAGTAATAGTTTCAAAATTCTGGAAAAAAAAATTTACAACCAAGGATTCTAAATTTAGCCAAAAATTTAATCAAGAGTAAAAGTAGAATAAATATTCTTTTCAAATATGTAAGGTCTCAGAAAATTTACCTCCCACAGCTTTTCAAGAAGTTAAGGAGAATGAAGAAATAAACTAAGAAAGAAAATGACATGAATCCTGGACACAAGAGAGAGAAGCCAGATGGATGAGGCCCAAAGCAGCAGTTCTGCAACAGGCTCAGGGAGCGACCAATCCGGGTTGAACACAGTAAGCATTACAGAAGGAATATTAAAAAAAAAAAAAAAAAAAGAAGAATATGATAAATTATTTAATAGATTTGACTATGAGAAAAATTTTAAGCAAGCCATTTTACAAAGTTATTGCAAGGTATGGGAGGAGTTGGGCCAGAGATTTAAAGGCAGAAAAGAAAAGAAAAACAATGAATGAGGCAATTATTAATTTCAAGAAAAATAAAAGTTTATAAAATAAAGCAAATATAATCATAGCCTACTATTTGGCTCAGCAAAAAAATAATATTTACCTATGAAAAATGATAAAAACCATAAATATGGAATTAATCAAAAAATGTGAAATAACAATATTGAAAGGATACAGGAGGTGAGACTATGGGAAATGAGACTAAAAATTCTGGCTTCGCAAAACAGGAAGTCCTAGAACAAGCAAAGAATTGTAAGCAGTTAATTGCCTCTAAAGAACAGCATTGAGTGAGGAAGGGAATGACAGCTATTTTTTTAATATATGTCTTTTAGCATCATTTGACTTTTAAAACAATGTGTGATAAAGATATATGTGAAAAATTGGATGAAATTACAATACAGTTAGCCCTGTGCCCTTTCTCTCTACAACTTAAATATTTCTAAAACACACTGAGGAAATAAAAAAATCTTTTTCATTAATAGAACTAAACTACACTTTTGTACTAAACTTATTTCACTTAGAAGAGTTAGTTATAAAGCATTAATTCCTCCCCCTCATCCATCCTTATGGCCCATATATTACCAAAATACAAAGCTCTTTGCAGCCATCTTTCTTTTTCATATCATTATTACTCATAACTGGAGGTGTTTACTGACTCAGAACCCTGGGAATGTCTTTAAGACAGAAATTCACAATAAACACATACGAAACCTCTCTTACTGCATTTGCCATCGCTAAAGCATGAAAGAAGTGTGGACATTTGTCCTAAACTATCTATCATCTGTGCCTAAGACTTTCAGCAGTAATATTTATCATTTTTATCATGTTATCATTAGGACTAATTATAAACTCAAAGGGCTGCAATAAACAAATACAAGGAGCTGGCAATTTTCTGATGTCATGAGGAACATGAAATTAGAAAGGATTCTCTTCAGAATTTCAAAAGGATAAGGCAAAAAGCAGGTTAAATCAGGGGTTCTGAACCTCTTTTCTTCTCAACATGCCTAAGGAATAGGATATACTCTGTCGTGACTTAGGCTCACCAGTCACCTCCCCTCTTCCACAGGGAGGTAATTAGCATTTCTACTAGTGGAGATCAAGACAAGGTAGTTAGAAAAAATCTCATAGGTAATTCTAGCAGGTCTCTGTATCCTGTCCCCAACTCATGGGTGTGTTTCCCACTCTCCTCCTTTCATCTGACAGAGATAACTAGTTTAGGAATCAAATTAAGAAGAAAACAGGTGTTACCATAGGGCAAAAGATAAGCAGTCAGAGCAATGCGTAGTGGAGGATTTTACAGATTGCGTCCACCACCTCCAGTTCAAAGTCTTTTGCTGATTTTCCAAGTTTAGTGTTGAGACTGTGGAATAATTTCAGAAAGTGGGGATGTGGCATACCAAAGACAACTTGCAACAACTTCCCCATCTTTAAGCCAGGCACGGGACTCTTTTCCTAGTCCCCAGGCAGGCAGGGACCTCAGCACATTCTTACTCCAAGTCTTCCTTACCTTTTCCCTTACCTGCTTCCAATTTATATTTGTTTGAATGCTTTGGTTAACAACTAAAATGATAACAAGAAGAAGACTAGCCAACATTGATTAGACTCTTATTACCACCCAACATTTTATGAAATAAAATTTCACATATGTCATTTGAAATTCTGTTCATAATATTTTGAAGAATATAACCATAAGGAGAAAGGGTTTCAGACTCTTACAAAGATTCACATTCTAGCCTAAGATAAGTCATATGTAATTTCGTGTGACTTTTCTGTTTTTCACCTGGTAAACACAAAAAGCATGGGGATACTCAGCTAGGTCTCAGAGTCCCTCCCTTCAGACTCCCTTTGCCCCATGGCTTTCACTGCTTCAGTCGGAATAGCTCTGACTTTATTAGACCGCATTGACTGACATTGTAGGATTTCATCTGAAACACATTCGAAAATGGCAGGAAAAGCTCCTTCCAGCTCCAGCCTTCTGGTATTGCTGTGGCACAGGCTCTGAGAGCTGCACTCTAACACTGCCTTGCCCACCCATGCACATCCCAGTTTCTTATTTCCACAATGCTGACTGTATGGTCGATACACATATGTCTACATTGGAAATGTCTGTCAGGACCAAATTTCTTAGAATATATAATACAGGGTCCTTCGGTTTGGCCCGATTCAATCATTTCTTCCTCCTCTCATTCTACCCCTCTAATTCTCCCTACCTGTCCCCAACACCATATACCCTTTGCTTTAGTCCCTGAAACTCCTGTCATTCCCTAGTTACACCCTATTCTCTCCTGTCTCACTGCCTTTGCTGACAATGTTTCCTATACCCAGCATGCCTTCTATCTACCAATGTCTATTTTGAAAACTCATATTCATCATTTAATGATCAACCCAGATATCACTTCTATGAAGCCCTTCTAGATTTTTTTCAGGCAGAATTTTTACTCTTTGTGTGTGTGTGTTCCCTATATTAAATGCATCAGTTACAAAATATAGTTCACTATTGATTTCCTGTGCTAGGTGGTGAGTTCCCAAAGGGAAGAAACTTACTCTTATCTGTATCTCTAACATGGAACATGGCACGTAACAGTTACCCACTGTTCCCTGAATGATATATAAACAGAATAGATCAAAAACCAGTGTCTGTGCACTTCCTGAGTACAGCTCCTAGCCCAGCATCATACACAAAAAGGAATCTCATAAAAGATCTGTGAAAGTAACTACAATAGACACACCCGATGCCCCAACTGACATTCTTTTGGGCTCACTTCTGATTTCAGCCATGGCTGGGATGGACAACTGTGTAAGTTAGACTCATTTTATGATAACTACCTCTCTCCTAGAGAAGATGCAACAATGGACCCGTGACCCCATGATCCACTGCTCCTATTGTATTTGGCATCGTTCTTGGAATCTGATGATAGAATATTGGCTCAGATATGGCACCAACACATGTCTACAACATGTAGGTTGGGATTCTATTCTCCAGGATGTATTATATACACTGAAACAATAGCTATAACATGGTGCTGTGTGCTCCAAAGCTAGAAAATAAAGGTGTGGGCACCAAGGGGTGCTAGGTCCTCTCATCATCACTCTCGGTGACATCATTACTTGGCTTAGATTTCTTGTTTCTATAACTTTATCTTCACTAGAATAGAGGTCCTGGTTCTTGAAGGGTAGCATCTCTCCACTGACACTAAGCCTGAAGCTGTGACTCCTCTACCTGGTCTCTTGGGCTCTTCGTGCCAATGGACTGCAGGCAAAGGATAAATTTTCTGTGTTAGCACAGACACCAGCCATGATAATTGTGAGAAGACAGGGTTGCTGCTACAAATGGAGGGAAAGAAAGAGTAAGTCTGGATCTCAGTGGACTCACTGGAGCATCTCTTGGTGTTTCCATACCCACTGGTCACAGGAAACAGACAACTGCAGGAGGTCAGCCAACCCAGTCTCAGACCCCCAGGTGAGGATCTGGGTCACCTACTGACCAAGCAACCTCTGAAGTGCTGGCTGAGGTTGAGGGAAATCTAGAATGGATAGTGGAAGAGAGCAATGATGGATATCATTTTGTGGCCTCAGAATCTGTTGCACTACAGGGGACTGTAGGTTATTGCACTGTTAAATCTTTTTTAGAGGCAGGGGTCAGCCTGCCTCTAAAGAGGCAGTGACAGAATGGAATTAATGAAAATCATCAATGGACTGAGCAGTGCCAAGAGTATAGTATAACAAACTGCATACTTTTGGCCCTGGGGTATCATGCTAACAGCATCTCACAGGCCTTGCCTTGCTTGCCTCCAGCACACATGATGGAGCCCTGTGCACATCCCCACAGGGACCTCAGTGGTGTACCTGTACACTGGCCTTTCCTCCGTCCCTGCCTCACCTTCCTACTCTCTCTCTACTTCATGCTAGGACCACTTCCAAAATAAACTACCTTCACCCAAGTCCTTGGCTCAGACTACATTTTCAGAAGAATCCAAGGTAAGACTAAAATCATGCTGAAACTGAAGTTTTCAGACAAGCTTTACAACTTTGCATGGCCCTGTCTCCTGACAGACTAGCTACTTACTTCACAGCACTTTATTTCTTTCAAAGCACATTTACGAGTGATAGGGTGGTGGTTATTACCAACTTCCTGTCTCTTTTTCATTATTTAAACAGATAAGGAACCTGAGGCTTGGGGCAGTTATGCATCTTGTCCACTGCCAAGGGTTTACAAGTGGTGTACCAATATCTGTAGTAGATGCTATAGATGCCCCACACACATCTCCTTTATTAGTCAGTTTATGCATCTCTCAGCTGTTGTAAATGTTCCTGCTAAGAGCTCATACTACACCTTTCTCCAGAGAATTATCCTCCAATGGACGTAAATGCCTGGAAAGGTATGTACTTCTACCGCGCCAGGGGCCACCCACAGTGAATGACTAACTGACACTGGGTTAGCAAAGCCCAGTCTCCCTGTATCAAGGTAGGACTTCTCTGTGCTCTCATTCATGCTCTCAAGTTCCCCATATGCTCAGGCTGAGGCTAGATTTCAGTGGAAATACATCTTTGCTTATCTCCCTCCCCTGCCCTGTCCTGGTCTCTCACTTCCTTATAGGTTCTTTTTTCAGCAAATAACTTGCACATTCCTGTCTCTAGTGAGCGCAAACTAAGATAAGATCTATGTTTTATGATTCCTAGGCCTGTGTTTTCCCTACTGCAGAATGCCATGCAGCTAACGAAATGCAAGAGATACTACATACTAGCCCCTTACTTATTAATGCTGGTAACTCACCCAGAATAAATATTTTCCTCTCTCCAGGAAAATCGTGTAAACTTGTTTCACAGTCTGTCTTATAGTAACACTACATTATATCTTTGGGCAATTACAAAATGCTAGAAATCCAAAACATGTCTCATTGTACAGCAATATATAAAAATAATTCTTCAGCTCAGAAATGCCTGCCTATAAAATGAAAAAGTAATTATCTGTTTTTCCACATTATTCTGTTTCTTGAGGCCTAAAATGAAATAAATTGTATAAAATTTAATTTTCTGAAAATTCTTACCAAGACAATGGTTCGTTCTGTTAGCGATCATCTCTGAGAACTGATATCTGTATTGGTCAAGGTGTAACTAGGGAATCAGAAGCCACTCGACACACCTAAAACAGGGACTTTAGTAACAGAGAATTAGTGGCACAGGTGAGGGAAGAGCTACTGTGAAGCCAAACAGGAAAGCATTAGACATTAGCAACAGAGAAAGCCACAACCAGCCCTAGGGTAGAGGAATCAATCAGGAGGTAGAAGCTAGGGTCCCCTGGAGGAGATGGTGCCCTGGCTTCTTCTACCCTCCAACCCTTCCGTGTCCCACCCCACCGACTGACCCCTTGGCCAGAGACCAAGAGATCAACTGACAATGAGGAGTCAGATGGGAATCAATGCAGCTTGCCAGGTTCAATCCTCCATTACAGGGAGCAGAGCAGAGGAAGGGCAAGCAAGGCACAGCAGGCAAACAGGACCAGGACCAGCATATCCGCATACCATAGACTGAAACAAAGATCTTCCAGAACAATCAAAGACCCTTCCATGTGAGAAGCAGCAGGTCAAGGTCATTGCCTGGAATTCTAATACCAGAGAACAAAACAAGGAGGGATCTAGTCTTTGATTTTGCAGCTAATGAAATCAGAAATCAAAACCACAGGGAAAGACTTCTGACTCAGGTTTGTAGCAGCACTTAGGCTTATTTTCAAAAACCTCACTAGCACCCTTGGAAACAGCTTTGGGAACAGACTAGGCAGTTTTCTAATAAAGTATATTTCCAGTCAGATCAAAGAAAAATATATCCAGTTTGTTGTAATGGCTGTTGTTTTGGTCACCTAACTTCCAAGCCTTTCTATAAAATATAAATGTTTGCTGCCCCTCTTCTATAGTAGGCTTAAATTTAAGGGATTACTAAATTTAAAAATGTGTTTCTACATTTTGAGGTGAAAATCATAGTGTGAATACTAGGTATTATAATTAATGCTTGCACTAATACTCATCATTAAAATAAAAAAGTTGATTCAAGCATAAAATTTTTGAAGCAAAAAATTAAATTTAGCAAAGTCTAGTGTATAAACCGAGGAAGTACTCATTAATGTAATAAGTGCAATGATTTCTTTGAATCATTACTTTTCCTGTTGTTTTTTTTTTTAACTTCAAAGACAATATCATCAGAAACTGAAGTACAGTCAGGACTGTGTTATGAACAACTAAGATTTGTACCAAGCAGAAAATTTGAAAAATACAAAAAGTGTCATAATCCCACTAGCATAAATACTGTTAGCATATTTGTGTTCCAGTCATGAGTCATCTACTCTAAAGGCATGTATCCTAAAGAGCTTGGGGTATAGTCTGTAAAGTTTTTCTCTATGTACTACATATAAGCATAATAAATTATTACAAATGAGTAAAAAGTTATAAACATTTAATCCTTTCAAATGTCATCCACTGAAATTTAATCTTTCATGAACATACAGGATTCTAAGAACAAGTATCCTTTTTCTTTTGTCTTTAGAGTTTAAATATTTACTCTCTGAGTCCCGATTTCCCCATCTATAAAATGGAGATAAATAATAACTAACTCATAGGATTGGTATATGATGTAAGTGACCAAATACATATGAAGTGCTTAACACAGTGTCTGCATATAGAAAAACCATTTCATTTGCTTTGAAATGGTGGCACATGAGTTTTGAAGAATCACCAGGCATCAGTCAAACCCAGAGATTGGTGGTTAACGGTCACTTTAGGCTGAGGAAAAAGCATGTAACTCCAAGAATTTTAACAACCAGCGGCCTTAGGGAGAAAACAGTCTTTGCAGAAAACACCTTGAAGGGTTACTCTACCAAGGGAAGGTGAAGCCATAAGGCAAGGAGACCTCAAAACAAGACAGAAGCTCAATTGCTCAGCATGACACATGAACCAAAAAACAACCGAGGAGAGAGGAGAGAGGACAGAAGTGTGAGAAAAGAGAAGACCTGGTAACACAGTGAAAATCCTGTTTACAATTATTTGAGTCTAGAATTGGCCTCCCTTTTACATATAATCAGAGTCTTCTCGCATACTTTGACTATGCAACAAATTTTCCAGGAAGGAAGCTATCATATAAGTTTCATAAAGGTTGAACTTTGATAGTTTGGAATGTTTCAAGAGTTGCTCCCTATATTAGTTTCCTTTTGCTACTATAATAAATTGCCACAAGCTTAGTGGCTTAAAACAACACATATTTATTATCTGACAATTTCAGACGTCAGAAGTCTAAAATGAGCCATTGAGGCTGTGAGCCTTCTGAAGATTTTGTGGAGAAATCCCTTTTCGTTCCTTTTCCATCTTCTAGAGGCTGCCCACATTCCTTGTCTCATGGCCCTGCCCACTCCAATCACTTGTTCCCTTGTCACGCCTTCTCTGACTCTGACACTCCTGTCTTTCTCTTATGAGAACCCTTGTGCTTACATTGGACCCACTAGGATAATCCAGTATTATCTCTCGATCACAAGGATCCTTAACTTAATCACATCTGCAAATTACCTTAGGTAACATATTCACAGTTTCCAGAAATTGTGATATAGACATCTTTGCAGGGGCCAAGGATGTGCTGGTGAAAGCATCACTGACTATAACATTTGTCATAGGTTTTGAGTGGCTAATATCAAACATCTATATCAGACTGCATTAGTCACAGTCCTGTTCTCAAAGATTCTAAAAAGAGGTGAAAATATCTGACAGCCTTATATGTCTCATATATTCTTGTCCAAGAGTTTATATTTATGTTGTTTATTTACTTAACACACTTTCCTTTTATTTCTTCTTGTACAGTTAGAGCATTTTTTGAAGGTATATGTAACTAGGTTATATTATCCATACAAATAGTAAAGGAGTCTTTACAAAATATTTGTTAAATGTTTGCTGCCAAAAGGGGTCGTTGTATCTGATAGGACTGAGAATCACTGAATTAGATGGTTAATTAACATTTTGGTGAACTGAGTGGTACTGGAAAATCTACCATATGTGTTTTAAATCTAGTTGTCACAGTAACAGCAAATCTAAAGTTGAAGGTAAATATTCTATAGGAAATATGCCAACAAAGCCAGCAGATGTGCTTGCAGTATGCTAATTTAACTGAACTTCTTACTTCTCCCTGCATTCCTTCCAGATATTGCCCCCTTTTTCAGCCAGCCCTCTCAGCGCCAGACCTTCTGCTTCCAGCCCTGCAGGCATGAAGAACCTGACAGATAATGAAGCTCTTGGAGAGTCAGCTGAAAAATCATAGGCAACTGGCTCTTTACAGTTTCATGAAGCATCGCAAAAAAGAAGAATGTGGCTCCACTGAGGGAAGCTCTTACATTAAAGTGTAATGGTGGCCAGAGGAGGCAGGATGGCTGGGGAAAAGGCAGAGGGCAGTGAAAGGATAGGAGGGCCGGACAACTCAGAATGGGAAGAAAGGACTGTGAAATTGAGAATAAGGGCCCATTGGACTATTTCAGGTTGCAGTGAACATCTCAGGCTAATAAGATACAGCCGTGTAGGGAAGGACAGGGAAAGAATCCACAGTAATGAAGACAGAAAACAGGCTGGAGTGACCTCAGACATACTTCCACAGATCGGAGTCTCATTTCACTACAGCTCTAGTGCTGAGTTATACAGGTCCCCTTCAGCTGCAGGGTTCCCTTGCTCTCTATTCTGGACTTGAACTTTACGGTGCAACAGCCTTTCCCTCAAAGCTCTTACCTCGACCAACAACAGGTATTTATTCGTTGTCTTGGTCTCATTGTCTTTAGATTTGTCTCTTCCTCTTGTTTTTCTCTCTCCTTCTCCCTTTGCCTTGCGTCTTCCTCCTCCTTCCTCCTCCCTCTCTCCCAGCATTAGGTTAGACAGAAACTATCTAGTATAGAAAAACCAATAAGCTATGGTTTCTCATCAAATGAGTTCAGCTCCTCTGGGTCAGTCTATACATGGCTCCATACGTGCCTATCCCTGATCCAATAGAATTGCCAGGATAGTGGAGTCACATCAGCATCCACAAAACTTGATCTAACTATGGCCTGAGCTATCCCAGCAGTAGTAGATAGTACAGTACCACAGATATGAGCAGATTCTGGAGTCAAGCTTCCTGAATCCTGACTCTGTTAGTTATTAGCTGTAAACTTGAGCAAGTTACTCAATGTTTTAAGTCTCAGATTTCTTAGCTGTAAAATGGGGAGAAGGATAGGAAATAGTTGAACTTATCTAATGCAGTTGTTGCAGTTGTTCTGCATATTAAATTTAAAGAAAGAAAAAAGCATGAAAAGTGCTTAGCTCCATACCTGGCATAGGGAAAGTATGCTAAATGCTGGGCAAATTTTAGCCTGTTGGCCAAAAGACCATTTTACCCATCATGGATTTTGGTGGGGGGGCGGGGGGGAGCGGGGCATTAATTTTGATTATTTTAAAATATTGCATTAAATTTTTAAAATATTGCATTATTTGTCGTAATTACTACATTTTTTGGCACCTTTTCAATTTTGTGACTGCCTCACTCATCTCATCCTAGATGCAGGCCAGTCATGGCAGTGATGCTGTGGTTCAGGAACCATCAGCTCAGGCACCTGGAACCCTATCATTTGCATTTTAATGTCCAGATTTTCCTTGCTGCTCCTTCCTTTTGTGGATTATTTTATTTCTCCTTCCTATTTTTCCTCTACATTGATTTTTTTTTTTGTGATTGGGTTATTGTTATTTGAATATTTTGTGTTTGAGAGATCCATATCTGAAATAGTGTCTGGAATGGATTTGTCATTATGTAGGAAGCTAGCACATTCATGTATTAGACTTCTATCCTTAGTTTCATTTTAAAAGAAAATTATTCTTAGCTTAAATAAAATACAGAACTGTTGTTTTGTAAATCAAGGCCCTGATAGGAAATGTAAGACTTATAAAACTGATCTGTTACAAAAAAGTCTTAAATATCATAGTATGTTAGAAGAGAATAAGTTTAAACCAAAGACTGTTTTAAGTAATTCTTTGCTGAAACCTAACATGTCACTTAGAAAACTTAAACCTTAATTAAGAATTTGCTAACTAGGATGTGTTTGCCAGACAGCCCAGGGTTGATCTCAGCTAAAATATCTACACGGAGACTTAGAACTCCTCAAGGCAAAAAATAGCACAATGTCTCATAAAATAGAACTCAAAGCCTCACTATCTCTCGGGGCCAGGAAGGCAGTGAAAGGCATGAGTTGAAGGGTGTCAGTAAGACAGTGGGGGGAAACTGAGGAGTGTGATGAACTAGGGGAGGCTTGCCCGGTTCAGAGGGGGCAGAGGCTACTCAGCTATGGTTGACTATTGTCATTTGGAAAGTCGTACTAATGTTCCAGATATTCCAGCTTTTCAGGACAAGCTCGAAATCCAGATATCTAAGTGAAAACACTCACATTTTAAAATATTGGCTCAGTATTTTAAAAAATCACTCAAATGGGCAAAACAAAATATGACTGTGCTGTAAATTTCTCATCTTGGCATAGAGAATCATCTTTGTTATAAGAAAAGGGGAAAGAGATACATTTTTATTCTTTCTTTCTGAAATCCTACCTATAGCATTTCTGAAGCATGGAAGATTTTAATTTATGCAAATCAAAACACTTTTTTTGTTTTCCCCTAAAATAAAAGGCCACTTAGAGAAAGACACAAGTTTTTCTTTCAGAACAGCCTGATGCAAGGATATATGAACCAACTCTTCTAAGTTGAAACACTATGAATTTTTCAGAGCTAGTATTCTCTTCAGTTAAGAGACGAAATTGCATTGCATTTGGATTGATTTACAGATCCTTTGTGACATTTCCCAGCCAAACCTCACCTAGTCTCCACCTCTTAGCAGATTTAAACTCATTGGTTCTCCTTGCAGAGTGGCTGTCATTCCCACATGGTGATTTAACTCAGGTCACAAAAGCCCATTAGAGGACCAACTTGAAGAGACCTCCTGAAACTCGGAGAACCACAAGGGAATTGGACCATGACCATATTTAATATTTAACAAGGAGAGCTGTACTCAAACCCGTTATTTTTCCTTTGGTCTTTTGATCCATTATTATTTTTCCTTTGGTCCAAAAGTTTCCTTTGGATGCTTTGAGCAATCCAGCTCAGACCTCACCTCCCACAGGATTCATACATTTGCTCTTTGAGGAAGGGGATTCTTAAAACCGCTGGCCTACACTACTTGAAGCTGACTCTTTTCGGTTTGAGATGCTAGGCTGTAACCTGAGGGAGTCTAAGCATGCATTCTATCTCTGGAATGTCTCGGGGTTTTGGGAAAATAAGAGAAAGAAGACAAGAATTAAGGAGACTTTGACGTGAGCCACATGGGAATGAGATACTTTGGTAAAACTGAGGTTGCTCTACACCAAGGTGAGGGAAAAGAAAAGGAATAAGTGAAAAGTAAAATGACTCCAATTCCAACACCCATTAAAAATCCATGATACTCTCCCAAAGCCTCAGCCCAAGGCTCATATTTTCCAAATATTATTCAATATAACACAAGTTCAAAAAGGAAAAAAAGCACTGGACAGCTAGTCCCCTGGAGCTCATAGCAATAGAATTTGACCTACATTGCTGAAATGCCCAGTTTGTCCTTCTGGGTCTTTTACCGATAAAATTCAGCAATGAGATGACTGTAAAACTTATTGTCATTGTTTCTGACACACAGCCTTTGATGCTTTGAACAATATTTGTCACAAGCTTCCCTCTTTCTAGAAAAATTAATTAGTATTTTTTGAAAGTTAAAACATAAAAATGATCATTCAGGTTTGTTTGCTTGTTTGTTCTGGAATAAAAGAGTAGGCTCTCCTAGAATCTCTATTGTTGTGCATCTGTAGAGGTGATCTCCATCTCTTTTAAATTAATCTTGCTGGTTCTTTCATTTTTTATTCGGGCTGCATCTTCCAGAAAGCCACCGGGCATCTTTCATAGGCCATGAAAAGATAACACGAACAAAAGCTAATATGGACTCCACTTTTGAGAGTCTGATTTCCTTGCCATTTCCTGTCAGGACCTTCAGGGGGAATTGTCACTACCAGAAAAGCAGAGACTTTTAATTTCCCTTAAGCTAGATTCAGTGTTGAGATCCTTACAGTGATGTAAAGGGCTCAAAGGACTCTTTTTTTTTTTTTCATGCCAACAGGAACTGCATGAGTGGACAGAATTTAACTCTTGGGTGCTATAAACTCATCTTCTGCTTTCTACTTCCTAACTTTCCCAGCTCTAGCTGCTACAATAAAAATTTCTGTGTATTACTGCTATATAGTATTTCTGCTTTTCCTTATATTCCTCCAAGAGAGGCACAGATCATTCTTGTAGACTCTAGAGACTCAATGAAGCAAGTACACAGCCAAAAACACGACACACATGTGGGAAAATGCATAAATTGGAACAGATACTTAACAATAATCAAGCAAAGGCTGTGAGTTATTGTGGGAAGAAAATGAAAAAGAAAAACTGATCCAGCAGTGACACTCTTTGGCATTTACCCAAATGAATGGAAAGTTATATTCACACAAAAACCTGCACATGGTTGTTTATAGCAGCTTTAATCATAATTGCCAATACTTGGAAGCAACTGAGATATCCTTCAGTAGGTGAATAGATAAATAAAGTGCGGTACATCCAGACAATGGAAAATTGTAGCAAAAAAGAAAGGAGCTATCAAGCCATGAAAAGATAGGGAGAAATTTTCAATGCATATTACTATGTGAAGGAAACAAATCCGAAAAGGCTGCATTAGGTTATCTAACCAGTTAATGATTCCAATTATAAGACATTCTAGAAGGCAAAACTATGGAGACGGTAAAAAGATCAGTGGTTCTCAGGAAATGAAGAGAAGGGAAGCATGAATAGATGGAGCACAGAGGATTTTAAGGGCGGTACAATTGTTCTGCATGATACTGTAATGGTAGATACATGTCATTATACATTTGTCAAAACCCCTCAAATGTACAACATCAAGAGTGAGCCCTAATGTCAACTGTGGACTTTGGGTAATAATGAGGCATCAGTGTAGATTCATCAATCATTACAAATGTATCACTCTGGTGGGGATGCTGACAGTGGGGGAGGCTGCATGTGTTTAAAAAAAAAATTGAATGGACAGATCAGAAGGGCAAAAGAACACTGCTGATGCGGCATAAGGATAGGATTAGAAAATAAAAATAATACCACAGGAAATGTTCAAGAGCCTTTTATAGTCTTCAGCAGGAAAAACTAAAAGCTACTTCTCCAGAGACCTGAGATTAACATTGGGCCCCATTATTATCCATGGTATGGTTTGCTCAGGTGTAAATGGGGACTTAGGGTGTTTTTTCAATATACTTGTCAACATTTAAGAAGCTCTCAGATAATAGATGCAAGAGAGAAAAGGTACAAATATTAATAAAAATTTCTGTTTGGAGGAGAGCTTACAATTCTATGGAAAAGAGAGACATTACACTCATAAACAAGGAGGCTAAGGAGAAATGGGGGAAAGGAGGAAGATATGACAATGGGCTGAATAGAAAAGTGCCAGCCTCAGTGCACCAAATTGGGTACTGGCACTCTATCAACTAACTATATACATTTGTGATGCTAGGTTATCTAACCAGTTAATGTTTTGTCTGAATTGATCTTAAAGGTAAATAATGTAATTTTAGGAGCAAGGATAAGATATTTCCACCAACCAAAAATTGTTCCCACCTGCTAATGCCAGACATTCCACCCCTTCAACTCAATTTCATTAGCTTCTGTCACCTATTAAAATGCAAATACTCTTAGGAGAGATTAGATTTTAAGCCATATAATTCAAGTGTAACTTACTGTGAATTTATTTATCAGATCTGAGACAGATGACTTTAATAGAAGAAAGAATATAATAAACTCAAGATTACTGAACACCAAGAAATGTTTAAGCAGGAGACTGAGAATATTTTAAAAACTCTGTTAACTGTAGGCTTTGGCAATTTAATTTTATTCTGATTAAAACAGTGCAACCACTGAATGTTTGCAAAGCAACCAGAACACTGATTATATGCTATTTTTATTATTAATATTACTATTAATCTTGAAAAGATACTTGGGGACTAGAAAGTGGATTGTGGGAAGGAGGCAAAGAGTCTTCTATTTATTTCAGCCTCGCTCACTGAAGTTCTACGTTGGGGTAATGGAATAGTCATTCACTAGTCTTTGTTTTCTATATATTTCTTTTCCTCTGATTCCCTTGAGCTGGAGGGGGTCAACAATGGGTTTTGGGTATTCCAATGTCCTACAAAATAGACCTCAATATAATTGAACCTCCTTGATTTTTACCAGAATTTCTAGAAAGACCAACAAGACCTAGTATGATTTTGATCGCGTTGCAACTACCTTGGGGTTCTCTCATGAGCATCCTGGATACCACCACTGCCATGCTAGCCTCTAAGGCCAGCCTCCTCTTAAAGTTCTGGCCAAAGCACATTCATAAAGCCCTTCCTTTGGGATACCAGAATATTTGGTGCTTTTGAGCACAAAGAAAGTAAAGATAGGAAATAAAGCATAAAACAGCCGATTTGTACAGGAGAGGTTCCTGATCTACCACAGGCTACTTCCAGAGCTCTCAGGCCCTGTCCATTGTAGGCTCTGTCTCCCAATCTACTGACCATGCGAGAGCAAAAGAGCCCAACAGTACCCAGCCTGGAGCCCTTAATTCTCCCATCCCTGCATACAAACATCTATGACCTACTAGAAGAGACCCAAGAGCTTTCCAGGGCTGCTGCCTCTCAGGCTTTCCCACTGTTTCCCTGTGTCTAGTCTGAGACTTGCCTCTTCCCCAGTTAATTAATGACTTTGTCCTTCAGGAAAAGCAGCTGTCATCCCCTTATACCTCTCTAGCCCCACGCAATCACCATTAGATATTAGACGACAACATATTATGCCAAATAAATATTTTACCCACAGGATAGCATCATATCTATGTAACAAGAAACATACTTAATTGTCAAGGACAAGGAGGAGTAAGGGAGAATGAGCAGCTGGGTGGTTGTATCACACTCCCCCATAGACTGAAAGAAACAGTCTCTAGGGCAGGGTCCATTTGTCTGTTTATATCACCCTGACACAGTGTCTGGTGTAATTAGGGATCCAATAAATAATTTTTTTGTTAAAAATGAATGAATGAGTGTAATGATTTCCCCACCACTTAAAATCCAAAGTGAAAGACTAACTCAGTGCTCTAAAGCAGCCCCTGATAAATTCTCATTTTAAGGACATCATCAATAAAGACTCCATTGGTCAAGCTCCAGAATGAAATTCTGCCCACTGTTCATTTTCTGACACAAACACTTAAGTATGCTAAGCTTCAGAGAGACTAATCAACTAAATAAACAACCCACTGGAGATGGAATCACCCCCACGGCAAAGGCAATACTTTCAAAATACATAGAGTCACTGAGGCAAAATTAAGTTCCCATGCTCAAAAGAAGAAAAATGCCATATTTAGTATGAACTAGTATTTATTAGGTACTTACTATGTGCCAGGAAATTTGATAGACACATCATTTATATTGTTACTTAACCCTTAGAACAATCCAACAAGTCAGGAATTGTCATCCTTATTTTGCAGATTTTAAGCTGTAAGAAGAAATGAAATACTGCCATTTGCTAAAACATGGATGGACCTCGAGATAATCATGCTAAGCAAAATAACAGAAAAATTTAGAAATCACAAGGTATCACTTATATGTGGGATATAAACCTAAAAGCAACAGACGAACAGGACAAGCAAATAGAGACTCATGGACATGGACTATAGACTAGTGATTACCAGAGTATAGCTGGTGCGAGGAGGTAGATGGGGTAAAGTGGGCCAAATATGTGGTGACAGAAAGAAATCTAACTATGGAAGGTGAACATACAGTGTAAACATATATATGCCTTACTGTTAAAGTGTACAGCTGAAACTTATTGGATTTTGTAAGCCAATGTCACCATGAAAAAATAAATAATTTTTTTAAAAAGAAATATTATTATAAAACAAATCAATTAAAATAATTAAACTTAATAAAATAAATAAAATAAAATAATAAAATAATAAAATAAAATAAAATAAAATAAAATAAAATAAAATAAAATAAAATAAAATAAAAAGTAAAGCTTAGAGAACTGTTTGCACCGATAGTTACTTGTTCAAGAGGTTAAGAGATTTGAACTTTGGGGCCAGGCTATCTAGGTTTAAATTCTGACCTTGCCTCTTCCCAGATTGGTATCTTAGTCTGTTCAGGTTTCTATAGTCACTCCCCCTCCCTTATCCACAGGGGCTATGTCCCAAGACCTCCAGTGGATGCCTGAAACTGCAGATAGTATCAAACTCTATATGTACTATGTTTTTTCTTATACAACACACATATGATAAAATTTAACTTATAAGTTGGGCACAGTAAGAGATTAACAATAATTAATAATAAAATAGAACAACTATAACAATATACTGCATAAAAGCTATGTGAATATGTTTCCCTTTCTCTCATCTCAAAATATTTTATTGTACCATACCTACCTTTTCACTTAAAAGAAGCACTTTGCAGCTTCTCTTTGGCATATCCAAGTTGCCAGCATCACTACTCTTACACTTGGGGCCATTAAGTAAAATAAGGGTTAATTGAACACAAGCACTGCAATATAGTGGATCTGATCACTGAGACAGCCACTAAGTGACTAACAGGTGGGGGGAGTATATATAGGTGGAGACACTGGACAAAGGAGTGATTCACATCCCAGGGGGGATGGAGCCAGACAGCGAGATTCCACCATGCTGCTCTGATTAGCATGCAATTTAAAACTTATGAATTATTTATTTCCGGAATTTTCTCTTAAATATTTTCAGACCACAGTTGACCAGGAGTAACTGAAACTATACAAAGCAAAACTGCGGATAAGCGGGGACAACTATATAACAAAATAACACAGAGCTGGGTAGCTTCTAAACAATGGAAATTTATTTTTCACAGTTCTGGAGGGTGGAAGCCAGCACGGTCAGGCGAGGTTTGCAAATTTCTCACTGTGTCCTTACATGGTGGAAGGTGTTAAGGAGCTTTATGCAGTCTCTTTTATAAGAGCATTAATTCCATTCATAAGAGCCTACTTTCCAATCCCATTACCTCTAGGGGTTAAGATTTGAATTTGGGGAAAACACAAATATTCAGACCATAGCACTGAGCAAACACAGCTTAATACATCTGTACTTCAGTTTCCTCATCTATAAAATGGAGCTAATAACTATACCAGTTAAATTATTGTCTCTATCTTCCTACGTACCCGTCTTTCTGTCACCGGATTTGTGATGCTAGTTCTGCCAGTAGGGGGCGCTAGAGGGGCTGCAGAGCTGGAGGAACAAGAGGGAACTTGCTCCTTCTTGGGCACTTCCTGGGAGCCTCACCTCAGCGGCACACTCTTCCTGCCTTCCTGCAGAGCCACTGAACCCAGTTTGCAGTTTTCTCCCAGCATTTGCATAATCAGCCTCATAGTGTACTGGCCAACACCCGCTCCTCAGCAGTCTGAATGTCAGCTCCCTGGGGCTCTTTCTCTAAGTATCTAAGAAGTTTTAATAATCCCACTCTTTCTCCCCCCAGTCCTGGGAGTGGTAGCTGCTGCCTAGAATTGCTACTCATGTGATATCTTAAGAGTTTTCTTTTTTCTTTCCATTACCTAATTAACACCTTTACAAACAGTTAACAATTTCTTATATCAAATTCTCTCTGTTGAAATTATTGATGTGATCTCATTCTCCTGATGGATCCTGAGAAATATAAGAACACTTACCTCAGAGAGCTGTTGAGATTATTAAATGAGTTGATCATTGTTAAGTGCTCATCACTGTTCCTGGAGCACAGTGTTTGCTGTATCAGTGTTAGCTCTCATTATCTGGTAAGTATTGAAGCTGGGTTGGAAATCAGGTCTGTCCATCAACATGATGTTTCAATTAACATGATGTTTCTCTAATAAAAATAACTACTATCTACTTAGGCACTGGGCTTAGTACTTTCATAGGCATTACCTATTTTAATCTGCTTAAGCCCTTCTTAGATGATTTGCATTCTTAAAGTGTTTTAACAATTTACATCGAGAATGGTATTCTGAGTTAGTATGTCCATTATCCTGAAAGGTTAGGCAAGTACTTTATACAATTCAAACACCAACATTAGAAGAATAAATTTTTAACATGAACTCCAAATTCTAATAAATCTATTTATGTCATTACCCTATGTATCACCAGGAATTCACACAATTTAAATGTATGTGTGTGTGTGTGTGTGTGTGTGTGTGTGTGTGTCCAAGGATTAAGATTTTGTCATTTCAAATTGCAATTGGAGGAAGATGGTCAAAAGGCACAAAATTCCAAGCTATAATTAACACTGATGTGTGATTATTGGAAAGTTGTTTAGACAGTAAATCCTAAGAGTTCTCATCACAAGAAGAAATTTTTTTTCACTTTTTTTTCTTTTGTGTCTATATGACAAGATGGCTGTTAGCTAAACATATTGTAATTGTTTCACAGTAAATGTAAATCAAACTATTAGGCCATATACTTTAAATCTATATGATGATGTATGTCCATTATTTCTCAATAAAACTGGAAAAACTAATAGGTTAGCATTCTAAGATGGAGTATGTGAAGAACACTAAAAATGTTTGACCCTGTCAAGGCATTTTGATAAATTAATACATATTATTATATTTTTAAATGTTTGATTACTATGCAGTACCTTAACTCTGTGAATACTGATCATTTCACAGCAGTATAAATTTTTAAATTTTATAGCTTAAAATTTGCTGAACATGAACTAAAAAGTAGCAGTGTATGAGACTAGGAAAGACTGATATGTCTTTCTCCCTTCTTCTGAGATCATCTCCTTTCAGTTTACTAGCCAGAGTAAGGAAGATCATTTTGAGAACTGCCTCTAAAGAAATTGAGGGTGACAGGTTTAGTATGTACTTCAGCAGATGATGGATGGGTGGTGGAGGGCCCCTCTGTCCAATTACATCTGCCCAACTGGCCATTTGAGAGTTCCCACTGTACACTTCTTTGGCGATGAAAATGCAAATGTTGCCTGGGTTTTTGAGAATGATATTAACAAATAGATGTAGATCCAAAGACAAGTAATCCATTTCATGATGGTATAAGAAATATATCACATGAGGAATAATTAAAGGAACTGTGATATTCATAATGTACAAATTAGAAGAATTTGGGGGAAGGAAGCTATTTCTCTCTCAATCTAGAAAAGACTGCCATATGTGAGAGAGAATGTGTCACACTAACTCTGGGTAGTTACAAGAGCAGAAATGGGAACAATGGCTAGAAATCATAGGTTATTCAGAGTGAACAAATATATTTTAAAAATTTTACAATTTCAGTGATCCAAAGAGAAATGAATTGCCATAGGAGATAATGGTACCTCTGGCAAAATGGAGTACTTATGCATTGGTACTCTCCTCATATGCTGAAGTTAATGGAGAAAATTAAGTAAATAAATAAGCATGTGTGTATGTCTGAGTATTAAGAATTTGGAATTTCAAAATTTCTATTATTTTATATATCTAAGGAATCAATTGTAGAATTAATAAAAATTAAGTGCCTATTTTGTGCTTGGCACTAGATATTAGTGCTTTCACATTTATTATCTCATTTTATCCCTCAAATAAAATAAACTATACTAATAGGTACAATTATCTTCTTCATACAAATAGGTCCAAGGTCACATATCAGGTAAAGAACCAGGAATTGAAACCAACTTTTTCTGACTCACAAAGCTCATGTTTCAGCCAATTCACCACAGGTCATAGATTAGGGTCATTCTCCACAGCAGGTGCTGAGAGAATAAAGTTCAGTAAAAATATGAACTGAGCTAGGAACAGATACCTTCACTGTGAAGGGCTTAGAAATAAAAGAGCTGAATCTGGAAGTGCATCTTCTGACCTTGCTTTCAGAATTGCTTGTAAGTCATGGGAAATTCTTAGGTCTGTCACTGGGTTTCCAGAATATCTCATTCCATGTCATTTCAAAGACCTCTCTCCAATTCCTGTTTTGCTATTATGGAAGCAAAGTAAATGATAATCCCAAAATACTCTGTTTCTGGATGTATCCTTGCCTTCTAAACAAATCATTCTTTTCTCTTCAGGAAAAAAATTAAAGTTCCTACCAAAATTATTTTTTTAAGGAAAAATACAAAGTGGGGCAACATACCTTTTGCTTCGTGCTTGATTTCAGGCCAACTCGGGAATGACTCTTGGACTAGAGAAAAAATGAGAAAGAAATCTATGAAGAACACAGGATAATAGTAGAATTTATTTTGAAGTCATTTCTTCTAGAAGGTGTAAGTTTTTAGTTAAATTCCTTTCCCTTAATCTTACTTCACAGCCTCTAAAAATCTAAGAATAGAAGCACAGCATAAACTCCAGTGTTGAATTTTACATACTGAATGGAAGACTGTTTAAGTCCTGGAGCTGTGAATGCAAAGATGCACCTACACTTTGTCAATGCCTTGCTCATATTTACCGATTCAGCATCTTTCTTAGAGGACACCGGCAGAAACCAAAAACTGCAAACATAAGGAAATATTTCCAGCTATATACAATAAGGCAAAGGGAGAGAAAGAATAATGAATAAAAGAAGAGGTAAGGAAGAAAGAATAAAAGAAACAAATGCCCTATAAATTGGAAAACGAGAAAATAGAGGCAGCATGATGAAAAGGGCACATTTATGACAAGATTTCCAAGTGTCTTTCTATAGGGTAGATTTTAATCTCTGCTAATTTAAATACATTTCCATTAGATTGAAACAAATCTCTCAGAAACACTGGTTTTTATACAGGGCTTTTTCTTTTCCAGTTTGTTCATGATTGCCTAAGCTTATTTGGAATTAGGAAAGGTAAAACAAGCATTGATCTATGTGTGAGAATATTTCCATATAGAAATCATTGACTCTTCTCCCAACGAGAAGAGCAAAAGTCAAGCTTACTGTGTTTAGCATTCACATATATTTGACTTTAAGTGTAGCAAGAATCAAAGTTAACTTGTCCGATTACTACAATGTAGCTAGAAAAATGTCTCTCTGAGTCAGTGGTCCTCAAATTGTTTGGTCCTGGGACCCCATCACACTCTTAAAAATTACTGGGGTCCCCAAAGAGCTTTTATGTTGGTTATATTCACTGGTATCCACTATTAGAAATTAGAATTGAAAAAAAATTAATATGTATTTAATTCATTTTAAAATAGCAAGGATAAACCCAATACATGTTAAATACCAAATTTCTATGTATATTTGTACATTGCTAAACAGAACAAAATTAGTGAGAAGATGCCATTTTTTCTAACTTTTGTAAATCTCTAATGTTTCACTCAAATAGAAGATACTAGATCCTCCTATCTGCTTCTGCATTTAATCTATTTTGATGCGATATGCTTTTGGTTGAAGTAAATGAAGAAAATTCAGCCTCAATCCAATATGCAGTTTGAAAAGGAAAGAGTATTCAGAATAATACTTTCAAAAAATTGTGAATATTCTTCTCTAATAACATACCAACACTTGACATTGGTAGTTTCTTAAAGGTTAGTTGCAACGTAGAATCTGAAATCATATCAATGAACTTTTTATACTCTGTTACATAAATATTTATAGGTCTTGAAGTTTGAATGGATCTTTTACTTATGTATGATTTTATAGCATCCTGCACTGGTCATTTGGAAAATAGTGGTTCAATGAGTTATGAAAGTTTTACAAATATTGACAAATTACATTACATGATATTTTAAAAATTACATTTATTAATATCCAACCTCACCAGAAAAATCTTTAACAGCTGGTAAGCTATCAAGCTCACAGTAACAGATACAAGTTTCCAAAATTCTAATTTTCACTTGAAAGCTTGAATTTTATTATAAGCAACAAATACTGTCTGTAGCTTTCCTTGAAGCACTAGGCTCACTTCATTTTTGCAAACATGTCTGCCAGCTATGAGTCTGAATAATCATAGTTCCTCTATCACTTGTCCTTTAAAGTTAAAATTGGTGTTTCATGAAAAAAGAGGCTAGTTTCACTCACAATTCAATTTCATAAGTGTTCTTCTTCAAAAGAGCCACTGAGTATTTATGTGCAGAAGTACTTTATGTATACTTCTCATTTTGTAAAATAGAATACTAAAAAGTTGTGTATTCAAGGCTTGAGATTTCATAACCTTAATAATTTTTACTAGTTCATCAAGGGCATTTTGAAGTGAAACTGGCATTTTTTTTCTGCAATGCAAATACACAGTGGTAAAATTATAAAGACTGCTAGTACAGCTTGATGCTACTGCCTTAATAATTCATGCTAAAGCTCCAACAGTTTTAGCCACCATTGCTCTTGCACAATCAGTGCAGATGTCATCCAGTAAAAAAAAAAAAGCAAAAAAAATCCTAATATTCATTATGAAAGTTTTGGCTTCTCAGATTCCTTTCAAGAACCATTGCTCATTAACACTTAAAGCAGCTGAGCCAATAGTAACTAGACTTAGACTGTCCTACATTCAAAGAAATGAAGCTTATCAGGAGTGAAGCCAATGAAAAGCAAGTTGTCACTGCCCCTACCTCCTTCCTGCTGCCTTAAAGGAGAGAAACCCAGAGGCAAATGAAGAGTAAGTTTTCCTACTATTGGACAGAAGCTGCAATGGGAAAAGAACTTTATAAGAAACATGCGGTGTTTGTCTTTCTCTTATTCATACAGTGTTTTGAAATCCATTTAGACTGTTATGGGCAAACTGTCCCCCCTCCCCAAATTCATATGTTGAAGCTTTAACCCCCAATGTCTTACAACATTTGGAGATATGGTCTTTAAAGAGGTAAATAAGGTAAAATAAGGTTATATGGATGGGCCCTAATCTAATATGACCAGTGTCTTTATAAGAAGAGGAGATTAAGACACAGACAACAACATATGCAAGGAGGAAAAACCACGTGACAACAAGGAAGCAAGCCATCTTCAAGCCAAGGACAGAGATTTCACCAGAAACCAGCCCTGCAGACACCTTGATCTTGAACTTCTAGCCTGCAGAACTATGAGAAAATAAATTCCTATTGTTTAAGTCACCCAGTCTGTGACATTTTATTATGGCAGCCCTAACAAGTTAAAATCCACACCCAAAAAAGGTCAAGAATCTAAAAAATGAAGGCCCAGCAAAACCTAGTCCTGAATCAAAAGGGGCCATGATCATCACTTTCATTGTTAATCACATACATCCCAAAGAAGAAAGTCTAGATCAGTGGTTTTTAAACTTTAGAGTTCATGAAGATCATTTAGGGGGCTGTTAACCATGCAGTTTACCAAACTCAACTCCAAAAATGCCAAGTCAAAAGTTCTAGAGTGGCTCCCAGGAATGTCCATGTTAACGAGCCCCCCGGGGAATTCAGATAGATAAGTATAGTTCACAAACCACAGTTTGAGAACCACTTGCCTGCCAAGCACAATAATAACTTGGGATGAGAAGTGGGAAACACAGAAAAGCATACTAATTCTCTTTCTCTTTGAAGAATTCAAATAAATTAACCTCCCTTTCCTTTCCCTTTTAAATGCCCAGTGTGAAAACTCTTGATTTTATTGAATCAGTGGGTGGGCCAGGATAATTAAAACTGGATGAATGTTGGCAAATTACTCAAAGCAGTCCAAAAGCAGATCTAAGACAGTTGTTTAATCTCTCCAATTTAAACACATAAGTGCACAAATTCTGTATTTATTTATGTTTTTAAAAATTCAGCTGGGTTTCAATACCATTTTAAGTGCCATAAACATCCATGGATATAGCCTCAAAGTTATGACAGCAAACATGCCCTAAAGGACAAGACTTCTGCTTACAAAGGGGATTGAAAGCTGTGATGGTTAATTTTCTGTGTAAACTTGACTAGGCTAAGAGATCCCCAGATAACTAGTAAAACATTGTTTCTGGAAGAGATTAGCATTTGAATCAGTAGACTGAGTACAGAGATCCACTCTTATTAATGTGGGTGGCATCATCCACCATGCCCTTGGGGGTTCAAATGGAACAAAAAGGTAAAGAAAGGGCAAATTCTCTCTCTTCCTCAATTGGGATGTCCATAATTTCCTGCCCTAGACATTGAAGCTCCTGGTTCTCAGACCTTTGGACTCCAGGACTTATACCAGTGATACCCTGGTTCTCAAGCCTTCAAATTCAGGCTGAATTATATTATCAGCATTCCTGGGTCTCCACCTTGCAGACAGCCGATTGTAGGTCTTCTCAGCCTTCATAACTACATGAGCCAATCCTATAATAAATAGATAGATAGGTAGATAGATAGATAGATAGATGATAGATAGATAGATAGATAGATAGATGATAGATAGATAGATAGATAGATAGATAGATAGATAGATAGATAGATAGATAAAGTCACCTATTGGGTCTGTTTTTCTGGAGAACCCTAACTAATGCAAAAGCAAATCCAATTCCTGAGAAATACCATTTGCATTTAACATTGAATGAGTTCTTGGATCTCTCCTGGACAATGTCTTATCTAGACAGAATGGAGACTGAGCCTAGCAAAAGATCACTTGCGTCTTACATATCATGCTATATTCGTTTAGTCCCCCACTTACAAACATATGGTCTTCTAAAAATTTCTTTCATTAGTTGGGTATTAAGGACTTAGAGATTATTTTCCTCATAGAAATCATTTTACCAGCTACAACACAAAGGCCTATTTAACCTCTGATATAACTGAAATGCTATGCAGTTTCAGTTAAAAAAAGAATTGTATACTATCACAATACTAACAATTATACAAAGCAGAAAAATAATAAAATTAAATAAGAAACAATTTTGCTTTTTCCATATATCTTAAACAATAACATGAATCAAAAAGCATTTTTAATTTGATGAGGATTGAGTCTAAAGTAGAAATTCTGGAATTCTGAAAAGATCTTATTAAAAATTTCAAGACATGGTACTCACTGCTAATATGTCTGATGTCTCTCACCATCCCCTCCCAAGCAGATGGTTTTGCGTTTCTTGATTCGAGGGCATCCCCTGTGTTACTCTGATCTGTCGCAGCTATAGATAGGATCATTTAGGACTACTAACTGGTGAAGGATAGCAGGAGAACAAAGCAAGTTGTTAAGCAGCTCCCTGTGGCACTATGCCCAGACTATCCCTCACTCTGGATAGACTATTATCTGTGTCCCAGCTTGAAAAACACAGAAATGGGGGGAGATAATCAAAAGAAAAAAAAGTGTTTTTCTCATACAACTGAGTAAAAATTAGAAAAGAGAAAAATGGTAGGGCAAGGGAGAAAAATAAAGAAACTAAAAGAAAAATAATAACAAACAACATCAACAACTCCCTTTTTTTGAGCACTTACAATGGGTTCCCACCACATCATCCAACTTGCGATGATTTACATGATCCTCATAACTAGGCTAGGAGGTAAGTATAATTGTACTATTATCCTAATTTATAGACAGGAAGACTAAGGTATGGAAAGCAAAATAATTTGATAATCCTTCTGATTCAAAGCCCAAGGTCTTAAACATTATGCTACTTATATGAGAAAAATTGCCAAAAGAAGAATTAGCAGAGTCCATGGTAATGAAAGTTAGAGAATACATGAAAACTGTGTTGCACGAATAATTGCTTCAAGAGAAAGAAAGGAAGTCATGGAAAAGAGGTAGTAGATCAGAAATTCCCACAAGTCAGATTTAAGCTGGCATCAGTGGCCAAGGACTCCGAGGCTGTTCTCTGGAGACAGCAATGGCAAGAGGGTAAGGAGAGTGGCTTTGCAGGTAGGGGAGAGTTCTGATGTAACTGGCACCACAAATACAAGAAACATTCACAAATCAGGTATGCCTTATTTGGGGAACACATGCATGGTATTTTATTTTAGGCTCCAAGGCATTTAAATAAAAATACCCCACCCAGGGAAAGGCAAGATGGCATAGAGCATTTGTACATCTCCTCTTGCAACCACACTAAAGTTGTGATGAAACCACAGAGCAAACAGCAAGCAGAGTCACCTGGGGTCTGGATAAACAGAGGCACTACAACTAGAGAAAGAAATAAGAAATCACCCTGGAATGGTAGGAGGGGCCAGAGATGCAAGGCAGCCTGGTCCCATGCAGCTGAGTGAGACAGACAGAGGCTGTGGCAGCTGCAGCTGGCAGGTGCAGACGTTTCTCTTAAGGGGTGTGTGACCGCGGCTGAACTTCTACAGTGACTGACTCACTTGCTCTCAGCTCCAGTGCCAGGTAGGCTGCTCAGGGGGTGTGAGGGACATACAGGGGGATGCTGAGTAGTCGGGATTTGGGGTGAGGGCTGGAGGTGAAGCTAAAGTGCTAGTGGCATCCATTGTTCCTCTGTTGAGCGGCCCCTCCCCACAGCGTGCAGATACATGCGCTGCCATAGCTGAGATGTCATCAAACTGGATAACAGACATTGTTCCGCCCAAAGGACTCCCTGAAACTTTGCCCCTCCCAACCTGCAGCCCTACCCAAGCCACATCCAGTGGTGTCCTCGACATGCCCTGTGCCTCTTGCTGAGCAGCTCCAAGCCCCACACTGGTGGCACCCAGCCTCAGTTTCTTGAGGCAACTATAGGCACAGCATGGGTATCAGCTATCTGGGGACTGACTGCTGAATCTTACCAGGTGAATCTGGAGGGGCACAAGCTGGGACTAAACTTGGCCTGAAGCTGGATCCCTCTTAGGGCTGTACCACTGGACACCTGCTAAGCCACGCTAATAAGACCAGAAGACTTAGGAGCTTTGCTTAGTTCATAGAAACAGACACAGAAGGGCAGCCAAAATGGGGAGACAAAGAAACATGTCCTACATGAAAGAACAGAACAGAGATGCAAGAGAAATGGAGTCAAGCAATGTACCAGATGCCAAGTTCAAAAGGATGGTTATAAGGATGTTCAGTGAACTTAGGGGAAGAGTAGGTGAACTCAGTGAAAACATTAACAAAGAAAAAAAACATGAAAATGGAAATTATAAAAGAGAAATAGTCAGAAATGAAGAATACATTATCTGAGATGAAGAGTATATCAGAGAGAATCAACATAGTGGAGGAAGCAGAGGTCCAATCACTGGTATAGAGGATGGGGTAGCAGAGGACACCCAATCAAATTGGCAACAAGAAAAAAGAATCCAAAAAAATTAAGATAATTTAAGGATCCTATGGAACAACATTAAACATGAAACTTTCGCCTCATAGAGGTACCAGAAGAGAGAAAGCAAGAAGCTGAAAACCTATTTGAAGAAATAATGACAGAAAATTTCCCTAAGCTGGTGAAGGAAATAGACATACAAGCCTAGGAAGCTCAGAGAGTCCTCGAAAAAGATGAACCCAACAAGGCTCACACCAAGACACATCATAATTAAAATGCCAAAGGTTAAATACAAAGAGAGAA
Organism: Eidolon dupreanum; assembly: GCA_028627145.1. Taxonomy (NCBI): domain Eukaryota; kingdom Metazoa; phylum Chordata; class Mammalia; order Chiroptera; family Pteropodidae; genus Eidolon; species Eidolon dupreanum. Next base: position 49,802,634 of record CM053513.1, read on the forward strand.
TCTTAAAAGCAGCAAGAGAAAAGCAATTACTTACCTACAAGGGAGCTCCCATAAGACTGGCAGCTAATTTCTCAAAACAAATTTTGCAGGACAGAAGGACTTGGCACAAAATATTCAACATGGTGAAGACCCAGGATCTATAACCAAGATTACTTTATCCAACAAAGCTATCATTTAAAGTTAAAGGACAGATAAAGAGCTTCCCAGACCAGAAAAAACTAAAAGAGTTCATCATCACCAAGCCACTATTACAGGAAATGTCAGAGAGACTTCTTTAAGAAGACAAAAAAAATATGTAGCAAAAATATGAATAAACAATGGCAATAGCTACATATCTATCAACAAGAACTTCAAATAAAAAAGAATTAAGTGCTCCAATCAATAGAAAGTATGGCTGAATGGATAAGTAAACAAGATTCCTACGTATGCTGCCTACAAGAGACTCAATTCAGATTAAAAGACACACAAAGAATAAAAGTAAGGGGATGGAAAAAGATATTGCATGATGGACCTAGAAGGTATTATGCTTAATGGAGTAAGTCAGATAAAGACAAATGCCATGTGATTTCACATACATGTGGAATCTAAAGAACAAAATAAACAACAACAAAAAAATGGAAACAAACTCAAAGATATAGAGAATATTTTAAGAGTTACTAGATAGGAGGGGGATTGAGGGGTTGGTGAAAAAGGGCAAAGGGATTAAGAAGGACAAATGGATAGTCAGAAAATAGTCATGGAGATATAAAGTATAGCATAAGGAATATAGTCAATAATATTGTAATAAACATGTAAGGGAGTAAAGGTGTACTAGATTTATTGGGGTGATCACTCTTGTGAATTATACAGATTTCTAATCACTATGCTGTATAACTGAAACTAATATTGAATACCAAATATAATTGAAAAAACTCATTGAATTGTACACTGCAAATATGAGCAACTAATTGTCTATTATTATTTCAATAAAGCTGTAAAAAAAATTTTAATCAAAAAAAAAAAATTAGCCCACCTAACAAGGCTACCTACCCCTCCACCCCACATACACATACATACACAAAAAAGAAGCAGCAGCAAAAGAAAACTTTCTTTTAAAAATTCATGATTCTCTTCTATAATAAAATTATACCAAGCTGCCTTGGAATTCTGACCTTAACTCTTATGAGTCAGTGCTAATTAAAACAGTGTGTTCTAAAAAGTTACTCCAAAGTTGAAAACAGCAAGGGGTGAATGTGATTATGTTTTTCAGACCTACTTATGAAAATGAGCATTCTGACATCTAAGTCTGCAGTTGTGAGGGAATACAATGCATGCAGGACTTTAATGGAAACCAAAAGGAAATTTAGGTGACCTCTGCCAGCAAATATCACACATTTTCCTCATCAGTGCATCTGCCCACATTAAGAGGGGTCCCCCATCTATGATTCCTCTGCTACTTTTACCAGAATTAGGAAATGTTCCAGTTTGCTCTACCAACATTAAAAATTCTATTTAAACCCCAGGATGAAAATGACAAGGAGAGTTCTTAAATATGGGCTCTGGTCTGAGTTCCTCTAATTGGAGCTGCAGGATAATTTAATGGGATCACTCTGCAAATGGGGTGATAAGTAACCCAATAACTCATGGGAGTACTTCCCTGTTCTCCTAGCAGGCTGTTCTCAGAATTGTCACCCCATGTTCAGAAGCTGGAACAAAGGACACCTTGAGCTGATATGACATTAAGAAAGCTTCCCAATTCATGTCATTGTATGTGCTTGCTTTCCAGAACAACACAAGAAGAAATGGCTGAAATGGAAAGATTCCAGAAACGAGTCTGTCTGCCACTCAGTGGCTTATCAGGTGATAACGGTGCAGTAAAAACTGCGCAGTACTGATGGAAAGACTCCCCTCACCTGTGGCTGTTTTTGGATCTGACCATCATTGGAAGAAATCAAGAAGGTGGTCTAATTGAAAAGGCCTATGATGTTCTGAACTGCAATTCTTTCATAATGTGGGGCTGCACCCTCCTGGCTGAAGGAGAGGGGAGATAGTTGACTCTCCAGCAGAAATATAAGGAGTCCTTCATTTTAGAAGAGTATCTGTCTTAATGATTGGGACAAATTTCTCTCTGGTCACTGCGCTCCTATCAGGCCATTCTAGATTCCCTTTGTCTGATTTTATGTTCTACCCACCTTGCGTCTCTTGACAGCTATCTGTAGGGGAGATGACTGGAGGTTCTAATCTGGGAGCAGTGGTGAGTCAGCATCTGTCCCTGCAGGACATTTGTTATAAGGCCACACCTGCACTTTACAGACCCCACTAAGAACTGAGATCATGCCCCTCAGTCTGAGCCTGGTATCTGGAACCTCATCCCCTTAAAATGCCCACAGACATCCTAAAGCAAATCACCTGCTTATATACTAGAACTGTTATATGTTTTCCTGATAATGAGAGTAAAAACTAACATTATTGTGCTTTTCTAAGTGCCATGGGCTTTACATATAGTATCTCATTTAATCCTCACTACGATCTGATAGTATAAATAAGTACCATTATTGTCATTCCCAGGACAGAAAACCAAAGCCCAGAGAAGTCACTCGATTTGCCCAAAGGTACCCATCTACTCAATGTCTGTGCCAGAATTGAACTCAGAGAGCCTGTCTTCAAAGCTGCCTTTCTTTTTTTCTTTTAGGATATCTCTGATTTTTTTTTTTAATTTAATTGTGGTAAAATACAAGTAACATAAATTTTACCACAATACCCATTTTTAAGTGTACAATTTGGGAATGTTAAGTGTACTCACATTGTTGTGCAATCAATCCCCAGAACTTTCTCATCATGCAAAACCTAAACTCTATACACATTAAACGACTCCCCAGCCCCCTCCTCCCAGCCCTTGGCAGCCATCATTCTACTTTCTGTCTCTGTAAATCTGATTCATCTAGGAACCTCATATAAGTGGAATCACACAGTATTGGGGTTTTTTGTGACTGGCACATTTCTCTTAGCATAACATCCTCAAGGTTCATCCATGCTGTAGCATATGCAGGATTTCCTTCCTTTTTAATGCTGAATAACATTCCATTTTATGTATTCTCTGTATTTCATTTAACCATTCATCTGTTGTTTCCAAAAGCCATCCTTCCTAACCACTACACTTAATCATCTCCCATATGCTTTGCTGTCAGCTGTCTACGCTCAGACCCTCTTCCCGGACTGCCCATGATCACATAGGTGCTGTGATCTGCCAGCTGCCTTGTTCTTTCTTCCCACTCCAGCTGGTGCCTCCACCTGGCCCACGCTTAGCACCTATGTAGCCCTGGGGTGGAAGGAGGAGGTCTGTAGTGCTGGGCTCCAGGTTTTCTCTGTCTGTCCTGGTTGCCATGGTTCACCTCTCCATGCCAGCCCTATTATGAACCACATCAGCTACAAAGAACATGGTTTCTAAGGAGTGGTACTCCTTGGCATACAAATTACTTGGGAGATGAATCCTTCCTATCTCTTTTGAACATCCCTCTCAGGCATGCCACTGACTGAAGCCACGAAGCTCCTATTACTATTAATAACTCTACAGTAAGAGGGGGGGAAAGGAGCTGTGCTGAAAATAAAACAATGATGAACTCAACCCACGAACAAGGCCGAGACAAATGACTATAACGTATTCTGGATCCGTACATCTCCAAGGCTATTAATGTGCAGAAGTCTAATATTGAGCATTCTCTGAAAACACAATGCCACAAAGAAAACACTAATAAAGATCAGGTATTTTCACATGATAAACTCCAAGGCAAAGGTTATGTCTGACTTCTTCTCCATAGCTCTCTGAAGGCACACAGTAGGCACTTATTCATGAAACTAACAAAAATCCAGATAAAAGAACTCCTTTTTCAGCTTTCAGTTCTCTATTAGCTACATTTTAGCTAGAGAAAGGGACATGAAGCAGGAGACATTTTATCTGCCACCATGAAAAAAGAAAAAGGGGATTAAAGTTACTTAAAGAACGTTTAGAAATTCACTCCCCCCACCGCACTATCCCCCCCCCCAAATACTCCCTACCCTACATCCTTAAAAGAAATTTATTTCTTCCCATAAAACATGAAGGACAGCACAGCCCTGAGGTGTCAGAAGTGGTGCCTGATGGCCCCATAAGGTCTTTTCATCTCCTTCCTTCAGGTTCAAAGACAGCCAAGACATGCACATGAACACAGAAGACTCTCCTCGCCTATCAGATTGAAGGGCCTACACATTCCTCCAGACATCTGTGCATCCTCACATTCCACAAGTAGTTACTGAAGCCACTGTGTGCCAGATGCTGTTTGGAACACAGTGCTGGACACTCAGTACAATTACTACAAATCTCTATGTGCTATCAAGTCATCATTAAGCTCTGTCTAAACCTCGAGCATGCAGAGTATACTTCCTCTAACGTTTGATAAATCTTCAGGTTATTTTCTTCATGCTGGATTGTGGTTTAATTTTTATACTTCCCCTTTGGCTTTTTACTAGATGGCTTAGATTGATTTTCTTCCAAAATTGCTAACTAGTCATCTCAGTGATATTTATAGGGAGAGAAAAAAAAATCTGACCTTTGCCACCATTTTATGTTATCTCTGGAATCTTATGATTGATTTTTTTTTATGTGAAAGGACAATGTTTTTCTGAAATACTTCCAAATGCCTTTTCTTTGAGGGTTATCCAGTTTCTTTCCCAGCTGTCCCTGAGAAGGGGAAGGGGAAAGGCATATTTAAAGCCTTTTGTTACCACCAGCTCCAGTGAACACTGAGAGCAAGATGACACTGGTTACAGCATTTTTTCTTTACATGTGCGACATAGTATAACATGAAATATGTACACATACATAAAACAACAAAAGAATGACCATTTTAATCTGTTGAAGAGTACTAAAATATTTTAACTAGTACAGCTTTTTGTGCTTTGAGATCTGAAAGGGATAGCCTCTCAAAATACATATTCAGATACTCTCAAAACAAAACACATGCAAAAGTACAGAATCATCTTTAAACCTAACTTTTTATATGATGTCTCAGTAACTTTATACACAAGTTTCTGCATTGAGTTGAATTGTAACTGCTTTTTGTATTTGGAGAGAATGTGACTATTGAACTTGAAACCTTTTATTCTAGGCATCTTGGTAGTTTGTGGTGAGATTAAGCTGGAGAGAAAGAAGAAGTGGGGGAAGTGGACAGAGGGCCCTTCCCTCCAGAATGTGAAGTTTCTACCATTGCCTCCTCTCTAGAGGTCTCCCAGGTGCCAGACTTAAAGGTTTTTCCTACAGTGATCCTCCGATTATTTTTACTTCACTTTGACTCATTTATTTAAACAGGAGTTTAACAAACTACACTTAAGAAATGTGTTTGGCCTGTTTTGTTCTGTTTTCTTTTCTTTTAATAAAGAACATGGCACCTCTTAGTAGGAAGGAAGCAAAGTTGAAACCCTGAAGTGTTAGTGCAATTGGTCTTTAATTGGGGTGGGAGTCTTTTCTTTTTTTTTTAAATTTATTTATTTAAAATAGTTTCAAGTATACGATACATTGGTTAGACATTTATATAGTTCATAAAACGATCCCCCCCCAATTGCTTGAGGTGGGAGCCTTTTCAATGGGACATTATTTACTAATTTGTTAAATACTTATTGAGAGGGAAAATCTGATTTTAATTGTTATTGTATTAAGTCTATACATCACTGCAATTCGGAGAAATCTTTACATGATCCCATCTGGGAGATATTTACTTTTAATAAACTTGGACAATTACATTTCCCACTCTTTAATTCCAAAATCCCTGACCACAGCCAGCCTGACCTACCACCATGAATAACATATGTGGCTGATTCCAGTAACAAAATCACAGAGACTTACCATGAAAAAGTCATCCAAGTCCTTTTGATTATTGGCCAGTATGTATTAAGGTGCTTCTTAAAGTTAGGAGCTGAAGATATAGTTCCTGCCCATAAAAGTCTTATAATTTAGTTGGATTGGTGTATAATATACCCAGAATGAAAAATAATCGTAAAATGCAGTATATACTAAATGTCAAATATGCATTACCTATAGGAAGTGCTAAAGTAATAAAGAAAGCTGAGACTGTTGGTTATGAGAAGACGCAAGTCCTACTCAGGACTTGAGGGGGGCCTGGAATGGTGGAGTCCCATTTAGACAGGTAAAGATAAGAGCCCAGCACAAAGTGAGATGTATAGGTAGTCAATAACTTCTAAATAAACAAAGAGGACGGGCTTGCCAGGCAGGGTTAATGCCACAGACAAGGGCACAGTGGGAGGAATAAACACATATGGTGTCCCTGAGGAATGACATGTCTATCAATTTCTTTATAAGGTTATGGAGAACAAAAGGACAAAGAGGGCAGTTTCAAACTTGTAAGGGCTCATGGATAATTTAACCTAAATATTCTGTTAGGGGGCTTATAACTGTCTGGAGTTATCATTGCTGTTGTTGTTGTTGGTGGTGGTGGTGGTGGTGGTGGTGGTGGTGGTGGTGGTTATTGTTGTTGTTGTTGTTGTTGTTGTTGGATTCAATTCCATGAACATTTACTGAGAACCTATCCATTCCAGACATTGTGCACTCAGGATCTAAACATGAGTAACAGTCTATTTGAACTCAAGGATCTCCTAGTCGAACAGTCAAACACAAAAATAAATGACTGCCAATCAATGTGGCAGATACTATAACAAAGAGGTGCAACCTCCTAGAATGAGAGCACGAAGAGAGGAGGTGTGAAGAGGCTTCTGGGAGGCAGTTATGCTTAGGCTGAGTTTGAAGGGTGAACTGGCATTGCTAAGTACTGGGAGGAGGAAGTGAGACCCCAGGAAGAGAGAGTGAAAAGGTATGAGAACATGAATCTGAGATTCATTTGGGGGAATATACCTGAAAAGCAGAGCTTGAGGGGTAGGGGGTGGATACACAGGACCACAGAAATAGGCAGGGGTCTGGTCATTATTCGGAGGAGTCTGGGATTTACACCATCGGCACTGGGGAGCCACTGAAGACTTTTACATGAAAGGAATGGCATAATCAGATTCTTTTTTTTTTTAGAAGGAAATCTCTAGTAGGATTCAAGATGTCTAGAGCAAAGTTGGAAGATTTGGTGGGATTCTACTTGTGTTGCTTTTTTATTGCTATCATTAGTAGTTATGTGGATTTTGCCCTATAGCAAGTACCCTAAAGTCAATTCCTTTCCTAGTTCTGGCATGAAACGGGCATCTTGGACAAGTGATTTCAGTGGCTCTCAGTTTCCTCACTGCAAAACAAAGACTCTGTATGAGATGCTCTCTAAGTTCCAGATGGTGATAGTTCTTCACATTCTCTCACTTATCCTCAAAGAAAAGCTGAGTATGTAGGAGTATTTGTGGGGAGTATGTGCGGGGAGGATTTCAGTCTTTATCTTGATTTCCCTGGAAGGTAAACTAATTTAAATGAGCATGCCAACAAATTTTCAAATATTTTCTTTTTAAGCTTTATCTAAGTTACAGGGAGGCATAAAAAGTCCCAGAAAATTGTATATATTTACTGCATGTGTTTGCACAGACTTTAAATTAAACTGCATTTATAAAAGCCCTGTGCATTCTTTGGATTAAATACTATATTTCAGTCCTGAGAATTATGCCAGTGCACAGAGTGCACCCAGAGGAACATCCACTCTTCAATTGCTTATTCAACCTCCCAGTCTGAGCTCAGCCGAATTTTATTAAAATCTCTATTAGTGCAACTCATTTATGATTAAATATTCTTCCTACTTTTTCAAGAAGAAAAGAATGCAACTAACTCTTGATAGCCTATGTCAGCTGGGAACATGGATCACAGGGATAAATTAAATCCATAAATAATCCAGGACCTTCATTTAAGCCAAGAGTTTCAGTCTCCTTTCTCAACAAATCTTTTCCAAGAGCTGCTAACGAAGTATTCAAACTGACGGAAATGAAACTCTTTTGTGCAGACTCAGCTCTAAATGAAATTGGGAGGTGATTGCCTGCTACCTTCTACCCCTAAACCCCCTACCACCTCCTTGCTCTATATCTCATTCATAATAATCTTCCCGAAAGCTAAATTAGAGTCTGCATCTTATCTGACCATTCCACAGCTCTGGACGCTGCTGACCATTCCTATTTTCCTAAATCTCTTCCCTTGGTCTCTACCTCTATTCTTCCCTGTTTCTCCTCCTAGTTTGTCAATAATGCTATTTGGAGACATCTTTTATGTCAGTCCTTACCCTGCCTCTCAACCACCAGTTCATTTTTCCTCTGCAGGTCTTCCTGGGAGATATCATCCACACCCATGGCTTTAACTATGATGCCACTATACAAACATAGCTCTCTTCTGAACTCTTTTTTGCAAATGTTAAATGTCCAGTAAATGCTTATGAACTGGAACAAAAAATGGCTGTAAATAGGAAGTTTAAGATAGTATATGGAATGTGTCACTGCCTAGTTCCTCTCTCTCATGTCTCTCTATCTCAAACCTTTTCTCCATAGCTACATGAATCCTTATCTACCTATTGTTGCCATGACCAGTAGTTAGGTCTACCCTACTTTCCCATCCCATATCTCAGCAGAACTCTGCTCCCATGTGCTTCATACATAGGACAGAGCAGTTGTCTTATAGGCTGTGACTTACAGCTCTATGGCTTTGCTAATGCCTTCACCCCCTTCATTCCAATTCAGATTTCAAAACCCATTCCTAATGTCACATCTTCTGTGAAGTCTTCTTATCTAGCTCTTTCTTTCTACTCAAAGCAGAATCATTAACCTTCAACACTGGACTCTGAGAATATACTTTAGTTATACCAATCTGTAACAGCATTGATACACTAAAAATTAGTTGATGGTGTACTGGACCATCTCCTTAACTAGTCTGTAATTCTCTGAAAGGGATCATATTCTATTCCATTTTATATCTCAAATGACTAGCACAGCGCCTGACACATAGGGATCATAACCGCTCTTTAGGTAAAGGGCCTTAACTGCACAAAAAGTTTGGGTACTTATGGATTGTACTGGGCAGACTTCAGGTTGGGGGCTTGGAATGGATGGTTGGGCCAGAGTGAGAGAGCAGGCAGGCTGAGCAGAAAGTTTCATGAACTGAGACATGGTACTAAGGTGTAGATCTTTGCTGCCTATGTATATTTCTTTCTAAGGCAATATAACCCACTCATAATACCTGCTGCTTCCATGACCATGCCCCCATCACACGACTCACTACTCACCACAGGCACAGAAGATTGGGCCAAGGGTAGACAAGTGATCCAATGAGAAACCAACAAATAGGCTAGAAAGTGGCCTATGGCCTGGCTCAGAAAGATGAGGAGGTCCAATAAGATCTCTCTGTCAAGAATTTGGAACTGGGAGAGAGAAAAAAAATGGCATAGATGATAGAGGCTCTGTTCATCCTTCTGACGACCAAATCAAAGTTGTGACGGAAACAAGGAGCAGTAGCAAGGAAAAATCGCCTGGGATCTAGAGAAACAAGCCATACAACTAGGGAGAAGTCCAAGAAAACACCCTGCAACAGCAGAAGGTAAGACGGGGCTAGGACATTGGGCTGCCCATCTGGAGCGGCTGAGTGAGACAGAGTCTGTAGCAGCAGGAGACACCTCTTAAAGGGGCTGCGTCTGAGAGCAGATTTTCTCGGTGACAGACTTGCTCCCTCTGAGCACCAGTGCCCATTCGGCTGTGCACAGGGGGCACCAGGGACTGACAGGGAGACATTGTCAGAGTGAGGGTCTAGGTAAGACTCACTCTATACAGAAGAGCCGGCGGTATCCATGGTCCTTGTTGAGCCCTCCCCCCTCCCAGTGCACGACTCAGCGGCACCATAGCCCTGACGTCATCAAACTGGATAACAGAGGTGGGCCCCCCTCAGAAGATTCCCTGAAACCCCGCCTCCCTCAAATCACGGCCCCACCCAAGGCACATCCAGGTGTATCCTCAGAGAGTCAGGTGCTCCTTGTTGAGCAGAGCCTAGACTCACACTCGGTTTCTGGTGTGGCCTTTTGAGGCAACTATAAGCACAGCATCTGTGGATTGCTTGCTGAATCTTAACAGATGGCCCCTGAGGGGCAGAGGCTTGGGCTAAATTTGACTTGCAGCTGAACCCCTCTCAGGACTTTGCCACTGGACACCTACTTCACAAATCCACACTAATAAGACCAGGAGACTTAGGAGCTTTGCTTAATACATAGAAATAGACCTGGAAAGGAAGTCAAACTGGGAAGACAAAGAAGCAGAAACCATATGAGAGAACAGAACAGAGATCCAGATATAATGGAGTCAAGTAATTTAACAGATGCAGAGTTCAAAACACTGGTTATAAAGATGCTCAATGAACTTTTGAGAAGTGTAGATAAATTCAATGAGAACTTTATAAAAAAAAAAACATAAAAATGGAAATGGAAATTATAAAAGGGAAGCAGTCTGAAATGAAGAACACATTATCTGAGATGAGAAGTATATTAAATGGAACACACAAAGGAATAAAGAAAAGGATCAAATGCTCTATCTAGAGGACAGGAAAGCCAAGGACACACAATCAGAATGGCAAGAGATGAGATGCCACAACAATAAAAATAATTTAAGGAACATATGAGACACTATTAATGGTCCAAATATCCATCTGATTGGCATAACTGAAGAAAATCAAGATGCTGAACAGCTGTTTAAAGAAATAATGATGGAAAACTTCCCTAACTTGATGAAGGAAATGGATATAAAACCTCAGGAAGCTCCAAGTATTCCTAAAATCAGGGATCTAAAGAGGCCCACACCAAGACACATCATAATTAAAATGCCAAAGGTTAAATACAAAGAAAGAACATTAAAAGCAGCAAGAGAAAAACAGATAGTTACTTGTAGGGGAAAACCCATAAGACTAACAGCTGATTTCTCAAAAGAAACTATGTGGGACAGAAGGGCTTGGCACAAGATATTTGACAGGATGAAGACCCAGGATTTACAACCAAGAATAATTTATCCAGCAAAGCTATCATTTAGAGTTGAAGGACAGATAAAGAGCTTCCCAGACAAAAATAAGCTCAAGGAATTTATCACCACCATGCCAGTATTATAGGAAATGTTGGAGAGACTTCTTTAAGAAAAAACATGTATCAAAAACAGGATTAAAGAATGGTAAGAACTACATTCCTATCAATAAATACCTTAAAAGGAAAAGTGTTAATTGCTCCAATCAAAAGATAGGGTGGCTGAAAGGATAAGAAAACAAGGCTCCTACATATGAAAAGGAAAGGGATGGAAAAAGATATATAGACCTAGAAGGTATTTAAGTCAGACAAAGAGAAACACTATATGATTTCACTTATACGTGGAATCTAAGAAATAAAAAGAACAAACTAATCAAAAACAGACTTATAAATTTAGTGGACAATTTGGTGATGGACAGAGAGGAGGAAGGTTTGGGGGGCTGGGAGAATGGAGTGAAGGGTTAAAGAAATACAAATTAGTAGCTGATGGTCATGGGCACAAGGAGCACAGCATAGGGAATGCAGTTAGCATTAATGCGCTGGCTAGGTGGAAGGTCAGGGGAGGTACGGTGCAATTGGGGGGACCGTTTTATGAATATATAGATGTCTAACCAATGTACTACATACTTGAAACTAAATTAAAAAATAAAAATAAATTGAAAAAAAGAATTCAGAACTGGAAGGCAGTCTGAGATCATTAATAAAAGGAACTAAAACTTAAAAGTTGTAATATAAAAGGATCATAGAGAGTGTTGGCCATGATGACTTTTTGAAAACCCAAGTTATAAGCAAGCAGAGTAAACCAGATAGCAGAGAATAAGACACACAGCAGAACAGCAGAAACCCCAGGAGAGAAATCATGTGGTTCATAGAGAGAAAAGGGAAAGGGTGGGGGGGTGGGCAGGGAGGCAGGGCGGGGAGGGAGAGAGAAGGAAAGGAGAAGGGGAAGAAGAAGAGAAAGAGGGAGAGGAAGAAAAAGAGAAAAAGAGAATGAAAGGGAAAGAGAGAGATCTACTATCTTTATTCTCAACAAATTCCCAGTTCCTAATCTGTAAGATCTAATTCTTGTCCTTGGTTACCCATTATATATCTCCTTTTTCTTGGCCTCTCCTGAATGGATCTCTGTCTCTTACAACAGTCAAAATAAAATATGCAAAGCTGCAGGAAAAGAAGTATAAAGATGCTGAAGACAAACATTATTAGTTTTATAATTTGCCTACAGCTAAATCTGTATGTGAGAAAAGTAAGAGCAAATTATTCCTTCTCCTTTTCTTGAATCCCACTCCATAGCCCTCCTCTCAGAACTCAAAACTCAAGCTGCTAATCCTAGAGCTTTGGATAAATTATATCCTTAAAATAAATAGGCTTTTATGGGGTACCTGGGAAATGAACCATTATTTTTAATGTTTCTGTGGGACAGTAAATTCCAAGATGATTCACTGAACAAGTATTTACTGGTTACCTGCTGTGTGTAAGACACTGAGCAAGGAACTTGTTTAAGAGTAATTGTCTCTGTTCTCATGGAGTTTACATACTAGTTGAGAGGAGAGAAATATATAAGCAAACAGACAAATGAAATAATTACAAATTTGTGTGATGTGTTATAAATGAAAAAAGCAAGAAACTGAGAAAGAGAATAAGAGAAACCTATGAGGCAAGGCCTCTCTGAAGAGGTAACATCTGAGCCATGACCTGCAGGATGGAAAGCAGTGAGCCATGTGAACATTGGGCATGCAGAGATATATCAGAGCTCTATGTGTTCAAGAAACCAAACAGTGTTGGCTGAGGAGCAGAACATGAGTGGTTGAGGAGAGAAGCAGGAGCTATATCATGCAAGACTTTGCAGCCATTATAAGGACTCTGGATTTTACTCCAAGTACAATGGGAAGCTATTAATGAATTATAAGTAGGGGAATAAAATGGTCTGATAATTGTTTTTAAATCATTCCTATCTCTGTATGGATAATGAATGAGAGGATCCAAAAGTGAAAGAAGGGAAGCCAGTACAAATTCATGCAATAGTACAGATGAATGATAAGCATGTCTTAAACTAAGAAAACAGCAATGTCCATGGATAAAGTCGGTAGATTCAAGATGTTTCAGAATGAACAGGACTTGCTTATAGATAAACAATTCATATAGTTCTGGCACAAATAGTTGGGTAAATTGGGGTAACATTTGTGAAAATGGGAAAAACTGGAGAGATAGGGGATAGGTTTGGAGAAAAAAATAAAGAGTTCCATTTAGGACATGCTACTTTTGAGATTTTTGTGAGTCATCTCAGGGGGAAAGTCAGTCAGGCAGATTACCTTTTTGAACATAATGTTTGGTAACTGGATGGCTGCCTGCCTCAATATCCAGGTACTTTGTGGGGGTTTTTTTTAAGTGGTTAAGGCTATTTCAGCCTTTATCTTTGTTTTCATGTCGTCCCTTGTGACATTTAATAAATAAGGGTGTTCAAAAATGTAGGGAATAAATCCATTTCTCATTTAAATGTATATTATAATGGTCTAAATAGGGATAACTGTAATTGCTTCTTGACCTTTTGGCTAAGATCAAGTGTAAATAGGGATAATTGTAATAAAAAGAAATAAGGTCATGGATGGCTTCTGTATTATTTATGTGACTAATTATCAGTCTCTGTTTTATTTATAAATCACTAAAGTATAAAAAATACACAGTTCCAAACACAATACTGAACTCATCTATAGAGAATCTTAAGTAGAAATTTCATAAATATAGATTATATGTAAGCAGGATACCATTATTTTTCTACTCCATAGGTTGTCAATACTGAATGCTGACCTGAAATTATAAAAACATGTGATAGATCTATGACTATCTTAGGGGCAGCCTCCTTCCTCAAGGAGGGGATCCTTATAGTACTAATTCTTATGGAAGCTGACTTCCCATTCCTGACAATGATAGTTTGTGGAATCAACCACAGAAAAACACAAAGGCAAAGAGAGGTGGTCAGTAGCAGCATTACACAAAACCAGCACAAGTATGCTTGATATGCTAAGTCTGTGAGTAGAATTTTTGGAAATCAAATCTGGTTTTTCTATTGATTCACATTTTGCCTTAAAAGAAGTTTATCTTTGTTTCCAACAGATCTCCAATTGAGAGTGGCTCTTAACTCTTCACTTTTATTTTCCTTTTCTCCTTAGTCACTTTGTATTAATTAATACAATAGAAATGTGTATTTTAATGCCCAGGGAATAACTCTGTGTTTAAAAAAATCCTATCCTATAGTGAATTTTTTCTTTAAAGTGCAGGATCCTTTGTAATGTAGATATTGATCTTCTAATTTTCCTGTTTAATTAGTTGGAGAACTTAATATGAGTACCAAATAATAAAAACTATGCTTTCTTAAAATGAGAGATAATATAAAATGTTATGACCAGTATTTCCATGTCCTTGCTACTTGGGTTCCCCCTTCACAATCTCAAGATGATGGAAAGAAATACACAGGAAATCTAGACTCTGACAGTATCTAGTAGGAGCCATCTCATAACAGGGTCTTTTCCTAAGTCCGTCAACCTCATAAACTTCACACAAGGGGCTCAGAGACCCCCAAAGTTGAATAAATTCCTGATGATCTGAATATATCCCCTGTTCTGCTACCTACTTTGCTATAAAATGTCAAATTGGATTTCTCTAATGACAAGTCTCAATATCAGGAGACCTTACTTCTACCTACATGGCAATTTTTCAATACTGATGCATGTCCATCACTGCCTACAAATTCTGCTTGTTGGCCTATTTCAATGGCCTAAAAAATGATTCTAATTTTCCTATATTCAAAATTCTTAAACTTGGCTTTGGGGTCACAAGGGTCCTTTATTCATCCACATTTAGACAACAGCTCTTTAAGAAACTACCAGAGGAATTTTACCCACTAAATGGGAAATACTCATTTATATATTTAAAACCTCCTTTTTCCCAGAAAGCCTACCTGATATTCCTATAACATCACTACAGACATGTTATGATTTAGGGATCCTGCTGACTATGTCAAGTTATTGAGATTCAGGTCTTTTCAGGCTGCTCCCACATATGATCAATGGATGACCAAATTTGAATTTTATTAACATATTTTGCTGAGTCAGAGAAACCTGTTTCAAACACAAGCTCTACCATATTTCTGCTTGTATGTCCTTGACCATTTTTACTTAGCTTTCTAAGCCTTGATTACTTCATCTATAAAATAATGGTATGAATAATAGCCACTTCATAGAGCTGCTATAGGGATGAATCAGAAAATGCCATAAATCACTTAGCACATGTCCTGGCACAGAGCAAAGAGATAAGAAATGATAGTTATTAAGGTAGTGGTGATAGTGGTGGTTGTGCTGATTATTAACTAAGGAATAAGCTTTATATGCCCTCATGATATTTCTTCTGCCAACTCTTGAATACACAAGGTTCTCTAGCTATAACTAGCCTAAGATACTTTTATCTAAGACCACATCAAAATATAGCAAGATACTCTAATGTAGCTCAATAGGTTGCTTTATGTGAGCTATGTCCTAAAAGATAGGAAGGCTGTCCCAACACCTCAGTTTCCTTTCTATGATTCAGTGCTACATTGTGAAAACATCTTACACCTTTCTGTTTTTCATCCAATCTCTCTTTTCCCACCCTGTCAACTTCATTTCTCAAATATGAAAAGCCAAACAGCTTCACCAGTCACAGACCCTCACAAGTATTCTCCAGGATTCTGAAGTCTACTCAGGCAGCCATAGGAACACAAATGGGGCTGGGAAGGGAGCATGTGCCAAGGTTGCAAAAGCAGTGGAAGTGGCCACGAGGCATGAGGCATCTTGCATTAGGTGCAGATTTCGCTAGATACATTACTTATTTCCAGCATGATAAAAAAGGAAAAAAGATCTTAGACAATTATTTTTGCAACATATGCAATGCCTGACACATTTCAAAACACCTCAAATTAACTGAAAGTATAAGTGAATTCTCAGGGGAAAAATTATTTCATTTTATGAGAAAGTATTCACTACTTGGACAAGTAGTTGTGGTTTATTAAGTTATATGTATTTGAAAGCTGTCTTCCTTTCACAGATTTTACAAATATGACACATTACTTTTTTTCTTTAGACCTACCTAATCATCTCAATAGTACAATTGTAATGCTAAACCCTATCTGATGAGCAGCACCAAAATGTTATAATACTATTTGACAACTGATAGGAGTATTTTGGCCAAAGTAGATCATTGTGTAGTCCCTAATGACTGGTGTTGTGTTTGTGGAGGAAAAGCCTACCGAATACTACCCATAACTGAACAGACACTTCTCACTTTGGTAAACTAATGTCTGCTTCAGGATTGTCCCTGATATCACCTAGGGCCCATTCTGACCCATCAGTTTGTGTTCTAAGAAAAGGGAGAGAAATTGGGCCCCAGTATGAGAATAAAAATCTAAACTGCTCAGGGAAATTTTTGATTACTTGCTTCTCTTAACAAACCTCTTCACATCATGCTTTACAAGAGGCCAAGAAAGTAAGAGTGATCCCAGATGCCGTGTTTCAGAGACTCACAGGTGAGTTAGACAATGGCACCAAGTATAAAACAAACTAGACGGAAAGTGGTTCAGAATAGAGCTGTCTGAGATATAATATTGCTTCTCAATGGGGATATGTGCTGCTGTTCTAGTGGAACTTGTACTTATATCCCTACATACTCGCTTAGATCTTTGATAGCCTAAAAATATCTAGGAAGCAAAAAGTAAAAAAAAAAAATTGGGTAATGTGGATACCCCATGTCTGGTTCTGTGGCCTCGTCACATTTGGTATGGGGTTTAATCTCTTGGTGTAATCTGGGTACTCTCAAGTTCTGGCTGAGGAGCTAACTACAAACTCTAATCATAATCCTTCTCCTAGTATTTGTGTCACAGTTTTCACATGTATATGATCTCAGAGACTTAAATGCTCCTGAGCAGGCCCTGTCCCATCAAATGACTTAACAAGCAGTCAATGAGCAAAAAGAGCAGGAAAATTTGATACCTACATAGGTAGAAACAATTACCCCCAGGTACTTGTATGTGATCTAGATTGATCACATACATAAATGATTTATCCTTCAGTTCAGGCTGAAGAATGGCTACCAGGGGGACACCAGGAACCTAAACCATCTACCTCCACACTCGGCTTGTACACCAAGGGGACTATCTTGGAATTACCTACTTACACACACACACATACACACTGTCCTCATTAACATTATTTTACTACCCTTTACTACCCTGAGGCAGCAAGTAACTTAATTGTTAATCACAAAAATTTCCCAAAAGATCATCAACTCTTGGAACCCCCTCACCTCGCTGCTTTTACCAGTCCTAAACTTATATTGCCATCCTTAATCTTAGTCAAATCTGCCATTGAAAGACCCACCTTAAACCAAACTTCCAATTCTCAACAAAATCCAACCTTGCCTCTAAGACTCTGCCAAGGCTCTGTTGAGGTGGTGTTCTCCTTCAGCACAATAAGCAATAAACTCAGCCCTGTCTTGTCAATTGGCTAGGTTGCTGAGACTTTGTGAGCCAGAATTAGACAATTAAAAGAGTTCCAAACTTGGGAGTCAGAAAACTTGTTTGGATTCTGATTTTATCATCTACTAGCTGTGAAACTAAATACTGAGTTACCTTGTTTGTATTTTGATGACAAAAAGAAATAACTTCTTCATAAGGCTGAAGACCAAATCAAATAATGCATACATGTAAATATTTTGTATGTTTTGAAGCTGTATACAAATGTTAGTTATTATTACAATCAGTAGGATATTCAACAAACTGACTGCCCACTGGGGCCACCAGTAGCCATGCTAACCTCTGTGACTACCACACTCCTCATAACCAGATGTAAACTCCTGGCTAACCCGGGGCTCCCCACTCCCTATAAAGAATGCTCTGGTCAAACATCATCATAATACCACCCTATTTTAACATATAAAATTTTCATTAGACTTTTTAAACAATAAAAAAATAAAAATCGAGATCATTTTAACTGATAAGCCCTGATATATTTCCAAATTGTATCTTGTAACAAGTGAATATAAAAATGGAAAGCTGAATCTATTAAATTAAGCTTTATTTAAGGTACTGAATATCAGTGATTTCTGAAAGAAAAATTTTAAGTATTTGAATAAGACATTAGAAGTTTATTATATTATTGCTATATATAATTCAAATAGACTTAGGGAAACACAACTGCATAATTAATCCTTATGAATCAGGTATCTACAGAAATAACTACATTTCAATTTAAAAACAGATAATCATTTATTCATTCATCTGCCTGTTCACAAGGATTATTTTCCTCCAGACATTTTGGCTTTTTAACACAAAATCTAAAAGGCAATTTTCTTGTCTTTTGGAAACAGATACTTTCCTGACACCATGAAATACTCCCAAATCTACCTGACTTAAAGAGCACTTCAAGATAAGAACTTATTTCTTCTCAACTAAAAAAACTACTGGAGAGGCACTTCCAAAAATAAAAGAACACTCCAGCCAGAGTGGTGAAGTAACAAAACACATAGTCATCAAGAGCCAAAGATAAATTTGAACTTCATGAACTCGGGGAAAGAAGAACAAGATGTTCTTCCAGAACCGTGTGATACTAGAAATGGACATTTAGTGAAATTTAAAGTGAATAATAAAGAACAAATAAATGATGTTTGAGGCTGCTAAGACATTTCTATGGATTTTTTTTTTAATCCTGGATTCATTCTGAAGGTGGACTGAAGGCATCTGGCATGAGGCAGTGGTTAGGGACACTGATGCTTGAATTAGACCACACTTCATCCTACTCTGGGCCCCAGGAGGCTGAGCCGTAGGGACTGTATCAATGATCTTTTTGCCCTCTGGCTGCCAGTAGGGTTTGGCCAATGGCAGGCTCCAGCAGGATACCCAAGGGCAGGAGAGTGAAGTTGGGTATTTAGTCCCCCAGCTCCCTCCCTGAAAAGTCTCTGAGTCTGGAGACATCTCTGTTCCAAAATATGTAGATCCTCTAAGGAAGTCCTCTCCATATAGCGTTGGATCCAGAAACTGTTCCTTCCCCCATCTCTTCAATCCTAGAGGTAGAAATGGGTCTCGATGTTGCTAACTCTGTGTTGGTTTCCCAAACCCTGCCAATACTCTGGCAAGGAATCCCTTTAATAAATTCTCCTCAAATTACCGAATTTAAATGTGTTTCTTGACTGACATCCTTCAGCAAGTTATCTAACGCTTCTGGGATTCATCGTCTGCATCTGTAAAACCAGTCTGGTAAGAGTATCTGCCTCATAGGATTGTTGCCAGAGTGTCTGGCTCACAGGAAACTCTCAATTCCTATTAACTGAAAGTATATCTCCTATCGTTATTTAAATAGTGCAGAATCTTTTCTCAAGACAAAAAAAAAATGCACTTCACTTTGCACGAAAATACTTTGCAGAATGGTTATGGTCCCTCTCTCATTTAAAATGAGATTCTATTTTAACCTCTATAGTCTTGCTATCTTGGTAGCCCCTTAATGTTCCTCTTCCAGCTCCTGCTTGAGCAGAATAAGCTAGCCTTCTTAGTTCATATACAAGATATTAACAGAAAGCAACATGAAATAAAACAAGGCTTAACATTAATCAATCTCTTAAAGGGACTTTGGGGAGTGGGAGGTGAGAAAACAGATTTTAGCAACGCTTAAACATGTTTCCTGAGGGACACTCATCCACCCATTTGAAAGGTTTTATTAGCAGTGTGAAAGTTTCATCCATGAAAAATAATGATCATTAGCTTTTCCATGACAACTGTGGTTAGCCTACAATATCTATCATGCTCCTGTGGTTCATAGTTTTTTCACAATTCTGATCCCTCAGTGCAAGACATTAGTGGATATTGATGCTATTTTAATTGTTTCTCACATAAGGTCCATTGCTACTTGTCACAAAGTCCACATACACTAAAGATCATTATTGAACTTCTGGGAGCTCTGGATGTATGAAGCAATTCTGAACTTGCCATGTAATTTTAACCAAGGTCATGCGTGTTAAAGCCTTGGCAAATTAGTTTGATTAACAGGGTCAATTTGAGTGAGACCTCAGATCAAATAAGATTTTTAAAAGCAGCAGATCTGTACTAAAATATCTGGGAAAAAAATCAAGATTGCATGAAAATACAGCACAACATATATTTCATGTTGCATATATAAATAACCGAATAGCTTTTATTTGAATTATAATTTTCTTTGTTCAGTTGAAATCTTCAATTTCACAGGTCAAAATAACTATTCTTTTTGAAGTCTGAAATAGCTTAAGCCGTAGGAACATTACAGTGGGACTATGTTTCAATCATTCCCAACACTTAAAATAAGCTATAAATATTACTAGAGTTCTCGTATTCTAGCTATGGAGAACCAGAAGAAAAATATTTTTTTGCAGCCTTTCAGAGTCAACATTAAAAGCTAGAGACAAAGCTTTTAATATTGCCTATACATCTGAGTATGTATAAATAAATATATGTATTTCTATATACACATACACATGTATACATAAATATACAATGTATTTCAGAAATTCTAAAATGCAAATTTTTTTACATGTTAACATCTCTGAAATCGAGATGCACCTATAATCTAATAATGTGACATTATTGTTACACAACACTATAATTAATATAGTGTGGCTTTTTTCCCTCATTTTTTGCAGTGTATACCTTAATGATACATCTCACAATCAACAGCATCTTAGATCGTATGTGTATGTCTGTGTGTATTACTTCTATTGTCTTCTTTTGTTTTTGTTGTTTTAACACTTTTACCTTTTATATGCTTCCTGAGATAATTTTCATCTTAGAGTCACAGGTTTATAAATCTGATAAGTAAACCTTAGTCACTATGAGAAAACAGGCAAAGTCAGTGATGAAACACGTTGTCAACACTCACTGTACAGAAATTAAATTCTGAATTTGTTAAGCTGATTATAGTATAACCAAACTTCAGGAACAAAGTTCTAAGAGGAAACAGCCAATGAACTACACCATCTCCATAGGAGAAAATAATGACCCATGAAGCTAACTAAAGGTTATTAGGCTCAAACTTCATGGATACATTATCATACTTACATATGATTAAAATGACTTATGATGCATAAATGCGTGGAACTAAATTTTACATAACATCTTACATTACATAGGCAGTGCATTGTTCCAAACTCATACCAAAACCACAAGGGCTAAAACTAATTTCATCTTCTCTCCACTTACCCACTGATTGATTCGGTCAGTCTCAATCAGTCTCATTAATCTTGCTTTCTATTTCCCATATGTTTAACTCTTACAATCTGTCGTTTTTCTAATTTTCCCTTCTCTTTCCTTCTATTTATTTAGGTCAAATTTGGACTATATTAAAGTCAAAATTACAGGCTGCAAAATCACTTCTTAATACTATTTCCTTGACTTTTCTCTTAGAGAATCTTTCACCTAGTAAGAAAACTTCATCTAAAACATTCAAAAGATATTCACTGGGTGCCCACTCTGTGTAAAAGGCCAAGAATAAGATGAATGTCTTGTCTTTGCTCCTCAAAACGTGGCCCACTGCCTAGGAGTATCAGCAGCACCTGGAGGCTTGTTAAACATACAGAATCTCAGGTCCCACCCCAGACCTATTGTATGAGTCTGGATTCTCCAGAGAAATAGAACCAAGAGGATATAGAGAGAGATGACAGAGACAGAGACAAAAACAGTGATAGAGATAGATAAAGAGAGAGAGATACACACACATATAAAGAGATTTATTATAAGGAATTGGCTCACATGATTATAGAGGCTGATAAATACCAAAATCCACAGTTTAGGTAAGCAAGCTGTAGACCCAAGAATGCCAATGGTGTAATTCCAGTCTAAGGCTGGCAGGTTCAAAAGCCAGAAGAGCTAATTTTTCCATTTCAGTCCAAAGGCAGGAAGAAGCCAAATTGAAGGCAGTCAAGAAGTAGGAATTCTCCCTTATTTGAGGAAAGGTCAGCCTTTTTGTTCTTTGTAGGCCTTCAGCTGACTGGATGTGTACCACCCACATGAGGAAGGGCACTCTGCTTCACTCAGTACACAGATATAAAAGTTAATCCCATCCAAAAACACCCTCACAGACACACCCAGAAATAATGTTTGACCACATATCTGGGTACTTAGTCAAGCTGACACATATAATTAACCATCGCATCTACTGAATCAAAATTTGCATTTTAACAAGATTTCATAGGCGATTCACAGGTACATTGAAGTTTGAAAACTATAAGTCTAGTCTATGTATAGAAGGATCTCACAGAAACATGAGCAAATAACTACATAGCTCATGGTTCCAGTTGCAATCAAACCAATATAGAGGGGTGGCAGAATAGAAAATAGTGAACAAACCTCCTGAACAGAGAAGAAAAGACTTCACAAAAGAAGGACCCTTGACTAGGTGTTGAAGATGAACAGGAGCTTCTTATGCATGCCCCCTGAAGCCAGACTGCCTGTATTTGAAGCAACAACCCTAACACTTACTAGTTCTGTTGCCTGGGGTACTTGAACCTCACTGTGCCTCAATTTCCCCAATTTTAAAAGAGGGGGAAATGATAGATAATACTTCATAGGGTCTTTGTGATGATTAAATGAGCTAATATATGCAAAGTTAAAACAACGCCTGACACATAGAAAGCACTACAAACTAGCAGACGCAGCAGCAGCAGATTATTTTAGATCTTCTAATCCACAAAGTAGCTAGTGTTTATAGTTCATTTTATTTAATATTATATTTGCCTCTGTCCCATTAACAATGAAATCACCCCTCATGGAAAAGCTCCCTGGACTCTCCTGACACTAACATGAAAGAACTAAGTACAAATGCAAAGGTCCTGAGAAGTCCTAGGCTAACTCACAATAATAAGATCACTGAATAATTATTTAAAGATGACATCTATTGTGTGCTTACTATAAGCCAGAAAACTCTGTAAGCATTTAGCTGTATTAATTACTTTGATCTTCGTAACAATCCTCTGATATAGGTAGTGTTATGAACCCTATTTTGTAGATGTGAAGACATAGACACAGATAGGTTAAGCAACTTGCCCAAGATCACAGAGATAAAAAGGAACAGAGGCAATAATTACTCCCAGGATTCTGGCTTCATAGCTTATCTACTGAAGCTATACCAGTTCTCAATAGGCTAAAAAATTGGGAGAAAAATTTAAGAAGATTTATAAATCTGAGGAGTATCCATTTTTCAATCATTTATTTTTGTCCTCTTGTAGATGTGATAAACAAGGAAATGTAAACTAATCTAATCTTCTCTTTCCATCCTAAATTCAGATTGACAAAGAATTTCAAAGGTACAATAAACACAGACTAGCAAAATCAGAGTTTTATTCAAGGGAATACATTTCTTAGAACACAGTAATGCTAATTGATATGACAGACTACAGATGTACAAAAGCTCAAATATAATTAAAACTTATTTCTTGCTCAGATAAGAAAAGGTGGAACTTCTCTTCATGATAATTTCATCCTCTGGCTTCGCCATATCCAGGTGTGGTCATCTGCATCCAGCCAGTAGAGGAAGAAAAGGAAAACATGGAGGAAGTAACCACGCTTCTTAATCACTATGGCCAGGAAGTGAGACACATCACTTCCATTCACAGTCCATTAGTGAGAAATACACAGCCATACCTAGATGCAAGAAGGACTGGAAAATTAAGCCCTAGCTGAGTAGCTAGTTACCAGAGACAAGTATGTACTATAGAAAAGAGAGCATGAACTTTGGGGTACAGCGAGCCACCTCTGTCACATCCTTCCCATGGGGATTGTGTGAGCTTCCCCATCACTCATGTATACAGGACAGTCTGTGCCTATGGAAGATGCTCCCTGGAGAATATGATAGGAAAACAATAGGACCCATTTCCACAGCTCAACCTTGTCATTGATGATTGGAAGGGCAGTTCTGCTTGAGAGTGCTAGCTAGATACATAGATAGACCATGGTCTCCAAACTTGACTGTAAAAGCAAGACTGAGGCCTTTCTTGCAATCCTCACCTATCTCCTACTATGGAAAAAAAAATCACACAAGGTTAATACTTTGTGTTTACTTAATACTTTCTGATTAATATATCTAATTATGCTGATTAAAAATATCTGTAGCAGCACAAAAATACTCTGTCATTTTTAGATGAAGAAAAAGTTCTAAAATAGTTAAGCTCTCAAGTAAGTGATTAAAATGCACTAAACTGAATGAATGGCATGAATTTTAGTTCCTTAAAAATGGCACTTCTGTAGACTGAGTTCTAACTGACTTTCAGAATAGCAGAGAAAAAGAGCTCTAATGGATTCTATGATGGTATATTTCTATAAAAATAGTTCCTAGATCTAAATTCTTATGGTAACTATGGCTATGTGTAAGGCCAGCACAGAGAAAACATAAGTTGAAAGGCCTTTGACCTAGAGATATATTTCAATGAAATAGAAAATAAAAATGCAACTTCAGATACACAGTGTGCCCCTTCTAGGGATGCTCATTATTATCCTACAACAATATATCCAGGTAGATCTGAGAATGTATAGCAAACACTTTTTTCACCTAGTAAATTGTTTCACAAAGTTAGATTTAAATGTCAAGTATGTCAAGCTTAGAGCCTTCTCCACCTTATTTATATTATTAAATGATAAAATTAAACGTTTCAAGCTTCAGGTTGGTAGCAAGTATATTAACTTCAATCAAATCAAAATTCTACTGAATAAATGCATATATTTCAGAAGAGAAAATGTTTCAGAAGAGGAAGCCAAGAAATGTCCATCACTTTTCTTTTAAACTAAGTATTCATACAATGAATCCAAAATTCTGCACAAAGTGAGAAATCAAAAGCCAGGGTCTCACCAGGAGGATCCGCAATGATTGCAAAGCCTCTGTACCAGCCCAGGACTGTCTATAGTCACAGGGAAAAGAAGCATGCCTCTAACCAAGAACACAACAAGGCTGAGCATATGCATTGCTGCCACAGAACCTGGACTGCTCTGCTTCCTGCCTTTTCCCAGCCTGGGTCTCAAGCCTCTGCAGGTCCTGTGAGCAGCCCAGCACCTTCCCAACAATCCCGTTCTGCTTAAGGTGGTGAGAGCTAGTTTCTGCTTCTTGTAGACAAAACTCATGTAAATACCTGTTTTTACATCTGAGGATCAGATCTGAGAATCAGAACAGTTCTATGAATTGGCCAAAGTTACAGAATTGTTTGGTCACAGAGCAAAGAATAGAATCCTAGTCCAGTGCTCTTTCTGCTTTCCCGAGTCACTTGCAAAAACTCTCAGAGATTTATTTCTTAATTTCAAAAGTACTCAAACTGATTTGGCATGTTTTCTCAGAGGCAACGTTGTCACTTCATCCCTTTGCCCCTCACCTCTTGCAGCTCTCAGTGGAGCCTAGACACTCGGTGCTATAGAAACATGTAGTGCTCCCAAGTTTTAGGGATTCCTTCATTATAGTCATGATTCCTTAAAGCCTCTTGCTGTGCTACCCACAAGGTAGAAAATTTGTCAGCCATTTTTATCTGGGCTGAATATTCACAAAATCTAATCTGAATGATACAGTTGAACATTATTAAAACATTATTTTATTCACAAGTGTTCAGCCATGACTGAGAGTTGAAATAAAGAATTGTGTTTCTGAACTTGCGTACTAGAAGTGTCACAAATAAATTCTACCAAGTGGCTCTTCTTCGGCAAGAATTTTACTAACCTTACTTTTCCCCTCACAACAGAGAAGGCCCAATACTGTGGAATGGAAGCTGTGCAGCAGGGAAACCGCCAGAAATGCAGTTAAGAGTGCCCCGCTCGACAGGGGGGCATTATCTCATGGGAAGAAAGAGGCTGGTCACTTCCAAACATCCCTGACCTCCTTGCACCAGT
Source organism: Eidolon dupreanum (assembly GCA_028627145.1). Taxonomy (NCBI): domain Eukaryota; kingdom Metazoa; phylum Chordata; class Mammalia; order Chiroptera; family Pteropodidae; genus Eidolon; species Eidolon dupreanum. The sequence goes on from CM053513.1 coordinate 49,828,527, forward strand.
GGGCCCTGCACCAAATAGAAATGAATGCTGCTTAGCATCACCTGTTTTGTCAGTACATGGAAGAATAAAGAGGTAGTCTAGGAAATAAAATAACAGAAAAAAAAACACCAGAGTGCCCCCTCATATTTCAGAGAGTTCTTTTTTCTACAAGCAACTGAAGATTTTAATTAAAATAAAGAAATGCTGCATCTGGGAGGGAAGACCTACTTTAAATCTGTGATCAGTTTCCAGGGCTATGATCTTTCCTAAAGTAAAGCTTTTAATAAAGCTTCACTCAACTCCTTACAACACTATTTCTCTGCAAAATGATTCACAGAAATTATCAGGAGCCAATTCTCTGAAAATTTGCTGTGTTAGCCTACATAATTAATAGGTTACACTATGAAGAAACACATCAGCCCTGAAACCCAAGAGGATATAAAGTATCCTCAAAAGGGCTGTTCTGCCCAAAATTATGCTCCTGAACTTGGGGACATTCCAAGAAAGCGGTGCCTAGATAGGTAAAATTATTATTTTTTAAATAACAAAAATGGATTATCTCACAGTTTCTGTACATTAGAAGTCTAGGCACAACCTAACTGGGTCCTCTACTCACCAGGTCTCAAAGTCTCAGCTGGGCCTGTGGTCTTAAAAGGAGCCTGGAGTCTTTTTCCAAACTCACTCAAGTGATAACAGGATTCGCCTCCTTTTGAGTGCAGGGTTGAGATCCCTGTTTTCTTACTGGCTGCAGCCAGAGGTCACTCTCAGCTCCAAGAGGAGCTGTCTCAGGTCCTAGCCATGTAGGTCTCTCACAGCATAGAAGCTGACTTCTTCAAAGCCAGGAGGAGAACCCTTTTACTTGAAACCTCAGTCCCTTATGACTAATCCTTGCCTGACTCCCTTTCGACTCACTCAAAATCAACTGATTTGAGAGTACATCTGAAAAATTCCTTCATCTTTGTCGTTTAATGTAACTTAATCATGGAAATGAAATCCATCCCATTCACAGACCTGTCCATACTCAGGTAGAGGGGATTATAAAGACGTGTGTGCAAAAAGGGTGGTCGGGAGCCATCTTCATATTCTGCCCACTACATATGCCATGCCCTTTCAGAATGAGTTTCCATTTTCAGCACTGGTTCATGACTGAAGTACTGAGTTGTAGGTGTATCGGTGAGTGCCATGACTAAAGACCTTATGCGTCCCATAGCTACAGTAACCCTGTGGTTGGCATGTACCATCATTACCTAGAAGCTAGCTAGGTAAAATTTTTGTTAGTCTAAAAACAATCCTTCTCTTTCCATAGAACTTTCAAAACTTTTACCTCCTCAAAACTCAACTTAATCAACTTCTATTTAAAAAAAGTCTTCCCTGTTGAAAGTCAATGCTGCCTTCTTACTCTCCTCCAGCTTATTTCATGCCATGTTCTACATCAGCTGGCTATGTATTGTTGGACAAGTCACTTGGCCTCTCTGGGTCTTAGGTCCCTCCTCCATTTGAAAAATTATAAAGAGGTTATTCTAGGCAACACTGAAGCTCTTTCCCAGGTATACCATTCAGTAAATCTAGGCATATGACCTGGGGAATCACATCCTGTGAAATGTGATTATCTTTTAAGGGGAGATGTTGTAACTGACAGAATCCAAAAGGAAAAAAAGATTCCAGGAAGTGTGGTGAGCAAAATGATACATTTTTTAAATAATCACACACACACACACACACACACACACACACACACACATCATCATCATCATCATCATCATCATCTAAACAGAAAATAGAGCCATGTAAAAAGTCACCAAATTGAAGATGCTGCAAAACCATTGTTCTGAGACATCATCAAATCTTAAAATTAAATAATCTAGAGGTATACCACACGACATGACACCACAAACATCCCCCTGGGTGGTGGCAGTCATTGAACTCTCCATTTCAAACCCCTCCATTCATTACTCTCCAGTCATTATTCTCTATTCAAATATGTTATCAATGCTCCTTCTCATTTTAGTCCTTCTACCTATCACAGACACAAAGACACCATGTGGACTGTACTTTGGGTTTTTTCCAGTACTAAACTATCTTTTAGTCCTGGCTCCTTCATTTCCCTTAGCCCTTCTGAACCTCAGTTCTTCCACCTATAAAATGGAGATAACAATAGCTAACCTCCTCAGGGGTTAATGTGAAGAGCAAATCAGAGCATGTATTTAATAATACTTGGGGCTGTGAAAAACATTAGGCAAATTAAGACTATCAGTATTGTTAGCAATGGTAATAATAATTTGAAAACACACACAGACAGAGCTCTGTTACTTCTCCTTCTAGATCACTTAAAGGTCTCTTACTTGGAAAAATGCAACATAAAATTCACCAAGAGAGGCAAATGCCTTTTTACATAACTAAGTTTCAAGAGATTTACAGATGTGTACCTCCATCCTTAAGACCCTAGACCAAAACATTTCCTTTCAAACTTCTTGGCACGTTGAAGGGCTGGGCTGGACATGACTAAAAGTATTCCATTCATTTCCCTTCTGCCTTCTGATATTTTTTGTTTCTCAGCATTAAATTCAGATCTCATCTCATTAGAAGTTCTGGGAACATTCAAATACTAATCATACATGAATAATTTATTTCTCCTGCACTTCTCATAACTTTTACATGAATATACTGAAATCACACCTTTCTGACTATATCTGTTTCTGTTTCCCTTTACTGGCCCACAATATGACCATTCTCCATATACATCCTGGGCATATGTGGCAACACAGGTAATATAGCTCATAATTCAATTTAACTCTAGATTATTTCCATTTCTATTTCAGCTCTTCTTTTTGGACTTTATGTGTTTTTAATAAGAAACAAATAGTACAAAATTTAAAAGAATAAAAATTAAGTAAATCTCCTTCATCCCATCCCCAAGACAGGGAGGTTCTCATCCCAGATGTAGCCAATATTAACAGTCTTGTTACAAGGCTGTTACACTGATCAAGATTCAGTTATGCAACAAACATAGACGGAGTACCCATGATGTGCACTGCATTAGTGATTAACTAATAATAATTGTTACAAATTATTTAGCACTTACCATGGGCCAGGTGCTAGGCACTAGGCTAAACATTTTATATGCCTATCATTCTTAATCCTCACAACAACCTTATGAATTGGTTCAATTAGTATCCTAATTTAACAAATGAGGAAACTGAGGGTGATTAAATAATTTGTTCAAAGTGTCTAAAGATAGACATTAGAAAAATGGACAAAAGACTTACACAGACACTTCATAAACGGGATATACAAATGACTAATACCTGGGTGAAAAGGTGCTCTTCTTCCTTAGTCACCAGGAAAATGTCCATTAAAACCACAACAAGCAACCTCTACACAACCACCAAAATGACTAAAATGAGAAAGAGAACACCATGTATTGATGAGAATTTAGAGTAACTAGAACTGGTAGAAGTATAAACTGACATAGGATTGAAATATAGCTAGCATTTTGGAAAACTGACAATATCTAATGAAGCTAAACATACTCAGACCTGTGACCTTGCAATTCCACTCCTAAGTATATACTCAACAGAATATTTCAATATGTTCACCAAAAGGCATGTACTAGAATACTTATAAGAAGTATTATCCAGAATAGCCCAAATGAATGTCAAGTATAGGTAGGATGGATAAATTATAGTATATTCACACAATGGAATGCTCTACAGCAATGAGAATGAATAATCCACAACTACATGAAACGATATAACTGAATCTCACAAGTATTAATGTGAGAGAAAGAAGCCAGACACAAAAGAGTATATAGTGTATTAGTCTATTCATTCGAAGAACAAAAACAAAATGACTCTATGTTGTTAGAAATCAGGATAGTAGTTATTTGGGGGGAGATGGGGTGTCCCAAAGGGGACCTGAGGGAGGTTTCTGGGATACTGGTAATAATCCAGGTTTTGCTTACACCAGTATGTTCAGTTCATGAAAATTCATCAAGCCATACACTTGATGATTATTTGATATATAGTACTGAAATAACAAGTTTTTAAAAAACTCATGTCCCCTGAAGTTTACATGCTAGCATAGCCAAGGATATAATACTTAACAGAATTAGATGGCAACCAGAGTCAAACATATATATCATTTCTTAGCGTGAATTTTCTAGGGCCCTGGGACACTGCACAGAGAGGATCCTGCTACAGTTAGGAACCTGAATTCTGCTATACTGCTGCCCTGTCATACGCAGGCTTGTAACACCACTTTGCCAGAACTTAACATCCCTGCACTTACATTTAAGGCAAGTGTTCTTAACTTGGGGTCTTGAGACCCCTACGAGGTCCTTGGATAGAATTTAGAGGTATGCAAACACGGATGGGGAAAATTATATATTAATCTATATCACTAAACTCTACTCAAGTGAAACAGAATTTTCCTCAACTATGAATGTAGACAACAAAGCATAGTAGTATTAGAAGTATCTAAGAATCTTAACACCAATAAAAACATCACAGAAATGGGAAAATATATTTACAAGCAACACCTCCGATAAAGGCCTAATATCCAAAATATACAAAGAACTCATACGACTCAATAAAAACAACAACAACAACAACGAACAATCCAATTAAAAAATGGGCAGGGCATCTGAACAGACACTTCTCCCCAGAGGACATACAAATGGCCAAAAAACATATGAAAAGATGCTGAACATTGCTAGCTATTAGGGAAATGCAAATCAAAACCACAATGAGATACCATCTCACACCTGTTACAATGGTGATAATCAACAGGACAAGTAATAACAAATGCTGGAGAGGATACAGAGAAAAAAGAACCCTCATACACTGCTGGTTGGTGAGACTGCAAATTGGTACAGCCACTACGGAAAATAGTATGGAGGTTCCTTAAAAAACTAAAAATTAGTCTACCATATGATCCAGCAATCCCTCTACTGTGTATTTACCCCAAAGACTTTAAAAACTCATATCTATAGAGATATTTTCACACCGATGTTCATAGCAGCATTATTCACAGCGGCCAGGACATAGAAGCAGCCAAAAGTGTCCTACAATAGATGATTGGCTAAAGAAGCTGTGGTACATATATATAATGGAATATTACTCAGCAATAAGAAGAGATGAAATACAGCCATTTGTGACAACATGGATGGAACTCAAGATAATCATGCTAAGCGAAATAACCCAGACAGAAAAAGTTGAAAATCACATGATATCACTTATATATGGGATATAAACCTAAAAGCAACAAAGGAACAGGACAAACAAGCAGAGACTCATGGACATGGACTATAGACTAGTGGTTACCAGAGGGTAGGAGGTGGGGGAAGGGGGGGGTAGACGAGGCAAAGGGCATCAAATATATGGTAGCTGAAGGAAACTGGACTTTGGGTGGTAAACACACAACAGAATATACAGATGTTAAATTATAACGTACACCTGAAAATTATATGATTGTATTAACCAATGTTACCCCAATAAACTTAATTTTTAAAAAATCACAGATATTTTTATATTCACTTCAGGTGTTACAGGCATCTTGAAATATCATTTACACTTAACATTATTTAGAAAGTTTGGTCACTGTTAGATCTGCCACTAGATTTTGTAGTCTCATGTGTTAATAAATAAGCACTACATTATTGCACCACAACTTTGTATTTTTAGTATTTTGATAGCTGTATTTCATGTAATTGGTTTCCTTTGTAATCCTATGTATTCTATTTTTGTTTTTGGAAACATTATTTTGAAAAAAAGAATCTGTCAGCTTTCCAGATTGCCAAAGGAGTTCATAGAACAAAAGGAATGCTCATATGCTGGCTCTTGTCCATTCTCTGCCCCAGCCCCGCCTCCCTGCACCCCTGCACCACATGCTCTGCACTCTCACCTCTCTTCCTTGTTCTGCACCCCAGAGTTACGACCTCTATGGACTTATCATCCCGGCTTCCTTCTGCCCCTCCAGCACAGAGGATGGATGAATTTCCCCCACTCCCACCTGCCTCACAAGGCTTCCAGTAGAGGCTACATTGCTTTACGGCCACAGCTCCATCTCTCACAAGGCCCCAGTAACTTTATTCCTGAGCCATGTCCCTTTCTGCTGTCGCTAGTCCCTGAGTATTTTTTTAATTTTTATTTTTCAATTATACTTGACATTCAGTATTATTTTATATTAGTTTCAGGTATACAGCATAGTGGTTAGATATTTCTATAATTTACTAAGTGATCCTCCTGATTACTCTAGTACCCATCTGGCAGTTCACATAGTTATTACAGTATTATTAACTATTTCCCTATGCTGTACTTCACATCCTCAATTTGTACTTCTTAATCCCTCACCTTTTTTACCCAGCCCCACAACATCCCCTCCATCTAGCAATCACCAGTTTGTTCTCTGTATCTATGAGTCTGTTTACATTTTGCATGTTAGTTTATTTTGTTATTTAGATCCCACATATAAGTGAAATCATATGGTATGTGTCTATCTCTGTCTGACTTACTTCACTTAGCATAATATCCTTAGGTTCATCCATGTCATTGCAAATGGTAAGATTTTATTTTTTTATGGCTGAGTAATATTCCATTGTATGAATGTCCCTGAGTATTTACCCATTGTTCATTCCTTAACCACACTTCTGGAAATAGTCATTCAACTCTTCTCAGCTAAAGTCTTTTGAGAATAACTTCCATTTCTTGCCAGCCTGATTCCATTTACAAATACTGGGCTCACCTAACTTTGAACCAAGGATATGACCACATTTTTCATGTTAGAGTGTGTGTGTGTGTGTGTGTGTGTGTGTGCGCGCGCGCGCGCGCATGTGTGTGTATGTGTATGTGTGCATGTGTGTGTACGTGTGTGTGTGTGCGCATGTGCATGTGTACTACGTACTTGTGTTGGAGTGGGTGAGGTAACAGAGGCAATGCCAAGAACCCTGAACAATAACTCTTTCTCCTGGTCTCCACTACCCTGAAAAGCTCTCTGCACAGTCTAAAGTGGGAAACTAAGCAGGGAATGTTGAGAAAAGGTCATGCCTGAGCTGAATGTGTAAAGAAACAGCAGGAGGTAGCCCAGGGAAGTCAGTGGTCAGGGGAGGCAAGATTCTTAAAAGAGAGAGCAACATTTTCCAAGGCACGAATGGAGGAGAGCTTCTGCCAGACGTTCTCCTGCAACTGTCACATGTTAGCCTCACCAGGAACAAACCCAAGCAGCAGAAAGAAGCAGGAAGGAAGCCATTCTTTGAGAAGGCAGAAGATGAGAAAGGATTTGCTTAAAAGAGATCACTGCTGGAAAGAAGCACAGTCCTACATTCCTTGCACCTGCCAGATACTCTCCTAGGCATCTCTGATTTCTCAAGGTTTAACTGACAGGAAAAAAAGAAACTAGATAAAGCCCTGCTTGCAAAGAAGATCATTTCTCCTAAGATATTTCTAGGCACTTGCCCTCCCCTCTAATTCCCCAGGACAACACTGGCTGACAGCCCTCTGATATGGAAGAGTAAATGAAGGAGACTGGCTTAGCAGGAAAGAAAGAAAGGAAGGAAGCCTGCCAGGAGCACACTTCCATATATCAGTGTGCACTCAAGATAAATAATCCCAGCCTTCCCAGGCAGCTATCAAACCAAAGGGCATGTTGCAGGTAGCAAGATAAATCGCCATTGTCAAGGATGTCTTTGTTGCCAACAGGCTCTTACTATATCTCCCTCTCCTGACAAAGCAGCCCCAGGAACAGGTTTCTAACAGGCATTGCCCTCTAGAAACGTTAGTGCTTTTAGGGAGAGAAAAATGAGCTTGAGCTCCTGGGTCCACAAGTCAATATACTATTGGCTGTGGGAACCACTCACTAAATACAGGTTAGAAGCAAAATCTATTGGAAACAATAGCTACACATTGTTCTCACCAGTCATTTCTCTCAACCTAGCCTAGCAAATCTGAATTACCAGTCCTCCTTCAACTGGCACATATCGTGAATCTTATCCACATTGGCCTTCCTCCCCACCCCATGATAGATATTATATCCACTGGCAAACGTGGAATGCCAAAAAAGTTCCCATGTGGAAAAGTTTATAACAGAAATTGGCCATCAGTTTTTTTTTTAACCTAAACATAGAAAATGTTTTAATATCTTTCTAGAAATATCATATACACTCTTTATCCAGGTAATAATTACAACTATACCTGTTAAAACTTCATAAATTATCCATCAAGTTTTTCCCTAAGTAATTTGGAGAAGGAAACCCCAAATCATCTCTGCACCAGACTCTACTCCCACCACTTTAAAATTATTTGGGTAGTGTTTGTCAGGGACCGGAGGAGGGAGAAATGGGGAGTTGCTGTTTAATGGGCATACTTTTAGTTATGTAAGACAAATAAGTCGCAGAGGTGTGCTGTATAACATCACACCTGTAGCTAACATAACCATGCTGTACACCTAAAAATTATTTAAGAGGGTAGATCTCCTGTTAAGTGTTCTTACCACAATACAATAAAAAACTGTTTGGAGATTCCGACTGTGTCTAAAGCAATGTAGAGCAAAAGTAACAGTCCAGACTTAGTAATAAGCAGACTTGAGCACACAGGAGCAAGTATTGACAATGATCGCCTACTGGGAATGAACAGAGTCAGTTGAATACCCAAAATGCTGAACTAGAATTCCCCCCATTTATGTACCCAGTCTGTCTCTGTCTCTGTCTCTGTCATAAAAGGTTAAGAAGAAACTTTTCCTCTTTACAACAAAAATGTAGATTACTGTATTATCACAAAGCAAAGTATCTATTTGTTTTAGTAGAGGAGGCTTCCTTTCCCTTTATAAAGATATAGCTATAGGAGTCAGGGTATAGTTAGTTGTGCCTTTCCTGCCTTTAAAGACGAAGTCTCTGATTACCTTTTTTGCTCAACAAGAGTTAGCATGGTGATGGGGTATAAGAATGGGCCCTGCAGCTAAGATGCCTGGGCTTGGATCCTGGCTCTACCTACCACTTACCATATGACCTTGGGTGAGCTATTTAACTTCCCCTCAGTTTCCCATCTATAAAATGAGAATAAATAGTTTTGTTATGAAGATGAATTCATAAAGCATGTAGAAAAGTGCCCATTACATAGTAAATGCTAGTAAGTATGTGTTGAGTAAACAAATAAAAAATAGATCAAGCAACCTCTTTCCTCATGCCCCATTATATTCTTGTGTTGCCAGTATCTCTTACTCTGGAGTGTCTCTCTCTATGCTTAGCTGTATCTATTCTTGCTGCCTTCTCTCCTGTCTTATGATGAGACTCTGGAGAACATTGAACTATTGGATTCGATCCTCAGCAAACATTTTCCTTAATGACTAATACCTACTCATCTTTCAAGTCTCCTCTTACATACCTCTCCTTCTCGGGAGTCTTCTTGAAGGAATTAAGTCTCCCTCTTACATGCTCCCAAAGCATAATGTTTTTCTTCCAGTCATTCATTCTCTGACTCATTCATTCATTCATCAACAGAAAATTATCATGTAAGGCACTGTGTTGTGTATTCTAGAGAGGAACACATAGAAGGCCTGGATAATGTGTTGGTGAATGAATAAATATCTGAATGACTCATTTATACATCTGATCCTTAGCATTTTCTCCCCATGGGAACAGACTAGAAACTACCCAAATTACTAAACATTTCTCTGACTTCAGCCCATGGCAAAAGGGTGTGAGAGGGTTAACCCATCCCCCTAGGACCCAATTAACATGGAATCCTCTTTAAGCTGCTGCATTTCTGCAACCATGCAGCACACAGCTGCAGCCTGGTGCATGTGAGGCCTCAACTGTTGCGAGACCTGTTCAGGCTCTGCAGCATTCATTCAAGTGGACTGTCAGAGAGACTAAGACAATGGAAATTACAGTGCATGGAGCAGTGCCCCAAGGAAGGGCAAAAGGCAAGAATGAAATTAAAACCAAGCTAAAATTCAAACAAAACTAAGTTTTGCAAAACTAAGCTTTTGTTTTCTAAAGAAACATTATCCCATTGACTATTTTGCTACAGTTAACTGAATAACTTGGTAAATTTTCATTCACTAATTAAAACATACACATAGGTACTATGGTGCTCTGAGCCTTTCTCTTAATATAGTCCTTTCAAGATACTCGGCATAAGCCCTGAAGATTACCCAATAGAGCCATCATCCAGTTCTTTAATGAGACATAGAATATAGAACATTGATTTTGTGGATTTGAAAAATGGCAAGACAGAAAATTTTAAATGTAAAAGAAAAAAATTGTTTAAGCATTAAAATTTTGTAAAGCAAAGAAAGTGAACGCAGATCTTGAAGACTGCAAAGAAATCTGGGTTGTTATTATGTCAAGCCAGAATTCAGGGAAAGCAGGGCAATCAGCAGAAACAGACAAAAGCAGGTCAGAGGAGAGTGTCATGGAGGTACTGTGGAGAAAGCACTGGATTTCAAATCAGAAAACCTGGGTTTTAGTCCTGATTTGTCTTGTATTAGCAGAATTATTTTCAGAATCACTTATTCTCTCTGAGCCACAGTTTCCACATACATCAAATGGGAACAAATTAGTTTATAGCTATCTCATGGTATTGACTAGAATCAAGTTAAGTAACAGGCATGTAAACTTCCAGCAGAGGGTCTGATGTGCAGCGAAGCTCGATAAATGTTCTGTTTCTATTTTTAAACTGGAACAAAATAAATCTCTAAACAAGTGATCAGTTCATGTGTTTCTAACTTGGATAATGTTGAAATATACTAGTAATAAAATGTTTCCATCACTTTTTAAAACAATAATAATGATGACAGCTAACATTTATTGAGCCTTTATAATGGATATGCCAAGAACTATGCTACGTGCTTTGCATATACTTATTTATTCTTACTTTATTCCTGATATAGGGCTATCATTACAGAGGAGAAACACCACAGGGAGATTAGGCCACATCCCTAATTACAGCAAGTAAGTGGTGAAACCATTTTTTTTTAATTTATTTAAAAAGCAAAGTTAAAAATTTGATCGAAAGGGGAAAGATATGAAAAAATATGTAAATTAATTTGAAGATATATATCCATTAACACCTCTCATCACATGTCCTACCAAGAGAGAAGAATGTACCTCTCAGGGCGTCTCCCTGCCTTCCATTCCTACTACCTAAGGCTCCTACTGTGGAGGGTCCTGACATCCAGATGTTACCTTGCCAATGCTGGGGGAGCCAGCCAAGGCTCTGAGGAAGACGCTGAATCTTCGCTTTGCCTTTTAGGTCACAAAAAGATTTCTCAAAAACTGTATTTTTATATTAAGAGGCTGTTGTATCTATAACTCCAGTTAAAAATTTTTTGTTTTTTAATTTTCAGAGAATGAGTTAGTACTCTAAAAATATACAGTGATTAAAAGCATACACCATATATTCTAGAGCCAGACTGCCTGCCTTCCAGTGCTGGCTCTTGTGCTTCTGAGCTATATGAGGCTGGTGAGCAGGTGGGTCACTTCTCCTCTCAAGGCTTCACTGTCATCATCTGCAATATGGTACCCATCTCATAGGGTTGTTGAGAGATTTAAATGAATGAATGCCTAGGAGGTAGGAAAGCAGGACCTGGCAACTATAAAACGCTCAATAAATATTAGTCATTATTATTATTCATAGAAACACAAGGGATTTAATATAAACATGTAAGGTGATGCGGTTCTGTAGAAAGAGCACTGAATGCAGAGATAGAGATCTAGAATCTACACCTAATTCTGCCACCTACAAGCTTAATGACTTTATAAATAATGTTATGAATAAGAGACAAGCCACATCAAGCCCACAGATATTCTGAAATAGGCCATGGAGTTTTTACATTTTTAGATATAAATCTCTCAGACCAAGCAGTCTTCCATTGTCTCCCACTCCCTATTGTCTCATGCCCGATGAGGTTTGAGTTTGCAACCCTGATCACCTTGCCTGGGTCTTAGCCCACCACTAAAGCAGGCAGAAGGACATCTACTCTTTTACTCAACTAAATTGTTTGTTGTGGAGAGGTCATGTTTGTAAAAGTACTTCACAAATCATAAAGTACTGTTAAAGGAGAGATCATTTGAAACACAGGATATTTAAGCCTTATTTTTTATATCCATACATACTCTATTACAGAAAATAGTTTTGTCTTTAGATGGATAAAATCTAGTGGGTACTGTGGTTTTTAAACACTTCTTAATGATTTTTTTCGGGGAGGAGGCCAAAGGAATACATCTCAATCCTCTACACTTAGGGAATCAATTTATCTAAATGCCTCAGATGGAAGACTCCATCACTTAGAAAAAATATCCTCTGGGAGCAGACAAATGATGCTCTCAATGAATTGAAAAGGCATCGGGTCACTTTCCTCACCTCCCAGTTCAGCAGGAGCTTTTGCGCTCTCTTCCTTACTTTATCCCAGTGTTTTCTTCACCCCAGTACATGATGATGCTTCAGGACCTGAAGAGAACACCTGGATCCCAAAAACTTATTGCATCTGACTACAGATTTTATTTCCTCCTGAAATAAGAACATGTCACAAGGTCAACGGTGCTAATTATTTGGTGAGAAAAAAAGGCCATTTGTCTGAAATTTAATGTGGATGGTACACACAGACTCACAGACACTGATGTTATAGGTGAAAAATGACAGCCTCTGAATCTGGGTTCCAGCCCATCATTAACAGCTGTGGGCAAGTTGCTTTCCTCCATGAGCCTCAGTTTCTTCAACCGTGAATAGTAATACTCATGACACTAGTTGCCACTGCTCATTCCTATCATGTGTCACACACAAAAATAATGTACCTTATCTACATTTATTATCATTACAACCTTACCAGAACTGTGCAAGGCAAGTATTATCCCCATTTTAGAGAATGAAGAAACAGGTTTTGTGAATTTAAGTGACTAGCTCAGGGAAACACAGGAGGCTTGAAATTTATGGATATAAGATTGTCTTGGGAAGATGCTAACTGCTCTGCCTGCCTCCCAAGACCCTTGAGGCTAAAATGAGATTGTGTTTGTAAGAACATTTCATTTAAATGGCAAAGCACCATACATATTTTTTTATATGTATATCCACTTCTTTTGGAAGTAAGCAGTAATGAGCATATTTCAATGCTACAACTAATTAGGTCAATCACTCCAAATAAAATACTTGGACTTAGATGAAGTCAAAGCCCCAGATTAACTGTCTACTAAACTGGGTCTGTTTCCATGCCATTACTGAAGCACCTCTCCATCAACAGCACCATTTCCTCCTTTACCCAATGTCTATGGGGGTCATAACAGAACTCCCAGGAAGATAAGGAAGGCTAGTTCTGGCTACCTAGAATCACAATATCTAACCCTGCCACCAATACTCCCATATACATTCATATATAGAGAGAGAGAGAGTTTGCTTTTCTTTTTTCTTTTTTTACTTTCTCTTTCCCAACTAGAATATTAGCTCAATAAGGACAGGGATTTCTTTGCCTATTTTTAGCACAGTGTTGAATGAAGGCATAAGCCATGAAATATAGCCTGGATAGAGCAAGCAGTGGAGATCAGCATGGCAGAAAGCCCAGAACATAGCTAACTCAGTGAGATCAAAGAGCCAAGATGGAGAGATTTAGAGCAATGCAAAGAGAATGGGAAATGCATGGTGTCCAGATCTCAGGGATGGACTAGTCGTCACTGAAGCGTGTGCCCAGAGTGGAGCCATAGAAGTAGGCTGCACTTCTCACAATCCAGGAATGTTTCACTGCTGAGCCAGAAAGCTGTGTGAAACACATTTCTGAGAAGACAAGTATACCATAAAATGGATATGGTGTGCTCAAAGACGATTACAACTGAGACATGGTCTGTAGAAGGCTTAGAAATCAATAAATATCAATTTTGACACACTGCAGAGATAGCCCCTTGAGGCTAGGCTTTTTCATCTCATATTCTGTGAATAATCAGTGACCTGTGGCTAGTTGACATCAACAATGAACCAACCTCAGAAATAATGCCACAAATTTCTCCTCCATGACCCAGAGCTATAATATTTTTCTGAACTCTAGGAGGATGGCAGGAGCCATCAGTGTAAGTGGTCCACCAGGAGTTCCCTCACTCAGCCTGCTCAGTCTGACCTTTCCATATGCTGGACCAAGAAGACCTCCTCCTGCTCTCCTCTCCAAAAGCCAATCATGTCATTTTTCCTCCCAGCACCTCCGAGTAAGAAACACTCACAGAAATGAAAAAATAAATCAGAAAATGGATAGAGAACTTCATCAAGGTCAAGCAAATGGCTGAATCTTACAGGATATTATATGTGTGACAACACAAACAGAAAGCAAATGGCAACTAACTCTTGCAAAGCAATACGAAGTACAGCTCTGTGAGTTTTCTGGCTCTGTCTGGAAAAATAACTTTATTAAACATATCTTTGGTGCTCTCCAGAGCACCTGCCACAAAGATATTACAAAATATAGCTTATTCCTGGCTTCATAAAAGCTCTTGGATCGGAACCATTAAAGCTATCTATGCCCCAGGGGACACCCCATTTTACATCAACAAATGTTATGTCATCTGTAACCATGCCAATTTCCATTAAAGAACTTCCAGTTATTCATATTGCTAGGGGGTGAATCCTGCTTTTCTTGCTGATGGTTCCATTACCTCTTCTCCATCCCCCTCCCCCCAAAAAAGACAGATTGTAGGCTTTCTTGGAGAAAAAAATCATAAACTGCAAAGTCAGCTTTCCAATACTGCAAAGCCGGGCATTACTTTCCATTGAAATAACCTCTTCAAAACAGCAAGAAATAAACCTATTTCATCTTCACACATGCCACTATTTCCCTGCAGATTGTAGAAAAGCATTTTCAGTCAGTCACCAATTGTTCTATGTGACTGCAAAGTCTTCCTTATCATCCTACTACCAGGACATCTAAGACTTGTATAGGGAGAAGGAAGGAAGAAATAGTAGGGGGCGGGTAGAGGGCAGGGAGGGAAAAGGAAATTAGGAGATAGGGCCTGTTCGGCTGATCCCATAGGTGGCCACTGGAGTAGAGGTGTTGGCAACATACTGGAGCCCAAAGATTACAGAGTGGCACCTTGGTGGCTTGAGAATTGTACAGATTATAGAACTCACTTCCCGAGCTCCTGATAGCAATGCTCATAAATTAACATCTCATTCCCTGTGGTCACCACAGTGGCTAGAAGACATGATTGATCTAACATTTGGCCTCCCTAGGAGGAATATGCTGATTCTTTGCTTCCAGCACTCTCCACCTACTTATGAGCTCAGCTTTTCATCATCAAATACCTAGGCTTGAGAGTTAAGATCATCAAGCATCAGGCAATCTGCTGGGGTAGTTCTTCTACCTTCTGTCTGGGTATCACCACTTAACAGGCAAGGCTAGTGAAACTTAGGTAGTCAGTGGACTCAACAGCATCAGGAACCACAGCTGGTCCACTTTCAAATTACAAGCCTTCCTCACCTTTAAGGGCTCTGTTAATATTTTTCTTTGTAAAACTGCACATGTCTGAGCAAAGTGGATCTGGTTTGTAGGCATGGCCAAATTTAGACAGATTCATTTGGCTCATTCCCCTTAAAGTAACATTAGCATTCAGTTTGTTTCTTTTCATAACATTATTCCTTAACCAACAAGAATTTCTAAGAGCTTTTCTATTATTAGTCATCTGACTTAGTGGCTTGTCTGAGAGTGTCAGCCCATAGAAGTGCCTGGTGGAGAAGGAAGTAGGGCTGCAGAGAGGGCAGGGAGGGTCTGTCCGTGGGCCCACCAGAGAGGGCTTCTTTCCCACCTTGCATAAGGACTTCACTTACACCAGCAGTAGCCTGAGTACACCACCATGCCACTGCTGTAAAATCTATGCCATGTCCTCCTGGGGTTACAGGAGGGCTCTGTAGTTTGCACACAGTGCAGCCTCAATACATTTTAGCTGCCAATTGAGAGAATTCTGAATATGTTAAATGTAAGCTGGTTTCCTTTTTTTGAAGAGTAGGTGGAGGAATGGCTTGAAGTAATTCTTGCTGCATTTTGGCTTATCAAAAAATATGAATCAGTTCCTGAGAAATGGAAAGATTTGGAAGCAAAGGTAATACTGTCACCTTCTAATGAGGACTGAGACTTGGGAAGGAAATGATATGGGAATAGTGCTGAAAATTTGTTTTTCTAGAGTGAGGTTTACAATACTGGATAAATACACTGCAGAACTGGCTAAACTATGCTCATCCATTTAGCAAATATATATTAAGGCCCTGTTATGTTCCAGGAACTGAAGGAACGTATTTCAGGAAGACTGTGAAGAATGGGTTTGCCTGAAGCTACCACTTAAGACAGTCATGTGCAAACCAAGCAGAGGGAGTGATGGTGTCTGGGAAAGAGTGAATTAGATTAGGAAACTGGGGTTTAGAGCACTGAGAGCGTTGAGGCAAGCAGCAATGACAACTGTGTTCAAATGAGTGAAGAGCTATTATAGCCCTTAAGTGTGAATCCATGGGTAGTGTTGAGGAGGCAGAATTTGGGTCTCAGTGGAAATAAAAACCTTCAAGTCAGTACTATTGAAGACTTGTGTGCTAATATTTTTTTTCAACACAGAGGTATTCAAGCAGGAGTTAAACACTTGTCCGGTATGTTTAAATGGGGATTCAAGCAGGACAACAGAAGGTGAATGAATTTATAGCCCATTGTGATCCTTACATTCCATGAGATTCTGAAAAAAGATATCTTCATGCTTTTCACATCAGTTTTAAGGCATCAACTTCTTCTCTATCTTTTATTAAACTTGTTTAATTTGAGTAACAAATGTGTTGTAATAAGATCATAACATTTGTTTTATTTTTGCTATTCCCCAACATTTACGAAGTATTTGATTCATGCCTTCTGTTTACCACATTTTATAAATAAGAAAATGAAGATCATTTGAGTTAAATAAAACAACAATCAAGGAAGAGTTCGTTGTACTAATAACGTTCTGTCGCTCAAGTTGGGTGGTGTATATAGATGCATACTTTGTCCATCTGTCTGTCTGTCTGTCTGTCTACCTTCCTATCTGTTTGTCTAATTGGAATGCTGCAACTGAATTACAAAGAAAAAAAATAGCTGACATTAGAATGCTTAGACTGACTTTCTACTTTAGAGCCTATAACTTAAACTATCCATGTGGAAGATAAATAAGGTATCATTTTAAGTTAAAGAATTACTTAGTTGTTGTCTATATATTTGACCTCATAAAAATTTCATAATTACCACTCAAACTGTCATCAGAGCCACCCACACTTTTCGTTGCCTCTCTCTTGGCTTAGTGATTCTGCCTACTTCCTCCTTCAATTCCCTAAGCCACTCAGGGTATTATAAAATGAAAGCAAACAACTGTCAAATCTCAAATGTAATCAAACGTATCATTCTCCTCAAGTTGCCCTCTTTTTGTCTTTCTCTCCCCCTCACATGACCTACCCAACCCTCTTCAATGCACACACACACTCCTCTGGAAAATTCACGGCCTGATTCTTAGTGGTTCTGAGTACTGGCAAATTGCACAGCATCAGAAAATCCATATATATTCCAGTAGGCTGTGAGAAAGAATTTCCCCTGGAATTTGATGAGATGACCACCCAGAATCATAATAACACTTATTCAAGACATTTAAAACAGACTAGACAAAGCACTAGAGACTATGATGTAAAGATCAATTCTACCCTGGCAAAGAAATGGACTAGGTGATTTAATGTACCTTTCCCATTGTTAATTTCTATGATCTTGAGATTAATTTGAATGCAGATCGAATCCATTTGAATAATGGCTCAAGAAAAGAACTTGGTTGCTAATTTAATAGGTGCCAGGGTGTGAAAAATTATTATCGTGATCACAGAAACTGAAACTGAGCTTGTAAAAATATTTTTGCAGAATATTAAACAGTTCTACAGTGGCTAGGGCCACACACACATCCATACAACATAGCAGGCACTCTTTTACCATAAGTTAATGCTTTTAAGTTAAAAACATATACCAAGTTGTTAATGGGTTGGAATTGCCTTAGTACATCATACTCTGATTTGTCATGGTTGCCTAAGAGATATGAGAGACAGCTCCTAAATAAAAATATTACTTAGGATTGAAAGATGACCAAAAGCTAAAACAAAGATGCAAAACTACAATGCTGAAGGAAGAACACAGGAATTGGGGTGTGGTAAGGAGACATCTTCAGGATTTGCATTTTGGAATTCATGTTTTTTTTTTCTTTCAATAGCAAAATTTGTAGATTAAAGAGTCACCTTGCCCTTGTCTCTCTATTGTGAATTCTCTAATGGTTTGGAGAAAATGCTCTTAAAAGCAATGTACTTCAGTGTTTCCATTTGCATGTATGTTATGGTATATGTTGCCTGAGTGATAAAATCATAAATGACAAATACTTCCATATCCAATGACTAAAAATACCCCAAAAAGTGATGCATAACAATGACTTTGCATTTTGTTGTTTTGTTAGTTTCCTTATTGGATAAAGAAAAAGTCAGAAAACTATAAAAAAAAAAAACAGATAAGGATGGCTTCATCTCTTACTTTCCAAAAACCAATCAAAATTTTTGTCATAACATCCATACTGTATTGGGCATTTACTACTTGCTGCATGTTTTATGAGCATTCTCTTAAATCTTTATAAAAATTGTGTATTCAGACATTATTATCCTCATTTTAGAGATTAAGTGACTGAGAATCAGAGAGTTTTATTATCTTGCCCAAATAAGTAAGTAACAGAGTAAAAATACCACCTAACCCCAAAGCCCACATTATTTCCCTTGCATGTCACAGCATCCACCATGAACATCTAAAGTGGGGGTGACCTGTATTAAGAAATGGTGATTTGGCCTGTCTTTCTGAGTTATTTTTAATTTGGACACAAGTTTCCTCTCAAATTATTTTGCCATACCAAGCTTAACTTGATCGCTCTTAACTTTGCAAACAGAGAACAGATATTGGTTTAATTTAAATCTTCCAGATGCTGACTATATATTAGCACACACGCTTATGGACTTAACTCAAAAATGCAGATAAGTACTATGAGAATTTCAGACAACACAAAAGGCACATCGAGGTGATAGGGGTGGGGGGGGTAAGGGACGAAGGACATATCCTGGGGCTTGCAAAGTCCATCTTAGAGACGTTATACTAATTCTATGCTATGTTTCCTTTCACGGCTTTCAGAGTTTGCAGCCTGGACTCTTCCTCACACAAAGGTTTGGTGTGGAGAGCATCCCACTGGGTGAATTCTGTCCAATCACTTATGACATAATTAGATCTAGACTTTACTTTTTACTCTTGTTACCTGCTCATTCAATGACTACACAAGACCCCAGTGCAAAGACAATCAGGATTTGGTCTCAAAAAGGGATCTGCTTTGAGACACAATCCCCAGAAATATTTTCTTCTAAAGCAGATGCTACATGTACCAGAATATAGCAATCAATTAACAAATATTTACCGAGTACCTAAGACAAGGAGAACCCTCGGAAGAAGACAAAGAAGCAGTAGGCCCCGTGTTTTGCCTCATGAGCTGAAAATCTCAGTGGGAATTTTAAAAGACAAGTAAGGAGAGTAGGTGGCAAGTGATGGTTCTGGCCTGGCACGAGGCCTCTGCAGCTTGGCCTGGATCCAATCCCAGGAATAAATCTACTCTTAGGCAGAAGGGATTATACAAGCTGTCTCTGAAATAAGATCAAGTCTGTAAAGCACTAAACAGTCCCTGGCAGACTGCAGGGACCCAGGGGAGATTGTTTTTTTCTGTCTCCACTTTTTGTCCCATTATTTTAGGGAACAGCATCAAGCTCTCTTTGCAGTTAAGCCAGCTTAAATTTTGCTCCCCACTCCTGATTACAAAACTTCTTTCTTTTTGAGCCCTAGTTCCCACTTGATAGTCCAGTTCTGGAACTCTATCCTGTTCTCCATCTTGATAAGCTGCCTACTTTACACCAAAGTGCTTCGTGCCTTGCTTTTGCTTGGCATTCTCCAACGGTCTAGAGTTTTGGGCCAATTAACAGCTAAGAGCTTGCTCCAACAATGTCTGTGGCCTGTTTGGCTGCTGTTCCAGATATTGCCTGCTCTGTGATTTCTTATCCCCCTGATGGGTCACCCAATTAGACCACAAATTTTGTTCTGGCTATCTAGAATAGTTTGTTGAAAAGAAGTCCAAGGCCTTGTCTAGGTTCTAAGGGATAAGATGTCATGATCAATTAGTAATGGCTGCCTTGGTGTGGAAGGTGGTCACAAGAGAACAGGATCTTACCCCTGTTTCATGGACCATTATCTATTACCCTCCTCCCTAGGCACCACATTTAACTTCTCATAAGTACCTACTTTCCAGCACTTACAGCTGCATCTGTCCTTCTGATCCCATCTCGAAGATCTAGAATGCATCCAGATCCAAACCCAAATTTCCTCCCTGGTTTCACTCTTCTGCTGCTAAAGAAATCCCAGACCTAGCACAATAAAAATGACAAGAGTTCAGACTGAAGAGGTCAGGGTGAGAGCAAGAACAGGACAGTGCAAACTAGGGAAAGTGAATTCAAAGATGTGATAGCCAGAAAGTATACCATTATTCCCAGCATAAGCAGTCTATCATGAGAGTAACCCATTCATTCAAATCTGTCTTTACAAGGTTGCACATCAAAATTTGTATGCTGTTCTCTAAATCCAAAAATCAACAAAATCATTACCTCACATCTAAATCTTCCCAAGGAACTTGACATGAGATTTTTACCCCTGAGATATCTAATATCCTAATTAGGGGGATTAATTTGCCATTTACCCTGAACAATGTAAAAATTCATATGTGCTTGCAATCCCAATTTTCAAGTGGCCTTTCATAAACTTGTTTTTCTCTGCCCTTTGGCTAATTAAGAAGCCTAGTTTCCATGAATATTTTATTTTATAGGTTGGTTAGGAAGGTTAATTGTCTTTTCCCTTTATTTGTCTTTTTCTCCTTAATGGGAAAAGCTATCAATGTGTCTGAATTGACAACCAAAATTACTAGGAAAAAAAAAAAAACAGACTAAATGGTGAGCAGAGTTTCGAGTCGTTGTACATTTTATTTGGTCTGCAAGTCATGAGCAATATTTACCACATTGAATTTCAAAGAAATAAAAAACAAGGAACTACGTAGAGCTTTCTGGAGATTTATTTTATTTTATTTTATTTTATTTTATTTTATTTTATTTTATTTTATTTTATTTTATTTTATTTTGCATTTTTCTAACATTTCTTTTATTTTTTAGGGAAATAAAGTTTACATGCCAGAAAAGTAGATATCTATCCCTTTAGAAAGTTCTATGGTTTAACCCAACACAATGACTGCAAGATATATTTCTATCAAACCAGACTGCCTCCATTAATGTCTGTTTACAACAGTGCATTCTGTTCTTGTTTGTAATCCTACACCACAGAGAAAAGAAAGCTGTTGTTTTGTCTCTGAAATCTTGGAGATACACTTTGGAAGGGTGGAATAATGATGTCCCGTGATTAGAAAGAACATTCAAAATACTTAAACATTTGGGACAATGGATATTCCCTACACAACTCCTATTTGGTTGCAGCATGATGTTACCACACTGTTAGTTTAAACTACAATCTAACTACAGTTTGCTCTGAATGGAAGATGGATAATCAGGGTAGTCAGCCACCATTATTTAATCAGAGGCAACTACTACATGCCTTCAGATATCCTTATCTCTGATCAACACCAGAGATTTCGACAATTGGCTTAATAAATGTTAAAAAAGGTTTTCACTTATTAAATTAGTGGATTGTTAATTAGCAAAACAGATGCTAGAATGGGTTACTATTGGTGAAATTAGAGAAATATATTCAAAATAGGTAGATTGAGACATTCTCCTACATGCACATAAAAACATAATAATATAATGAGCACTGTAGCTGTGGCCTAATTGCTAAACATCATGAGCCCAGGCAGTGGGTCAGATGATTCTTGGTTACCCAGTATTTCTCTGAATTCTGACACTGAAATAGTGTCACATTAGACTGAGGTGAACCTTTCTTGCAAGATGTTTTCAGGAGGCCAAAAAGGACAAAACTGGGGCTTCATCTACCCGCAGAACAAGTTATACGGCTGTGCTTGCTAAGAAATATCTTCATGAGGGGAAGAATTTAGATTAAGGCTTGCTTTCATTATAACCTGGCAGTGAGTGTGTGTTTGTTGGGGGTCGGTGGGTGGGGGTAGCTAATCATCATACACCTCTAACTAGTGGGTGCTACTGAGATCTACCCAAAAGCATATCCAAGTTGGCTTAAGCCTACTCACAAAAGGCACCCACCCTCCAAACACACCCTGACACCCTGCTCCTTGCCAGACTATTCTATAGTCTCTATTCTATGAAACCTATCTTTATGCTAATGGCTTGATTTAAAGGATAAACCCAATACTGAGATTGAGCCCCCAGGGGGAAGAATGGACCATGTAGTTAATCACACTAAACAATGATTTCACCTGCTGTGTCTTTACTTCTTATTCTATACCAAATGCATTTGAGAAATACTAGAATTTTATTGGTCCCATGTGAAAATTAAAAATCAGATCAAATGTTACCAGAAACAAAACTGAGCCAGTTCAGCTCGAGGGGTGGAGGTGGTGAGCTGCTTGCATGAGTGCATATTTCATACCAGGGAAGCTGGTATCCTCTCCCTCTACTAAAGATGACTGAAGAAGGAAGAGAGGCCCAAGTTTTTCTGAGTATATTAATGGGTCATTAGTTTGCAGAGAGAGGCCTAGAACTGATTTTGGAGGTAGAAGGTAGAGAAAACCAGACTATGAAATAGCACTAATAGAGTCATTAGGGCCAGTAAAGAACTGAGAAACAGAAAACCAAGATAATAAAATGAAACTAGAGTTTGGGTTGTAGGAAATGGCCAAGAGGCTTTTTGTGAATGGGAATATCAAAACTAAATTTCAAGTTATTAATGGTGTCACAGAAATGTAAAGCCCCTTTGGCTCTCCGGAAGGTCTTTTCCATACACAAAGATCTTAGATAACTGGTTTTGGTAGGGGTTTGGTTTTGTTTTGTTTTGTTTGTTTTACATGGGGGAGAGGGTGGGATATAGGGTGAGGAACTATCAAAAAGGTATTTTTTGTTTTCTGTTTGTGTTGATTCTGCAATACTGCATAGCACATGTAAAATAGTTGGCTGATTTAGAAACAGAACTAGAAGCTAGAGGTGACTGGGAATCAACCTGTGCCTCAAGGGACATCTGGATTATATTAAATGTGGGTGCATTAATTTTGAATGTTAAAAACAGTAATTATAATTAGCAATAATATTCTTTGTTGCAGACACTTTTGTTTAAATCAGAGAAAAGGCTCCATGATATTGTGATGTAATAAGAAATACATATGTGGAATACATCCCCTATTCCTGGCACAGAGCTTCTAAAACTCTTGTAATTCTCTCAGTGATAGAAAAGAAAGGAGCATCTTTTGTTATTCAGAATAAGCCCCTTTCAATCATACCTGAGTTTATGCTAATGAGTGACTCTTGGAGGATGGGGGCTGGTTACCAGAGGAACCAACCTTGTGATTGGAAGGTTGGAACTTTTAACCCTACCCATCCCCTACCTCCAGGGAAAGGAGAGCGGCTAGAGGTTGAATTCATCCTGCCAATGGTCAAAGACTTACTCGATTATGCCTATATAATTAAACCTCCATAAAAATCCTAACTGAAGCAGTTTAGAGTGCTTCCAGGATGGTGAACAGATTCGCATGCTGGGAGGGTGGCACGTCCAAAGAGAGCAAGGAAGCTCCACATACCCCTGCCCCTTACATTGCCCTATATATATCTTCCATTTGGCTGTTCCTACGTTGTATCCTTCAAAACAAATCAGTAATAATAAGTAAAGCATTTCCCTGAGTTCTGAATTACTGAAGCTGAGGAGGGGATTATGGGTACCCCTGATTTACAGACCATTGGTCATAAGTACAGGTGACAACCTGGGACTTGTGACTGGCATCCAAAGTGGGGGGCAGTCTTGTGAGACTGAGTCCTTAACCTGTGGGGTCTGCTAATTCCAAGCAGTTAGTGTCGAATTGAGTTAAATTGTAGGATACCTGGTTAGTGTCTTCCAAGAAGTGGAAAATTGCATGATATGGAAAAAAAACATGTTGCCAGAAATCTTCTGAATATAGAAAGTGTTTTATTTTAGGCTTTTAAAATAAAAGGTCATTTATTCCTACATATATAACTACACACAGAGAAGAAAACTACAGTATCAAGGAGCCAAAGAGGGAGCATATTAGCTTTCTTTGGAATTCATAGCTCAAATAATGGAAATACTCCCACTTATGATGTTAATTATGTCCAAGCCACTCCCCAGAGCTCATTGACAGATGAGGGGACAAGCAGAAGTATCCTCTAATAAATCCAGGTAGAAGTTGTCCATGAAGCTGTTCCAGTTTGTGGCATATGACTCATAGCCAGAAGCCTGGGCTATGAGTCCCTGCTGACAAAGCCCTACCCCATCATCACCATCTGTCCACAGGGTCTCACTGTCCACCATCTTTCTGCATACACAACGCCTTGAGATGGTTTTTACTTACTCTTAGAAATATTTCCCCATGTGGGTACTACCTTAGCCACCAACCGATGGCCCCTCACAGCCATTATCTTAATTTATAGAGATGAATTTGCATAGATATGAATCTATAGATTAACACAAAATTTTCTACTTTATAATTTTCATACTCAACAATCTCGTATTCCTAAACAATATTTCTACCAAATTTCTGGCCTGAAGGTGAAACCACTAGGCAGGCTGCAAGTAACATGGCATTGTGCTTAAGAGCACAGTCTCAGGAGCCAGATTACTGCATGCACACTCTGGCTGTTCCACTTACCAGCTACATAACAAGGGTAAGTTAATTCACCTACCTAACAAGGGTAAATGTTTCAGTGTTCTCATCTTTGACACAAGGCTGTTACAGTACCTAAATCATACAGTTACTGTGAGAGTTTAGTACATATAAAACCTTTAGCCAGTGAGGTGCTGGAGCTGACTCCTATTAGCTCATGAGAGCCTATTGGTAGCATCTCTTCCCAACTCCCCTTTCAGTGACATCAATTCGTGGCTTGCAATTGACCACAGTGGGAGCATTAAAACCATAGAAATTAGCAGATGCTACAAATTAGAACTTGTTTTTTTTGTTTTGTTTTGTTTGCTTTGCTTTGCTTTGTTTTGGAGAACTGACTGTTTAACATCTACCAGTGTATCACTGCACTTAGCACATGTTAGCTCTCAAGAAACATAAGCTATTATTAATTTTAAAAGGTGATGAAGGGACCTTCTGTCAAGTTAAAGGATTTCTCCCCAACTTTTCCTCACCACAAACAACTCTTTGCACTTATACAAAGAAAACTAAGTTGAACTACATTCCTGTGGTAGGGAAACTTCAAGCTAAACATACACCAAATTTCTCTATCCCTAGCTAACTTTAACAATTTAGATGTTCTTGGCCAAAATCACCTTGCCCATTTCAGTCTATGATATGAGACAAAGTGCCTTATAAAAAATACATTGTACATAACATATGAGCACTTTTTCAGTGGTCCTGCCAAGCTCAAGAACACGTGGTTATACATTTCTATTAAAGTCTATATATGAATCCCTGTTTGAGTATCAGTTCAAAGACAACTCTTAAGAATTCCATGAACAATACATATAACTCAAAGATGATGCAATTTTAAATAAATGACTAATGGACTTTCTCATCACCCCAACCAAGAAAAAAAAATCAGTGGAATAGAATCTTGTCAGTTCCCAGTTTGTTTGTAAAGGAGATGGACGCAGAGCAAGAGAAATCAATCAAACATGGTTTCTTTTTCTTTTTCACATTTATTGATAGAATTTAAAATCAAGTTAACTTTCCTGGAGTACTTACTATGTAGTCTCCTTGAGCAATGTGGAAATGAAGAGAATGGATTTCTATTGCTTTATTTCATTCATTTTACTTTTTTAGTACTAATAGGAGAAATGAGTAAATTTACAAGGCCAATTGGAATTACCAATGGACCAGAGATCTGGCCATATGATGTCCTTCTATAGGAAATCCTAAGTATTTCAGAAACATTAGTAATAATGTTCTGAAATCTCTTTTTGCCACCCCTCTGCTACTAAGGATTTCATGATGTAACTTGGACCCATAACACATCGTAGGCCAATAAATCACTGCTAGATACCACAAGTCTCAGCCAAATATTTAGTTACTCATACACAAGAGCTTTTGGGGTTGTGCCCATAATTATGGGTGAGATGTATATTATTCTTATCAGGTATCCAGATAAGTGGGAAAGAAGAAAACCAGTCATTATAAATGTATCAACACACTATCCCTGAGCTGTAACACTTGCAAGTTTCTCCTGGATCAAAAAAGCAAGTTGCTATACACATTATATAGTCACTCTGATGACTATTTCTAGTGCATTGCTACAAGTAGATTGGATTTGAATGACTTAATAGATTAGTTGTCTTAATAGATTAGTGGGTTGATGGGGTGGCATGCACAGCACTCCCAGAGAAGTAAGACAAGGTTCATAACGTTATCCACTGAGAAGTGAAGGAAAACATTCTGCTCCAGAGACAAAGATGGTCGGGAGGCCATAGAGTCTCAGAAACAGGCATGCATAGGTGCAGGTGCCCATTTCCCAAGAAAGAAAAATGGAATACGGACTCTCTTTTCTTTCTCCTCACCAACAACAGAGAACCCCTATTGACCATGGAGCCATAAGAGTTCTTTGCTCTGCAGGTTGTCATGTACTTTACTCCCACCAGCTTCCTAGACTGGGAAAAAGGGAAAAGGAAAGGGAAGGGGAGTCCCAGAAAAGAAGAGGCTTTTTTGAAACGACGGTTGACAACAGGTGCCTGTCTGAGAATAGCTGGTCAAGAAACTACTCAACTCAACTGTCTACGCACCTGATTGTTTCTCTGCCCCAGGGCTCCCAGCCAAAGGCAATTAAGACTTTCCCTAGCCCACCTCCGGTGTGCAGGAAAGCTACATAAATTAATCCTTCAGCTCACCCCACTTTAAAGCCTCTCCATGTAGAGAGGGGCTAGGAAAATAGATGCCTGTATTAAAAATGTAAGTCACTTTTCTCTTACTTTCCCCTGACCTTTTCAAAGAGTTCAATGTCCAGCTATGCTCTTTCTCATTCCAGCTCTATCAAAGACCTATGTGAACTTGCTTGTTTCACAGGTCAGAGTAAATGTATCTCACCCCTGACTCAAAATGATTCTTCCCTACTGCCAAGACTGGAAAAATAAGTGCTTGGGGTTATCAGCTTCTCTCAGTCACGACCTTGCATACAGGCTTTAAAGTGAAGGGACATGAATTTGAATTCTATTTTCACTACTTATTCTCTCTTTAGCTTGGATAAATTACCCATTCTGAGAGACAGTTTATATATCTAGAAATGAAAATAAATCCTATTCCCCAGGTTTGCTGTGGATTAAATGGAATAATGTATATAAGATAACCAGTACATGATAAGCTATGAGCCTATTGAGTAGGACTAAATGTGGTATTTAATATCATCAAATAACTTAAATAAATATAGAAGAGGACCTCAAGAAGTCTGAGCCCAGGGGCCAGATTTAGTCTATGAGAAGGAGGAACAGGGTAGAAGAGGAGATGATAGAAAATAAAAGAAGTCCTGTGATTGTTTTGAATCCAACATCTTGTCTTTGTTTGACAATATAGTTGAGTCAGTATTTAAATAGAGAATAAAACTGTATATAAGATCTAGAAAAATTGTTTACACAGTTAAAGGAAACACTTCTCTATGCTGGATGAAGGGAGCTCATTTAGTGGAAGACCCATGACCTCTCTCTAGAAGTGACCTATCCGATAGATAAATCTGGAGGAATAAACTGAACATGCTCACCTCAGCTCTTCCTTTTTACCTCTAGGTTCTTTGATGTTCCTCTGGGGCAGCCCCAAGTCATCCCCTGCTACCTTCTACCCCTAAGCTGCCCCATCCAAGACAGTCAAACTTGGTCCAGCACAGCCAACAACTGGGTAGAGAGTATGATTAGGTATATCCTCCAACTAAGGCTTTATCAGTAATAAAAGTAGTATTTTGAACCCTAATCTGTTTTACTCTGTTTCATACATCTTACCTTTCTTAACCCTCAGGCAGGACAGAGAGTTTTAGGGCCCCCATCAGGGATCCCAGTAAGCCTTACTGCTACTTATGGATACTGAAAACCTACCAAAGCAAAGGGAAAACTCAAAACTTGTCTGGCTATGTCAAAGTAATATGAACTAGAATAACTGGCAGAAAATATCATTATGACTAATTGTCATGTGTATAATAATTACTAAAAATACCACTAATGTAGGTCATCTTATTTTTCTTTGAAATTTTATTTGAGTATAATACCAAATGTGTTTCAATATACTTAGGTTTCCTTTGTTCTTCCAGCACTCAAACATTACAAAATTGAAAGAGAATTGCAACCACATGGGTGGATACAGTTTAAGCAACTTGGTTTAACCCTAGACCTTGCCCCTAGCCTAGACCCTCGCTCTGTGGGATTTCCTGCACTGACCTGTAGGAAGCTGATTCATTGCTTAAGTAAGTTTTGTATGCACCAAGGGATCTGCACCTTCCACACTAGGGAGGTAGTTATTTAAAGAGAAAGCAGTTAAAATGTTAAGTTCATCATCAGTGAAGCTTTCAGGGTGACCCAGAGGGCCTACTTCTTGAAGAGAAAATAGGATTTTAATTGACAGATTCGATCCCTGGTTCCTCTCTAGGGCATCCCCATACAGGTCACAGACTGTGATGTAACTGCATGGTTTCAAACCACTTTCAATTCAGTTCACACCCAGCTCTCATGAAATGCATTTCAGGCTACCATCTTATTCTCCTTCCCAATCTAAAACACTCTGTCCTACCTCCCAGCCACCCTATGTTTACAACTTTAATATGAGAAGTTTAAATTGTGTCAGTCTCTGTTGCTGATTATGTACCTTTCATCCAGCTACCTGAATCCTATCTAAAATTGCTCCCTCTGTGATGAGTAGGTTCTTTATGCTCATATACAGATATGAAGAATTAGCTTTCTTGACCTGATGACAGTCAGACTGAGAATCCAATGTGGTTTAGCCCTTGAAACTAACCACAGATCCTAACAATGAAGGAGCTCTATTTGGTGGTTTGATACTTAAAGTATGGGGCTGTGTTTTGTTCACTTCTGAATCCCCAGTGCTTAGAAGAGTAGCTGGCATGAGTATTTGATGAATCCTTGCAAATTAATAAATGAAGTAATTAACACTTTAAAAGCAAATCTCTGCATCAAAATCTTTAGGGAATGCTCCATAAATTAACAAGATGATGAGCAAGAAGGATGATTAAAGAGACCTACTCATAAAAGTATAAGAGACTAGGACCCCAACTCAGCCAGATTTCATTACTTAGGAAAAGAGTTTCTTTTACATCCCCAAATGTGTGGAGCTGTTTTCATTATTTGCTGAGTTTGATTGCTCAGAATCCACTTCTCCCCCATTCAGCTTGGGTACTTCATCTATACTATATTTTATCTGGTAACTCCACTTTGGAGAAAAGCTGAACACATGTACATATGCACACGTGCACACACACACACATACACACACAGTGCCACATGAACTCTAATTGGCATAAACTGATCAGCACATTGGCTCTCCCTTGGCCACTTGATGGGTTCACTGATGATGTGAGAGACTAAGACTGCATCTCAGCCAATGAGATGTGGAGAACTGCTCCTTGGAAGCTCCTTTATTCTTCTGCTACTGAGAGTTGTACTGTCTCTTTCTGCAGAACATAAGCAAGAAAGCATAAAGCCCCTAGAAACTGGTGACAGCTTTCTTTTGACCACAAAAGAGGCCAGCCTTAGGCTAAAGCAGTCTTAGGGAAAATGGAGAAAGATGAGACAACATGATGGCATCAGTGAATCACTGGCTCCAGCCTGACCTACCTCTGTGACTTCTCAGTTACATGAGCTGATAAACGCCTCATTGTTTCAGCCCATTTGAGACCAGTTTTCTGTTACTTGCACATAGCTAAAGCCAAACTCACTAAATTGATCAAGTCAGTTCTTAATAAGTTGCTATATCCTCACTAGGTTGAAAATATAAACACGTGAAGGTTAAGAGGCCCATTAGGGAACTTTCGATGCAGGAAAAAGAGTGAGAGAATGTAAAAGCCTCACCACTTCCCAGCCTCTGCCCTCACCTCTAACTATCTCAGTATCTTGGATTCCTTCAGGCATTTATCTGCACTCATTGCATGATAATTATGTTCAAGCCAGTGCCTGAAGAAGGAATAAAAACATTCTCTCTCCTCTCTAGAAGCTTATAAATAACTACATATTGTGTGTAGGCAAAGACTTAGCAGTATTAAAAAATTAAATGATTATGATAAGGCGTTAAGATGGTAGATTTCCCCCTAAATTTCTATCAATTTTAAGTCACATTTTTTTACAATTACTTTGCAAAACTTTGATTTAAAATAACTTCACAATAAACTAAAAATGTACTAAAAGTGTCATAGGTAACAAAAAAGCTAACAAAATCATATCTGTAAAATCTTTTGTTCAGCATAAAACACCATATATGCATGTAAATACCCAACATTTATTGAACATCTACTATATGTCATGTGCTGGCACATTCTGAGCACTTTGTATACATTATCTCAATCTCCACCACAAATTATTATTTCTTTCTTATAAATGAGGATCCCAATGCACAAAGAATGTAATTGACTTGCCCCAAATGACACAGTGAGAAAGCAGTGGGTTAGGACTGAACCAAGTGATGCGATTTCAAATCCTGGGTCTCTCACTACTATATTATTCTGTTAAAGGATTGCATAGCATATGGTAGGCAGAATAATGGTCCCCCAAAGGTCCATGTCCTATACCCCTGAACCTGAGAATATGTCAGGTCACACTGCAAAGGGGAATTAAGGTTGCTAATGGAATTAAAGTTCCTAATCAGTTGACCTCAAGGTGTGAAGATTATCCTAGATTATGCAGTTGGGACCAGTGTAATCACAGCAATGACAGAAGCACAAGTCAGAATGATGCAATGTGAGAAAAACTCAACGGCCATTGCTGGCTTTAAAGATGAAGGAAAGGGCCATGAGCCAAGGAATGAGGGCAGCAACTAGAAGATGGAAACAGGGAGAAAGCAGATTCTCTCCTATAGCCTCCAGAAAGAATGCATGGTTGCCAGCACCTTGATTCGAGCCCAGTACAACCCATTTTTGGACTTCTGACCTCCAGAACTGAAAAATAATACATTTGTTTTGCTTAAGCTACTAAGTTTGTGGCAATGTGTTACTACAGCAGCATTGGGAAACATATACAGAGTATGTATAAATGTTAAGGTCATTTAGGTAGAAAGATGAATAAAAGGAGATATCCCCAAGATAACCATTTTTAAAAGTGATAAAAAATCAAACCCTACAGGAAAAGAAGCATTGGCCTTGGAGACACCAGAGTCTAGTTCATACCAATAAATAACCAATTACCTTGGGCAAACTACCTGACCTCTCTGAGTTTCCTCCTCTGTACATCAGGGATTATTACTTTTCATGGGGCTATAATAAAGACTAAATGAGAGTTTTTAGAAAGGAGCTAACACAATATTGAGCACTCACAGGAGAGTTTTCTGCCCCTTTCTTCTCGCAGACCTCCAAGGGAACACTGAGAAAAAAACAAGCTCATCTTAGGAAAAAGTTATATTTTATGGATATTAAGAATATCAAATATTTAAACACCAATGTAATTTGCTAAATAGAAATGATACACCATTTTTAAAAAGATATCTACATAACCAAAATTTTAAGGCAAGAAATTTCTTAAACTAGGGGTCATTCTAGAGTTTTCGTCTGTCTGTCCATCTATCTCTGTCTCTCTGTCTCTCTCTCCCTGTCTCTCTCTCTATGCAGGTATCAAGCTAAAGTGAAATAGCAATGCAACAAAAAGAAGGATGTAAACAGATTAATTTCTATTCCTTTTGTTGAGCAAATAACTAGCACTGCTTTCATTACATAGGCTACTTCTAACAAGGAATACATATTTTTAAAACAGTCTTCTCTGGGTCTTCGATTCAGATCTGCATATCAAGGTTTTACCTTTCCCCCGGTGACCCATTTGTCTCAGGGAGGCATTCAATTAGACTGCCAGAGCAAATTGATTCAGTATTGACCAGGAAAGGCTTCTCACTTGAAAGACATATTACACAGAGGTAGAGGTGTCACTGCCACAAGTCAATACACCAAGTGCAAGCAAGCGCCTGGATGATTCAGGAATATGAAATGAGGAAGGGCCCTCCCTAGGCATTTGGAGCAGAAAAAACTCCTTCTTTCTCTTACAGAATAGATAGCAGAGAAGTGAGAAGCTCAATAAAATATGTTTTCCTCAAGGCAGGAAGCTGACTCCCATTCTCTGCTGGTGGAAAATGGGAATAAAGAAAATGGGAGTAAGGCAAAGGTTTTTTTGCCTCAAGAACCAAAACTGTGATTTGAAGTTTCAGAAATCTTTTCCTCAAGTTATTGCTCTTTAGACAAATACCCCTCTGTTCTTTTCAAATACCCTTGCCCCACAGACCCTTTTCTGTGGCTTTGCCTCTACTCGCTTCACAGAGGACAGCCATAAAGACCAGATCTGACAAATTTATCAAAACTCTCTCTTCACACCCTTCGCACATGATATTTATCTTTATAAACAAGATACTCAGTTATTTTAGACAAGACATTGAGTCCCCTTATATCTAGAGCATCAAAAACACTATATACCCAATGAGATAGAAATAAATGCTAATCAATGATAAATATGCTTTATTCAATATAAAACTGGTACTCAGATTAAAGGGTTAGAAGGATGCGAGATTGTGGTATCCAATGCTGGCTTTTAATCTTTTTTTATTTCTCAAATGATGACTTTGATTTGTTGAAATGTTTTATAGCCTTGAATGTCTGACAGAATAAATTAAACCCTTTCTAAGTGCCTTCCCTTGATTATCCCAAGTACCCACTATCGATAAGATTGTCCTTCACATCCAGCTTGAAAAATCATAAAATTGGCTCTGCTAAAATACTTAGGACCCCCACATTCCTTTTAAGATTTGGCCTCTACATATTTACAGCACTCCTTTTTTATTTACATTTTCTCATTGCTAGGACAGGGGAACCACGTATTGTGTGGTACACATATTATTTAAATCATGTAGTTTCCAAATGTCACTGGTGAAGGCGAAATCCATTATCATTTAGTCGCAGAAATGAAGCCCATCATGCTGTGCACTTGCAGAAAAGAATAAAGAGGTTTAAGCTGGAATCTGCATAATCCCAGGTAGAGGCGAAGCAGCAGTAGGGGAGGGGGAAAAATGCATCATCTCTGATATGCAAACCATGGGAAAGAATGACATTTATTACAAATCAAGCCATCTGAATGCAGAGGACTCAAGAATATGCTTAAACAAGTACACACACTGTAATGAATCGCTTTGAGGCATTGACGATCATTTTTTAAGCCATTTCATAAGGTTTCTCAGATATATGCACAATTCTGTAGTTAAAATGCAGCTGCAGTTCCTTCTATTTTCATTTGGAGGTCAATGTCAGATAAAATGAAAAACCCCACCTTCAACCCTATCCAAAATGATCTTCCTCGGAGAATACTTCCACTTATTTCTTTCCAAATAAATTTCTAATATTATTCATATACCTTCATGAAAAAAATATTTCGAGTATTAAGTAAAAGGGGAAACAAGGGAAATAAAGAAATAAGTGAACACATACTCTGGGGGGAAGAGGAAAATGGTCTGTCTATTCCAGAACCCTGATCAAACAAAAAGGGTAAGAGGAAGAAGTGTCCCCCTAAAAGAATCTGGTTTTATCATTGTCATTTCAAATGATGGTGCATTAACTCAGTAAACTTTTAAACACTGAAATGATAAATATGAAGATTATGAAAAAAAACATAGAAAAGCATCTATAAAATGTAAAAGCAAAAGAAAATATGGAATGGTATCTACACCATCATTGCAGCCATGAGAAATTATTTATACCTACAGAAAAAAGGTCATAAAAGACTATAATATCTGCAGATATGGTGACAGTAGCTATTTTTATTCAGGAGAATCATGGCAGTTATGGGAGGATTTTTTTCTTTTTCTTCTTTATCTACTATTCCTAATATTTCTACAAAGAGCACATCTTGATTTTTAATTTAAACTTTAAAAAGAAAAAAAAAATTTTATTTTAAAAATCCAAGAGGCTGAACCCTCTAAACCCTGTCTCCAACTTTTTTGTAGAGAAAATTATTTTCTCAAAGCACTGAGAAAAGGAAGAAAATAAGAGGCCAGGAGAAAATATCAATAGGGGCTTCGTGTATCTGCTACCAAGTACTGGCTCATCACAAATTTCTTAAACTGTCATAGGCCATACTCACTCTGGAGAACTAGGCAAGAAAATGAAAGAACAACAGAACCCAAGAAGGATGGTACACTGGGGGCCACTGAGCTTTCCTGGGTGTTTACTCATTGATGGCATTCAGAACATGCTACCCCAAAATATGGCACCTGGACATAATGAATGTTTGAAGCTGAAAGAACATGAGAAATGTCACGTGCAGGAAAGACTTTCAGACCTGCCCTTGAATCATATCATAAAAGCCTCATGTGAGAAACTGGGAAGAAAGTAACATCCTTATCTGCAAGATGAGGAGATGCTGAGAGGGACCTGAACAAACAGATGTTGCTGGTTCCCCAGTTTACTACACTTAGCTCACACTCTCTTTGTCCTATCACATTTTCCCATGACTTTCTCCTCTGCATCAAACGTAGCACAAAAACGCTCGGGTTCAGTTGCTTCTTTAGGTCTCCACTTCCTTATCAAGACTCCCATGGCATGTAAAAGTTATATTAAATACATTTGTAGGTCTTTGTTAATCTGTCTTGTTATAGGGCCCCCAGCTAAGAACTTAAAAGGTAAAAGGAAAAGGTATTTTTCCTCCCCTATAGCACCATGAAGAAAAACTATATTCGTGGACCATGTTAAGTCCAAATCATTTTGAAAAAATGTTTAAGTCATGAGAGAAGGGAATAATTCCTTCCCTCACCACAGCATCCTTCAGTATTGGTCCACACCAAGTTAAGGTAGCTTCTCTTCTTCCAGTAAAAGGTTCAAACACAGGGAGATTACCCAGAACCAAGGTGCAGGAGGTAATACTGGAGGCTTTAACACCTGAATAAATGTGAGTGAATGTGTGACTCACAAAACTGAAAAATTAATAACAATTGATTTAGACCAGACACTGCAAGATACTGTTAAACTGCTCTCACGAAGTTCTCTTGATGTTTTACCCTATCCCCTTGACAACAAAAACAAGAATATCTCTTCAACAGAGACTGTCAGTTGTGACAAAATCAGAAAAGATTTCTCATGTGGCAAGTGTCTTTTAGGAAATAATCATAGTAAAAGACAGTACCTTCGATGTTTAGGAAACAATGTAGAGTTCTTATTTGAGTAGCTACACACAAATTAACCAGACACAACAAACAAGAAACACTGAAATAAACAATATCAATATGTAAACAAGATGCCAAAAAGCACAGAAATCTGATAATCAAACTCTCAACTCTATACTTACAGCATAGATCAAATATTTAAAAACTTAAACTTAAGGCCTGAACATGTAATGGTAAAAATGATATACACTCTATGACTGAGCTAAGCAAAACTTGTTGATATGTTTCATATTTTTCAATGATAAAAAAAAAATCTTTTGGAGGTAGATAAAACACACGTAGCTTGCTATTTATTTACCAAAATGAAAATAAAGAACAATTGACATATTGAACTACATACTCTTGATTTGGCAATACAGTTTTGGTATAGACAGAAGAGTTCACCAAACATTCCACCTGCTCCCCAGCATAAGGAAAACGCAGCCCAATTACTGAGTTACCATTTGTGTGTCTCAATCCAAAGTAGCCTTTGCATGAGCAACTGTTGTGTTAAACCACCAAGATTTAGGGTTGTGTGTTCCTATATCATGACCTAGACTACCCTGACTAACACAACAGTCAACTCTTTTCTCCTGCCTTGTAGAACACTAATTCAGAAAGAATGAATAATGCTAATTTTGTACATTTATAAGGAGAAGAACTATTCTAAATATTTAGGATTCCAGTATACATTATATCAATTGATATTAATTGTTGCCCCATGGGGAAAAATGGGTACCATAGGCAAGTAATTTTGTATCCTTTCCTAGAAATTTAAAATGTAGTCATATAGTAACGGCCCCAAAAAGTCCTACATCAAAGAAATAGCTGTATCTTTGTTCAATCCAGAATTTTTCAAGTAAATGAACAATATTTTCACTAAAGAAAGCTTGGGAAATGCTACATTTTACTCCCAGCACCTCAAAAAACTGGTTTGTGTACTAGTAAAATCTGCATCCAGCTAATACTGAAATTTATTTGCATTCCCTAGCACATATCATCTGGTGAGTAGAGAAGGGTAATAGTCAAGATATTAACAACAGTAATGCCTAGACATTAGTCAAACAGAATAAACTCTGGGCTCTGGAGACCCCATGTTGTGCCAGGCTTTTAATTCATTATTGTTGGATAGCAGGAAGGTCTAGGGTGCTGAGGGCAGTAGGAGGGTTAGGCACTCAGAATGGTGGCTATATACCAACTGGGATAGTGTATATTTTACATCCAGTACTAACAATGTTAACTGTGCCTATAGATAAGTGACAGGTAACTTATTTATTTTAATATTATAATCTGAACAATTCCTTCATTTGCCTAAAAGGCTTAAGTCTTGCTTAATAATTTATTTCTAAAGACCAATTATTTTATAGTGGGTAGTCGACAAATTTAACAGGTATTGAAGTCCAGAAAATGTTTAATAGGCATCTATCATATAACAGGCACTATGGTAGGTAGATGCTTTCATAAAATTAAACAAGAAAATATATTTTTCTATAGTCCAGCACATGTTAAGATATTTAATTCATACATCCTTATAGACTGAAATATTGACAATACTATAGTCTAACTGGATACTTGGCAAAGGTAATACAAAAAAAGTTTAATTCTTTTTCATTGTATTGAAACTGAAGCATAGAAAGAAGGCCTATCTAGCATATCTTTCCTTGTATGGAAAAAATTTTGGCTTTGTTACAAAGTATCTGAACATAAATCTTATTTTACAGGTAAAAATGGGTGTTGAAATAATATTTTTAAAAGTTATGCTACTCATCAGAATAAAAATTGATTCTGCTTACCACCTGGCATCAAGTTATTGAACTATGCTTTCAATAAGGATTTTTTAAAATTGGGAATGTTCTAGAACATTATAACGTGAGTTTGGAATGAAGTGAAATAGGAGTCAATTCAGCTAAATTTTACATCTCTTTGACAGCCAAAAATTCATAAACGTCTGATAACAAGATATTTTAAATCCTGTGTTGGATTCAAACATCCAAGAAAATATACTATTTATGTGACATTTCAGAATCCTATTCTAAATAGAATGCTTTGGATGGATGTTCTGATCATTAATGACCTAAAACATTTCTCAAACTCTCAGCCAGCACCAAATTTAATTTATGTAAATGAAGAACATGACCAAGGTTGTTCTAAGAATCTTTCTTGGCTTTGACAAAAAGTTGTCATCAGCGCTACTTCTATATCCTTTAAAACAGGGGTCCAGGGCTGCAGACCAGTACCGGTCCATGGCCTGTTAGGAACCGGGCCACAGAGCAGGAGGTGAGAGGCAGGCAAGCAAGTGAAGTTTCATCTGTATTTGCAGCTGCTCCCCAGCGCTAACATCACCGCCTCAGCTCCACCTCAGGTCATCAGGCATTAGATTCTCATAGGAGCACTGGTCCCTGGTGCCAAAAAAGGTTGGGGACTGCTGGTTTAAAAGAAAGATATTTGAAGCTTTATTCCAGTGAAAGATGAAACCTGGATTTTACCAAATAGAAACTCATTATATTCTCCCATGTTTACTCCTGATTCTTCTTTACTTTACTCCTTAAATTCTAATCAGGGTATTATTTTTCACTCTAATGCCTTTGACAAACGAAGGAAAGATCCAATCTTAATGGCTGATGGTTCTATCATTTATTAGTTCTGAGTTTGTTGGGAGCTTTACTCTACTTGGATTGGCCTTAAAAATCCCAATTTATCACTCCTTGGTACAAAATACAAGGCCAGACCCTGCCATAAGGAAAGATGAAGAAAAAGTTTTTAATCAGTTCATGTGGGGTAAGCTACTCAAATTTGTTGTTTCACCATGGTCTGTAATTGTTTCTGTTGCAGTTACAATTCAGAGTTCAGGAGGTACTTTCATATTAAACAGAATTAGATTTAAAATTCCAATTTGGGAGCACATCCCTTACATAACTAGCAGTTAAAATCAATATGGACCCCTATTGTTAGGTGATTACTGAGATAATCCTCAGCTCTAATGCAATATGGTGAGTGAGGTAGTTTCCACTTAAGTAATTTATTCTCTATTGCGAATTCTTTTGTTCAATTGGATTTACTATAGTGCTTTTTTATATCCTTTAAAAAGTATCAGGGAAACATAGTGCATCATATTACATAATAAATCAATAGTTCCATCACCATTTATTAATTCTGAGTTTCTTGGGAGGGACGGGGATGTTAAGGTGAATCGAATTTCTTATTGACCAAGAGAAAACTGGAAGATAATTAGCTAATTTCTTGAAAACCTTTCTAAAATGTACACATGTACTTCCAATTAAACATGATCCATTGAACACCTTTTGAGACTCCACTTTCAGGAAAGACCAAAAAAAATAAATAAATAATAGAAGACAGAAACAAAATATTAGAAAAATGAAAAGCAAGTAAATAAAGACCTGAGAAAATGTAATCCTAATCCAGCAGGGAAAGAAACCAACCAATTAATTCCTCAGAATGATGACAAGACTCAGTAATTCCAGTTACTATGTATCTCCAAGAGTGGGAAATTAGGCAGGGCTTAAAACAGGAAGATTGGCTAGGAGTTTGCATAAGACTACATGAGGCATCTAGAT
The DNA here is from genome assembly GCA_028627145.1 of Eidolon dupreanum. Taxonomy (NCBI): domain Eukaryota; kingdom Metazoa; phylum Chordata; class Mammalia; order Chiroptera; family Pteropodidae; genus Eidolon; species Eidolon dupreanum. The sequence continues at coordinate 49,867,602 of CM053513.1, forward strand.
ATCCCCCTCGACCTGCAGGAGACTCTAGATTTACTCTCTGGAGATGGTGATAGAAGGGATTATGAGCTGGGGAACATTAGGGGTGCAGAAAGTAAGGGATATCACACTAAAAATAGGGGGATTACATTTTTAAAAACCCATCTATTAAAAGGTAAGATTCCCACCTTCTTACTCACCTTTGCTTCCAGAACTCACATAGGTAGCCTTACACTTAATCTCTCCCAACTGTCAGTAGTTTGGGAAATTTCTGTCTGGAAAGTAACCAGCCCCAGGGAAAGGAACTACAGGTATTAATGGGGGATTGATTGCAGGAAGAAGCAGAGACAATGAAATGGCCTAACCCAGTCATCCTGCATTACAGCCCTGAAGTTGACAAGTTACATACAGAACTTCCATTCAGAATTTTAGTGCCCCATTCTTAAATACAAAAAACAGGAAAACAATTTGGTGGGGGGGGGGGACCCTAAATGTGTAGGAAAAAAAGCAGACAACTTTAGAAAAAATTAAGCCATCATTAATGTTCTCTGATTGATAAGAGAAAATACTAAAATGAAAGAAATAAGGAAAACAATCTATATAAAAGAAGCTTTGTCAAAGAGAAATTACACTAGACAAGTTAAACAGGCAAGGAAGACTTTATTCAAGACTATTGCAATAGGATTCAAGACTATTTATAGTAGGAGAGGACAATTAAACTCCAAATATAATAGGGACAGTTGGAGATTTGCAGCCAGTGGGCTGGGTGAGGGAGTCATCAGATGAGAAATTACTAAGGAAATCTGTTAGGTATCAAATGTAGGAAGATGAGAAAATTGATTGGATATCAAGGGTGGAGGGATTCTCACTAAACTGGCTTAGCAGATTTCTTGCTAAAACTGAGCTGGCAGACCAAGGAGAGGCATAGTCAAGGAGAGGGAATGGCAGCAGCCTGACTAATGTTCGGTCACAGAGGGAGTCCTTGTCATTTGGAAATCAAAAATTAGTTCTTGGGAATTAAAAATATGATAGCAAATGTAAACGTTTTAATATAAGTAAAAAAATACAATTGAAAATGAAAAGAAAAGAAAGATAACCAGACACAGGTACTCCTGCTCCTTGCCCTGTCTCCTTTACCTGCACAGCAATAGGCTGACAGGCTCCCAGATACACAAAAGAACGAGTCTCTGTGGAAATATTCTCTCTCAGGGGCTGGCCTTCCATTCGCTGAAGCGACCTTCTAGGCTGCATTCTAGGCAGTCAAGCCCTGACTTAGAATAAGGCTCCTAGTTCTCGCTTTGTGTATAAGTTGCTCCAGTGCCAACCTCATAATTAAAAAGTCAAAAAGTCATAATGTCACCCCCTAAAGCTCCAAAGGAATGAATTAGATTTTCCGACATTCAGACATGACAATTACAGCCATTGCATACTTCAAGGTTTGCAGGGTAAATGACCCTAGTTAAAGTATTGATTTACTATTTGAAATCACCTTTATTTCTTTTAACCCTTTGTGTCTGTCTCCTATTGCTTCTGTAACAAATTATCATCAATTTAAGTGGCTTAAAACAATATAAATTTATTATCTTACATTTCTGTAGGTTAGAAGTCCAACATCGGTCTCACAGGGCTAAAATCAAGGTGTCAGCAGGGTTATGCTCCTTTTCGGAAGCTTTAGGGAAGAACCCATTTCCTGGTCTTTTCCAGCTTCTAGAGGCAGTCTTCATTCTTTGGCTCATGGCCCCTTTCTACCTTCAAAGCCAACCATGGTTCTAGTATTTCCCAGATCATATTGCTCTGACTTCTGCTTCTCTCTTCTACTGTTAAGGATCCTTACGATTACATGGAGACCTACCAGATATTCCAGTATAATCTCAAGGAAATCTGATTAGCAACTAATTTCATCTGCAACCTTTATTCCTCTTTGCCGAGTAACCTAACACATTCACAGTTTCCAGGAACTAGGACATGAACATTTTTGGTGGTCCATTAGTATGCCTGCCACACATCCTTATTTAAAGTAACTCCCAAAATCTCCCTTGTAAACAAAATGTTGTTCTAGAAAGCATGTAACAGTAATAGTTATTTCAAACATTGTTTATTAAATTGAAGTATTAACAAGTGGTATTAGAGCTACATATTAGGCCAAGAATTAACTTAAACCAACACTAGTAAACCATGTTTATAATCTCATGAAAAAGTATTAAAAAAAACATGCATAGGAGCCATGTGTGGCAGTCAAAAATATTAATTAATACACTTACAAGAATTAAGACAATTTTTAGAGAAAATATAAGGCAAGAAATGCTACAGGGATAATATGAACACAGTACTTGTCTATTACTAAATCTCAAAGTGCTTTGCCAATTTGAACTCAGTAGGTCTTCTAGGCTGGAAAAAATGGCTCAATCCCTAAAGGTTGGGCCTCGCTCGAACTTGATTTCCACTTCCTAAAGCGACGTTAAACTTTTGTTAAATCTGAATCTTTCATGAGCACTGGAATCATCTGAGAAGCCTGTTAAAAATGCAGAATCCCAAAAGCCACCACAAGGGATTGTGATTCAGTAGGTCTAGTGGGGGTCCAAGGAGTCTATATTTTTAATGCATGTAAACAGGATGTTAAAATGGAAGCACCTCTATGTCAGCTTCAGCTGAGGTGTCACAGGATCTCGTCAGGAAACACTGACACTGGGTAACATGAAGAAAGTTTAACAAAGGGAGTAAATACAAAAGGTGTGGGCGAAACAGTAGGGAAACCAGAAGGGATAATGCAGTGCCCCAGGCCTAGTAGCAGCAAGATGCCTGTTAACATCCCTAGACCAGTAAGACCAGAGAACTGCTACCAGAAACAGAGGGAGAAAACAGGTGAAGTGGACTGCTTGACAAAAGCTATGGCCTTTGTTGAGGATGCAGGCAGCCCAAGGAAGCCCAGTAAAAAGGGAGAGAATTACTTAAGCCCAGAGAATTACTTGCCCAACCTTACTGCTCCCTTCTTCCCGGCTTCTTCCAGGACTCCCCATTGACCAAACTCAAGAGGAAGCCATAAGGTAAGGAAGCCCATCAGAGAAGTCCATATTGGTCAACCCCTTAGGCCACACAAGTACATAGATAGGAATGGAGCGTGGGTCTAGAGGGGCAAAAATGAAGATATCCAGGCACCAACACAGTAGATATCAAAATGAGTGTAAAACACACCCACGCCCCCACGTCTTCATGTGAAGAATTTACAAAAGAAATGTTTCTAACCAGTTCCATGACATTGAATGCCTCATCTGAACAAGGAAATAAAAGAGTCAGAGAGTGAAAAAGAGTGAGGCGGCTCTCATGAGATCACTCCCAGAGCTTTAAATGTGTTCCCAGTCATTGAAAGACAGCAGGCTAGACTTTCTTCTGAAAAAATTAAAGTGCCCTGAGCGGCAGAATCTAACTGGCTGGTGGGCTAAGACCAGTCTGCGCTCCCAGAATTCACAGGGCAAGGGATGCATGTGTGTTTCCTTTAGTCCGGACGGGCAACACAGGTGAGAGAGCAGGGCTCATGCTATTTTAGGTTTTACACAAAAGACCTCTTAAAGCAAGAACCAGTGTGGAGTGGACCTCTGAATAAATTCAGGGCAATGGTAGAAAAAACTAAAGCTACACTTAGATTATATCCCACGTATGATGCTTGGTCAGTGCATTGATTATACAATATAGTGATTCTAATGCAGGTTCTCTGGAAAAAAAGTTTTTGTAAAACACCTCTGGACTATTTAAATATGCCTGGTCCAATGGTAAATGGTATGGTAAAGTGGACAGGAAAAAAAATAATTCACCATGGTTTTCTTATTCCTGGCATTAGGAGTTGAATGCTAAGAGTGGTTAAACATAAGTTCTAGATGCAGATTGCCTATAATAAATCCACATCTCTTCCACTTATTACCTGGGTGATATTGGGCAAGTTACCTAGCTTCTCTCTCTCTCTTTTTCTTTATACTCTTACTAATAAATTTTACTTGACTTTTCTTTCCTACTTAGCTTATTTAAGCATTAAGGTCACCACCTGTAAAATAAAAATAATAATAGACCTATCTCTAAGTATTGAGAGAATTAGACAAAATAATCTAGGTTCCTTAGCAGAGTGTCTAGTACACAGTAATAGAGTAGCTATTTTTATAATTCAAAAACATTTATAGTTATTACTACATGCTATATTTAGGTGTTAGCATGCAAATAACCAAATTCTAGTATAAAACCCCATTTCTCTAAACTCATCCTCCTTCTGTTTTCATAGAACATTTGTTTTACTCTCATACACTCAAAACCAAATAAATACAGTTTTTTGATACATGAGGGTTATTTACTGGTTTTCCTACAAGGAAAGGTGATATATTAGTTAACACCCTCATTCCCCCTTATCCACAGGGGGCGGATGCCTGAATCTGGGGATAGTACTGAGCTTTATATATACTGTTTTTCTTACACATACATACCTATGATAAAGTTTAATTTATAAATTAGGCATGGTAAGAGATCAACAACAACAACTAATAATAAAATAGAACAATTATAGCAATATATTGTAATAAAAGTTATATGAATGTTCTCTCTCTCTCTCTCTCTCTCTCTCTCTCAATATCTTATTGTACTGTACTCATCCTTTCACTTAAAGGAAGCACTTTACAGCTTCTCTTTGACAGATCCAATTGCCAGCATCACTACTCTAGAGCTTTGGGGCCATTATTAAGTCAAATAAGGTTTCCTTGAACACAAACACTGTGATATCACGACCGTCACACTGAAAAGTGAGAGGGCTACTGACTGATGGGCAGGTAGTGTACACAGCATGGAGAAAGTGGACAAAGGGATGATTCATATCCCCGGGGGGTGGGGGGTGGGACAGAGCGGGATGGCATGAGATTTTATCGCACTACTCAGAATGGTGTGCAATTTAAAACTTATGAATTGTTTTTTTCTGGAATTTTCCATTTAATATCTTCAGACAGTTGACCATAGGTAACTGAAACCAAGAAAAAAGAAACCATTTATAAGAGATAACTATTGTAGTCAGTTATTAAGAGCTTGATTTGGACTGAACCCTATGTTAAGTGCAGTGAGAAACACTATTATTCAAATCAAATATATATGTGCTGATGGAATATTGCCCAATGGCACCATCAGAGGGAGTAAATAGCATTTAATAAGAGAAGACTTCCTGCAGGAATTGTTTTGAGGTAGATAACAGAGATTAACTCTTACTAACAGAGCTGATGCTGGGAGGCTTTTCAGACAGCAGACAATGGCCTGGCAAGGGTGGGGAACTAGGAATTAAACAGTCATGAACTGGGTACAGCACACTGAGAGACTTGAGAGAGGAGCAGATGGGCTGTACTAGGGACAAAGAGATGAGGTCAGACGAGGAGAAGACCTCTCCTTGTTGTAAATCATCCAAGTACATAGAAGTCCACACGTACACAAAAATGTGTATAATCAGTAGTAATCTCTACGGTTTCCAAAATGAGAGCTTTCTGAATCTCTCTGAAAATTAAGTGAAAATTGTTATACAAGGAAAAGTGTAGGTCATGAATGATTATTGCTGTTAAAAGCTCAGCTATTTCTGTAGTAGAATATAGAACACAAGCAGGAAGTCTGGGAATTAATTATATCTTCCCGGACTTTCAAGAATTTCTTGGATTCCTATCTTCCTCTTCTATGAATCAGGTAAAATTGCTAATACACTCCCCTTTCATGGTGAGGCCTAACAATGCACTCATAATAATGATTTTGCAGAAAATGCCCTTGGACTGTGACAGATTTTGGGGGCTAATTAATTCTGCTTCCTTCCTTTCTCACTCATCCCAGACCATAACCAGCACTACTTCTAATCAATTTTAAACTTGAACAAAAATCCATAAGGCTTCAAATGACCAGATGACATGTTTATTTCTGCAGTGATTAATTTCCTCAAAAAAAAAAAAAAAAAAAAAGCAAAGTTCCAAAAGAAACTGGATTGGTTTAAATGACACTCTCTGGTTTTGAAGCCAATGAAAACCCTAAAAAGGTTTTTACTTTCTACATTTTCAACCTGAGTGATTTTTAAAACCAAGAAAAACAAGAGGTCATGGAAAGGATAAAAAGCAACTTCAGCTCACCAATAAGACTAAAAAAAAGTGATCAACATGGCAAAAAGTAAAATCCCCTTACAATTCTGGTGGTAGGGAATAGAACCAATACCTGAATTTTAAGCTAATTGTGCTATATTAATTTTTTTTAGTGATTCTCATGCTTATAGGGCAGAACGGAAATTGACTCATGTATGAAATGCAGAAAAAATGACATATAGTGCTAGATCAAATTTTTTTTAGTAATCCTCATGCTTATAGGGCAGGAGAACAGAAACTGACTCATGGCATGTCTGAAATACATAAAAATGATATATATACTATCATCATATTTGCAAATTAAATAATAAGGAAGTAATGAATCTTAAGCCACAGATATATCCAGAAAAATGAAATGTCTTCATTAAAAGAATCCCACCAACAAGCCACCTCCAGCTAGGCTAGTTTCTTTTATCACAATCTAGTTTCCATTTCATTAACCTTTGGGTCAGAGCTTCCAGAAAACTGTTGGCTATACCTCAAATGTGAAAAACATACTGATCAGGGAGGAATTCTGGGAATATGATGGCAGCTGCAATTTAGTATTTCAATCTCCCCAAATCCTCCCATAAAAACAGACAGAACTGGGATACTAAAATCAAAAACTCATGAACAATATTTACATCAAACAGTGACAATTAAATGATAAGATTTCCCCAGGAACCTGAAAATATGAGCAGGCAGAGATAAACCAGCAGCAGCCACAAGACCTATGTGGTATTCCTTGCCATGAGGAGGAAAGAGAAAGAAGCAACAAGTGTATAATGGGTTTGAGAATAGGAAAAGCCAAAAATTGCCAGCAAGGGCTCACTGGAAAGCACAGTGGGCCAATGTGAGAACAGTGGCTGGAACTTCAGAACTCAGTACATTCCCATTTGTAACACAAAAATTTCTCAGCAAGGTCTGAAGAGGCTGGGGAAGCTTGGTTCCCACAAGCGCTCAAAACTAACCAGCCAAAGCTCCTTTCCATAATAAAACCCACAAAGGATAGACTGCTGTAAGAACATGCCAACTTGAGCATGGCAGGAATAACAGAGAGAGAGAGAGAAAGAAGGGAAAAGGGCGGGAGGGCAGGAAGACAGAAAGAAGGAAGGAAGGAAGGAAGGAAGGAAGGAAGGAAGGAAGGAAGGAAGGAAGGAAGG